>PVLA01000189.1:0-367299 GCA_004027455.1 Hydrochoerus hydrochaeris | reverse complement strand
CCTTCCCTCAGCCATCATGACATGAAACCTCCGCTGAGCTGAAGGGGCCCTCGGAGGACTTCGAAGGTGGCTTCCAGCCAGGAGGGAGCCAGTGGGCTTACAGTCACGCTGGCCTTTGTCCCTCGAGGGCCTGGCCTCCCCTCCAGAGGCTCCTGTGTCTTCTGGGCCCCCCTCCTTCTCATCCCCCTCCTCCTCTGTTTTGAAGCCGGCCAGCTCTCACCCAGCTCCATCTTGGCCTTGCTGTAGAATCCAGAGGAAAGCTCCATTTTGAAGGCCTACTATGTGCTGGGCCAGGGTGAAGTGTTTTTATGTGGTGTGTTCAAAATATATGACAAAAACTTACCTTTTTTAAATATACTACATCAAACACACACTGTGATTAATTCTCTTCGAAATACCCTCCCCTCTTTCCTGGAACAACCTTATCCTACTGTTTCAGCCACTTTCTGAGGCAGTTTGGGAACTCATCTTTCGTGTCTCTATAAGGTCTGATCAGAAATATGGTGAATACGGCAGCCTGAATGACAATGACATCCAGTGGGAAGGATCTTGTCATCCACCTTGTTCACTGGACCTGGCCTTGTCTGACTTCCGGCTCTCTCCCAATGACAAAATGACCATGAAAGATAAATGTTTTGAATTGATCCGGGACATCAAGGTAACCGCAACAGCACAACTAAAGACACCCACAGCAGGAAACTTCCAGAACTGCTTCAGAAAGTGGCAAGAATGACGGGATACGTGTGCTTCAAATGAGGGAGAGTATTTTGAGGGAGACT
This sequence comes from Hydrochoerus hydrochaeris, assembly GCA_004027455.1. Lineage (NCBI taxonomy): Eukaryota > Metazoa > Chordata > Mammalia > Rodentia > Hydrochaeridae > Hydrochoerus > Hydrochoerus hydrochaeris. The sequence goes on along the minus strand of PVLA01000189.1, from coordinate 366,520 downwards.
GAAGACAATGAGTCTTTTACTACAGTGAATTTTAAAGGTTTAGATATTCACTCTATTTTTTGTTAACACATGCTCTCTCTTTAAAAACCCTTCCTTCTTTTCTCCTTGCCCAACTTTTTTCACCACAAGAATGGTTTCTCCCATCCCAGTTTATAAAGCCACACACTGAGCTCAGGAGGGTGACATAAGCTGCCCAAGGCTATGGGCTGGCACGAGGCAGAGCTGTCTAGGACCAATCTGCTACCTTCTTCTCACTCTTCACTACCCTCATCCACCTTTCATCAACTCCACCTTCTGAAAAGACCCCAGAGGGTCCCAGAATGGCTCCAACAGGCACGGGCTGGACACTGACCATTTTTTCAAGCACTTCTCTGAAATATTTCCTTTCACTCTTAACATCTAGGAAGGTCTGGTCCCATGGTGGGATTGTGGACAAAGCCATCCCTGCTGGAGCTCACAGGTGATTGTGGTCCAGTCTGAAAGATTCGATTCTGGGTGGGGCCTACAGGCCTGGACGCAGGGCTAGGTAGTATTGTGGAAGCCGCATAGCCTCACTGCAGCCCACCTGCCTATGTTTGAATTCTGGCTGCATGAATAGAGCTCTGGGACTCTGGGCAAGTTTTTAAATCTTCTGTGCCTCCATTTCCCATCTGCCAAACAATGGCAATACTAGCAGCTCCTGACCAGGGGAGCTATAAAGGGTGAATCCATTTTCATGTCTAACAGGCACAGGTCTGGTGCTGGTACATGCAAGCCATACATAGTGGACAATGGGGAGTGCTCAGAGCCTGAGGGGGACTGGGTGACCACTCTGGGTTTCTTTTTGTTGCTCCTGCTATGAGGCCCATGGTCTGGAGACCAGATGGCAGCCGTGGCTTTGGAGGTTCTCCCTGTCCCACTCTCTTCTGTCTCTCATTCCTATATGGTTGTCCCAGATGGGTACAAGGTGAGTGAGGGGGACCCCTCCGTGTCCTGGTTCCTGGGAACCAGATGGGGAAGACACTCGGGGCCCTGAAGATGCTGAGATAATGTCTGCCAGCCCGGTGCTCGGGGCAGCTTTGCTGTGGCAGAGCCCACATGGCACAAGGAGGCCTCGGTGCTTTGCCGCAGCTGGGAGCGTGGGGCTGCTACTCCCGCAGACATGGGGCATAGCCTGAGGCCTCCTGCAGTGGGGTAGTGCTCCCTGAGCCAAGAGGCTGTGTGGAAATACATTTAGGTGGCCTCCAGCCTCGCTGCACAGTTCTTTCTCCTGGTGGTCAGGACCAGTGTCTAGGTCTAGGACAGCCAGCTGGGTGGGACCTACTCCAAGAGCCTGCCTTTCCCCTCTCCCTGCCTGTCCCAGCCTGTCCCAGACACATAGTAGCACACACAAGTGTGGCACACACAGGTGGGGTCCTGCAGCCACACCACACAGCTCCTGGCCTCCAAGTCTTGTGCTGGAGAAAAGGCCCCCACCATGTATGTGACACCTGAGGAGAGAGATGCAGGCTTTCCTGGGACTATGCCAAGGCTGGCCCTGGACAGGTTTTAGTTCCAAGAGGGGCTCCTAGCAGGACAGGTAGAAGCTGGAACATGGTGGATAGATGAGGCAACTAGGCACACCTGGCAGAGAAATGGCGATCACGCTGGTGAAGTGAGGGTTCTGCAGGACCGCTGGTGGGATGGAGATGCAGGCCTCAGATACTTCTGTCTGGTCTGCAAGGTGTCTGCATGGTTAGGAGGTGCTGGAGAGGCAGTGAGCCCGGGTGAGAAGGACCTGGGGTCACACTTAGGCAGTGAGACCTGTAACAAGTACACTGGGGGCCCAGAGAGGGTTTCAGCTCCTTCCTTCCTACTGCTAGATGCTCAGTCTGGCTTCTGGGTAGGAAGTAAGGAGCAGAGGAAGCTGACTTGTGCAGGGGAACATCTCGGAGCTGCTGTCACTTTGCAGCAGGAGGGGATGGTCACTTGGCTTGGGTGGTGGTCATGGAGGGGGACAGAAAGAATTAATAGTCATTTAGTGCTTCATGACTGGGTGAATGTGTTAGCAATAGAAAGAGAGAGGAACTCAGGAATGACATCTCTTTGCAACGTTCCTAAGAAGGTTTGTAGACTTTTCTTGTATACTTCCAGGGACAGGGAGCTTCCTGCCTGGTTATTTAGCAAGGTAATCCAGGTTGAACATCCCTATTATGAAAATCCAAGGTCTGAGGTCTTCTAAAATCTAAAATTGTTTTAGGACTGGGATGACACAAACAAGAGAAAAGTTCTGTACCTGGCTTCACACCACAGGTCACTGTCAAAACTCAGGTGCTCTAAAGATATTGTAAAATTACTTTCGGGTATCTATTACTTATGGGCAAATATTCCAAAATCTGAAAAATATATAAAACACTTCTGGGCTCAAGCACTGTGGGTAAGAGGCGCTTGGCATATACTTCAGGTTAACTCTGTCTACGTGTGAGTTTACAGAGGGCAAACTCTAACCCAAGCTGACACCACAGTCACTTCCCGGGGCTTTGAAAGGCACTCATACCCTGCTTTCTTCTGTCTTCATGTTAGTTGTTCTGTTGGTATTATGTGGCTGGCTTCCATTTTCTCCATCTCCTTTGGACATTTTATCCTGTTGTGTTTTATTTTTGGTAAACAAGACTAACAAACAGTGAATTTGCAAGGAAGAGCTGCAACCTTCACACTGAGTGGCCTCAGGACACGGCTCAGCATCTTGTCTTCTGGGAGGGGATTCTAAGAGGAAGTCAAGTTATAATTAGAGGGCCACTAGGTAGGCCTGAGACAGCATGGGGAAAGGACGCATAGAGATGTCAAGACACTCCGGAAGCAGGTAGTTTGCCAAAGCTGCACACTTATAAAAGTGGCTCAATTCAAGTCCGGCTCTACCCGCCACAGAGTCCAAGCTGTTTGTCTCCTGCTGCACCTGTGTGGTGAGTGGACAGGCAGGAGTGGGGTAGATGACAAGATCCCTGGGGGAGCTGGGCCATGGGAGGTAGCCTTCCTGGGACCTGGCCTAGAACCTGTCTGGGAGGTGAGGGTTTTTGAGGGCTCATGGATGCCCCCAGCTTGCTGGCTGGTGGCTGGGGGCAGTGGTGATATTAGCTCCCTGAGGGATACCCAGGTGGGAATGTGGATCAGAGTTGATGGAAGACAGCGATGCAGAACTCGAGTGGATGTGAGGGACTGGAGGGTGCTGGTGGCACTGTGGAGCAGTCACTTAGCAGCCATCAGTGCTGTGCTCCAAAACATCACCTCCCCAGGGACTTTGGAGTACAGATCTCTCTCGGCTGCTCTGCAGCTGGCCTCGCTCCAGGGCCAGGACAAAGTGCAGTGGGAGTGGGGGCACTGCTCAGCACAGCCCGAGTCTGCCCAGGACTTGCTGTTCCTGTCACTCTGCAAGGCCAGGAGCCGTCCCCAGAGCTGCACTTCCAGGAACCAGCAGGCCTGGTTACCCGGTACAATGGGGACTGCAGAGGTGGTACTCTGGAGTCAGGCAGCTAAATCAGGAAAGTCTGGGTCAGAACAAACCCACAGGAGTTCAGGGGTGCGGCAGTGCATTGTGGGCTCTCGGGATGCAGCTGGCAGCCCCGGCACGGTGTAGAATGGGTCACACTGGGCACAGAGGTCCGTATCGGTATTTGCTGATGCTCCTGTTGGGGAGATGGCTTGGACAGCTGTGTGACCTTGTGTAGCCTCTTCCCCTGCTCGCAGAGAGAAGAGACAGCTCTTCTTGCCTTTGCCCCATGTGCAATCTTCACAGAGTCTTTGTCAGGAGCAAATGAGGTAATAAATGTGAAAGTGAGCTCTCAACTACACAGGCGACACCCTGGAGAGGTAAACAAACACGGGAATATGAACCAAAACATGGGCGGGCTGGGTGGGTGGCTGGGGGCCTGCATTTTCCAGGCTGTATGCCTGACACTGGAGGATCACACAGGGCTGCCTGGGTGGGCTGGGGCAGGGGAAGACAGGCAGTAGAGGGATTGTGAAATGGGAAGGGAGGGGAATATAGACTGAGACTTGGAGAGGAGGAGGGGCAGGAGAGCTAGGAACATCAAGATGTGGTGACAGGGGTGGGGGCGGTGGGATGCATTGGGCTGGACCAAGACCTGGGCCCAGTGAGCAGCTTTAACCACCCTTGCTGAGCTGGCTTTGTGGTCATGCCTAGTCATGTCCCAAGAGGCCCTTGACCTTCAGTGGAGAAACAGGTACTGTGAGCCTGAGAGCAGCAGGCCTGAATATTGTCACTCTTGATGACTCCAAGAGGCAGAGCTCCAGGACAGTTAAGTGACATTGTGTGGGCCCTGAAGTCCTTTATTTTTAAAGGAGAGGCCTCTGCTTAACAAAGACCAGCACAGGGAGGCACATCATGCAGTCATTCTGTGCAAAGGCTGGAAAGGGGAACAGCTGTGTGCTGGGTCATGGGTCGCCAGTCCCCTCCTCTCCAGCTGAAGCTCTCCTTGCCAAGGGTGACAGATCCCTGTAAGCAGCCTGGAGAATTGTGTCACTCTTTCTCAATTGACCCTGCCCAAGTTCTGGGGTCTCCCAGATGTGGTAGCCAGTTGGTCCCAGAGGAGCTGAACTTCTTGGGGACAGGAGCTGACCCACCCTTCCAGCTTCTGGAGAAAGAGGACATCTGGTCCCCTTCTTTAACAGGGGCACCCTTCTGTCTACCTCACATTTCCCAGTCGAGATCATGCTGCAAGGTGGTGGCCAGTGAAGAAATGCTGGCCTGCTCCCCAGATCTGCTTCAAATGGAAGGGCTGCCTTTTATGTGGAGCAAGATCTTAGAGCCGAGTGGAAGGAGGTCTCTGTGGGAAACGAGGTGCTGGTCTTCAGCTCAAAATCCATCTGGAGACAGCGAGGTGAGCTGAGCAGTGTGCAGGGATTGGATATGTGAGGTCTGGAGTATCCAAAGTACCTTGCTGCCTCCTGCTCCAGCCACCTACTGTGCCTGGGAGGGGCAGGGAAATGCTGTGTCCTGTCTTCATGGAGTGGCCTCAATGCTTCTCCATCTTCCAGAGCTGGGCTGACTTGGACATGGGCTGTGCTCTGATAAAGGATGCTGGGCCTCACATTGATATAGTTGGAGAAGAACTCCTTCCTGTTCTTGCTAAGCTTTCCCATCTACTGCTGCTGAGCTTCCTTTAGCCCTTCTGCCTGTGCCAGACTCCTGGAGCTCACCATCTAGTGGGCAAGTTATTGCAAGCCCTGGATTTCTAGAGTTGTAAACAGGACTGGCTCCTGGGGTATGATAGGGAGAGGTTCATGAGCCCCTGTGGGGGAGTCTGATGCTTTCTCCCCAAAGGCACCAGCATGGATCTGGGCCTGGAGGGTTAATAGGATTCAGGTAGCAGAGAAGGGATAAGGACTTCAGATAGAAGAAAGTGTAAATTGAGTCAGAGGTGGAAAGATGTGGTGTGCTCACGGGGGTGTGTGGTGGGGCCGAGCTCTGTGCTGTGGGGATTCAGGGTGGGTTATGGTGGGAATGGCCAAAGGCTAAGGAAATCACTTGAACTTTATTCTGAGGACGGTGGAAACAATCCTTGATAACTGTGATCATATCTGGGATTAGGTGTCTGTCACCAGTGTCTGTCATTTGGTGTCAGAAACAGTGTCTGTGTCAGTCACATTCCCAGTGTTGGGATAAAATGTCTGATGCTCACAATTTACTTTTATTTCATTTTTTCTTTTCCTTTTCTTTCTTTCTTTTTTTTTTTTTTTTTTTTTGTTCCAGGATTGAACTCAGGACCTCACACTTGCAAGGCAGGTGCTGTCCCACTGACCTATATCCCTGGCCTGACACAATTTGAAGAAGAAGTTTGGCTCACAGTTTCTGTGAGTTCAGTCCAAAGTTGGGTGACTCCAAGGCAGGAATGGCATGGTGAAAGGGCATGGTGGAGGATAGCTGCTCATTAAATTGAGGCAGGAAACAGAGACGAGGGAGGAGGAGTCAGCGGTAAGACTATAACCTTCCAGGTCATGCTCCCAGTGACCACCTCCAACCAGATCTTTCTGCTGAACAACACGTTCAGCTATCGACTTAGCAATGGATGAACCCACAAGTGAGTATAGCACATCACCCTCATCACACACGAGACTTTTGGGGGAACATTTTAGATCTAGCTTTTAACAATGTCTGTAGTAGGGAGAGGGTTATTCAGTAAGATCTTGGGTAGAGGATTGGAGACCTGAGAAGGACAAGCATGATGACAGAATCAGTGGTGACAGTGAGGAGGGTGAGTGATGAGTGTGATGATGGTGAAAATGGTGATGCTGATGATGCCTGTGCCGAGGCTAGGAAGGTGGTGGTGATGATAGTGATGGTGAGACGGTGATGACAGTGGTGGTGATGATGATAGAGGTAGTGGTGGTGATGATGATGGTGATGGTGACAGTGGTGATGGTAATGGTGGTGATGATGGTGATGATGGTGGTGGTGATGGTGACAGTGGTGATGGTAATGGTGGTGATGATGGTGGTGATGGTGATAGTGATGGTAAGATGGTGATGATGATGGTGGTGATAGTGACAGTGGTGATGGTAATGATGGTGGTGATGGTGACAGTGGTGATGGTAATGGTGGTGGTGATGGTGACAGTGGTGATGGTAATGTTGGTGATGATGATAGTGATGGTAAAATGGTGGTGATGATGGTGATGATAATGGTGATGATGGTGACAGTGGTGACAGTAATGATGGTGATGATGGTGATGGTGGTGGTGCTGATGTTGATAGTGATGATGATCGTGATGGTGGTGGTGCTGATGTTGATAGTGATGATGATCGTGATGGTGGTGGTGGTGCTGATGGGGATGATGATGCCGATGCTGCTGCTGGTGGCGATGATAGCGGGGATCATGATTGTGGTGGTGAAGATGGTGGTGACAGTGATGGTAAGAGGGTGGTCACGGTGGTAACGATGACGGTGGTGGTGAGGGCAGTGATGGTGATGGTGATGGGGAAGGTAAAATGGTGATGACTGTGGTGATAGTGATGGTGATGATGGTGAGTGCTGGCTGGGACAGTAGAGGTAAAATGAAGAAGGACTGATAAGGACTAATATAATGGTATTTGATGACAGGACAGACTAATGGGGGGATTTGTGTAAGAGGGAGATGACCAGAGTTCCTGTTTTAGATGTCAGAGTGGCTGGTAGGATGGCTGGAGCTTCTAGGGGAGGCAGTTCATGGACAGTGAACACTCGGGTGTAGAGCCCAGTAAGACGGCGATCTGAAAGTCATTGGTGAGGTAACAAGTCTATGTGCTGTGGCGTATGAGATCCCTGGGAGAGTAGACAGGACAACAGCAGGAGTCAGGGTCCTTGTGACTACTGGAATTTGGAAGAAAGCAGAACGAGGGATTCTGAAGGAAGTCAAGGATCTCAGGAAATGCTCAGGGGTTGAACTACCCCTACTCCATCAGCAGTCAGTGTGGGATTTTGCTACATTACAGGTTCTAAGCCAGGTGAGGTTTGAAAATAGAATACTATACTAACAAATTCCTTTTTAGTTCAGAGAAAGAGCCTGAGGTCCAGGGAGAAAAGACAGTGTCTGGGTGACCCATCATGGTGGTGGACTCAGACCCTGGTCCCAGTGCGGTGTTCTGCTAGTGCATTAAACTGAATCTTGAGCTCCAGAGGAGAAGGGCTGGAGGCCAGGGAGACCTGACGATGGGGGCTTCCTTTCTTGTCTCTTAACAAGCTCTGCACTGGCCCCAAAGCTATCCAGAGTGGGTTGTGGGGCTGGGCTGGGTGAGTTACTGACACCCACCACTGCCCACATCAGGGCAGCTGCCTCACCCAGATGTGGGGCCTGGTGAGCACGTGGCCATACCTTGGGGCCTGGGCTTGGCTGTGAACAGCAGGCAGCTTGGCTTTCACTGCCTCTCCTGCCACGGGCCTCACACCAGGCCAGAATGTCCTCAGGAGCCGGCTCCCTCTCTCCAGGGGGTACTTCTGGACTCCCATACGCAGCTCCTGCCAGGATGTTTTGCAATGAGCTTAGAGAAAGCATCCATTCCGGGAAGTGGGAGGGGGCACAGGGCTCCTGCTCCTGCCAGCCGGCCAGCCGGGTCTGGGGGAGAGGGCGCAGGCCGCCTGCTGGGCCAGGTGGCAAGCAGCGCAGCCCTGGCTGCCCCTGCGCACTGGCCCATTCCTCAACCCCTCGGGAACCTTGGCCTCTAAGCTGTTTATCTGTCTGTCTGCCCATCCATCTGGATTAGAGAAACCGGCTGGCTCACACCATTTGCCCCAGGCGTCTGCCCTCTACAAGGCAGCCTATACTTTGTTTGGTTTTATTTTTGAATATTACTGAATATGACTCAAAAGTGATTACAAAATGAAAAGGTACATTCACTTCCAGCCCTGATTCTTCCTCCCTTACCCGCCTGCCCCCATGAGTAAACTCCCCTACCCTCCTGGTTTTTGTTTATTTGTCTAGCCTGGTGCTCTATTTGCAAAGACAAGCAGCCCCATAGCTACATGCATCTCCCTCATTCTCACCCTGGAGGAAGCCTTCGGTCTCTGCTGCTTCACACCTTGTTTTGTTCTGTGGAGCAGTGTTACCTGAGATCTCTCCCTATTGCATGCAGCAGTCTGGGTGCTCTGTCAGGGGCTGATGCCATAGCTGTTTTGAGCATTTGAGTTTTTACACCCAGCCACCTACAAAAGCCATGCAGACTCCCAGCCAGGGCTTTCTTTAGATTATCTTTGTTGGAATCCCAACCGTGATGCAAGAGTTCCTTTCTTATCTGCCAGCTCCTTCCCACGGTCCAACCTCTTCCCACTCGCTTTCCTACATGTCCAGCTGGCTTCGCTGTGGCCATTCTGCAGGGGAAGAAACCAGGGAACTAAGAAGCCAGCGACACACCTGAGGGGTAGCTTGTAAGCAATGAGGTCAAGGACCTGAACCCAGGCAGCGAGCTGGGTCAAAAATCCTTCCTCCTCCTGTGTTATGCTGCTGGGGATGTAGAGCTGCTTAGCCCTGCATTTCCTGGAGCCAGATGGAGTTTCTAAGACCAGAGAGGGTGGGTAACTTGTCAAAGTCATGCAGTGGCACAGCAGTAGCACTTCCAGGGGAGGCATGGCTGCTCCACCGGGGGAATGCTGCACTCTCCCGTGGGTGTGGGCATGTGTACAAGGTATGGATCCCTGGGAATTCCTGGACAGAGGGCTTCAAGCCTCTCTTGTGTCCTCTGCCCATGCACGGTGCTGCTCACAGAGGATTGCCACTGCACCAATGAGGCAGGAGAGAGAGGGGGTGCAGCACTCGGGGCACCTGCAGCAGAAGCAGAAGGAGTTGCAGGACCCAGTCCCAGGCCCTGGAGTGCTTCCCAGCACCCACCCTGCCTGGCAGAACCTGGCCCCCCACCTCAGTGTCATGTCATCCTGTGTCACATCCTCCAGGATGACCACTTCCTGTCTGCCTGCGCACAGTCAGGCTTCTGTTTTCAGGAGTTTATGGGAGCTATAGCTAGGAGAGCAAGGGGACTTGGGTGTGGGGTGATGGCAAGGTCTGCAGTAGGTCTTACCAACCCAGCTTCCGGATGCACTCTCTGCTATAGGATTGAAATATCTTTATTGCCACCAATCACGCCCCTCGCTCTGAGCGCACTTCTCCCATTGTTCTTGCCGCTTTCTGAAGCAGTTCCGAAGTCCTCTTTCGTAAATGTCTTCAGCTGTGCTTTTGTGTGGCTGCCTCGATAGCCTGAGTCAATTCAAAATGTTTCCCTTCCATGGTCATTTTGACTTTAGAAAGAGCCAGAAGCCACCAGATTTGGTGACTAAAGTGGATGAGGACACACTGTCAAATTTTTATAAGCCTACCTTTCTATTGGATGGCACTCAGCGGCAGCATTCACAGAACTTCTGATCACCATTTATAAAAGCGCTCACAAAAGAGGACTTCCAGAACTGTTTCAGCAGGTGGCAAGGATGATGGGCTAAATGATTTTATCCGATCAAGGGAGAGTATATTGAGCAAGATTCATGGCAAGACTAATTATTTAGTCTAATAGATCTTTAAACATTTAGATATTGCTGTACATTTTGCTCAGACGGCCTATGGTGGCAGGTATATGGGTTTCATGTATAAACCTGAACTTAAGTTTTCTTAAGAGTGTGTGGAGACTCATGCATTTGAGTGTGTAGTAGGTGCTTATATGTGGTAAGCAGATGTAGTTAAAAGTGTGTTTTCCAGACACCTGGCATAAGTGGAGCAGGGTCAGTCAACCTGTGTGTGAGTCCAACTGCCCCTCTCCCCTTTTGGGTCAACCTGAGCAAGGTGAATGTGGCAGGCAGCCCATTGCCCTTGTCTGGGAAATAACATCTCCAGATGTTATAGAGCGCGGAAGGGGCTGGGCACAACCTGAGCTCAGGAGTCACAGGTTGGCAGCTCTCAGCTCTGACGTTACTGTGCTGACTTCCACGGGAACTGGAAGAGGAGAGGTATGAACGCTGTCACCTCTGGTGGGAATCATGAGATCACAGATGGCGTCACTCATCTCCCACCTCCCAGTCTTTCTCTTTTTTCCAGTCACCCAGGTTTGATGGACCTAGATAGGAGCTTGAGCTTGGGTGAGGTTTCCTGCTAGAAGACCAGAGTGCTGGGGCAGGAGAGAAAGAGAGAGAGAAGGAGAAAGAGAAAGAGAGAAAGAGAGCGGGGCAGAGGGAGACAGAGATCCTTTATGGTGGAGGAGCCTCCTCCTTGGGCTGGGACCAGGGGATGTAGTTGTCTTAAGGAAATACCCTTCATCTGTCATGGCTCTTTCTAAACAGGTGCTCGCCACGTTGCTGGGAGTGTGCCAGGGCCTGGATGCACCAACAGGGGTTCTCTCGTCAGGTGAACTTGGGAAACACTTCCCCTATCAGTGTGTCTCTTCATAGACATTTTGATCCTCATTTAGTTTTATAAAGAAGCTATAAAGATAGCTAGAGTGTATAAAGAACTCAAAAAAATTAGGTCACCTAAAATAAAAGACCCAGATCAAGAAACTGCCAAGTGAAATGAACAGACACTTTGGGGAGAAGGACAAATGACCAACAAATATATGAGACAATGTTCACCATCTCCAGCCATTAGAGAAATGCAAATTAAAACAATGTTGAGATTCCATCTTATACCAGAAAGAACAGTGTTCATTAAAAAGTCAAATAAACAAATCTTGGTGCAATTGCAGTGAAAAAGGAACCATTCTGCTTTAATGGTGGGACTGAAAACTAGTACAAGCACTGTGACAATCAGCGTGGAGTTTCTTAAACAACTAAAATGAGAAATTCCACTTGACCCAGCTATTCTCCTAGGTGTCTTCCAAGAGGAGTTAAAGTTATCATGTTACAATGATGTACACCAAACCATGCTAACAGCAGTACAATTCATAATAACTAAGTCCTAGAAGCAGCCTGCATGGTCCTCAGCCGATGACTGGGTAAAGAAAATGTGTTTACACACAGTGGAGTATTATTCTGCCATACAGAAGGATAAACATGGGTCAAATAAATCAGGCACACACGCTTACGCACCACATCTCTTCATTTGAGTAAGGCAATGTATAAGCAAAGAGCAAAATGAGGAGGGATAGAAAGAAACAAGAGTTTAGATTTGCTGTCAGTGGGAAGGGGTCCAGGAGTGGGAGGCTGAGGGGAGAGAGGATCGGGAGAGTAGGTAGGGAGAGTGAAGATTTGCCTTGTACAGGTACTAAATACCCACAATACATACAAACATTATGTGTCATGAGCATGAGCTAAGATTAATAATAACAGTAGGAATGAAACTGAGGGAAGGGGATTTAGAGATGGAGAGGAGGGGCAGGGGAGGAGATTCAAAAGGAATCCGGGTTATGCACCTGCCCCTGCTTCCCAAAATGCACGCGAACCCCGTGAACTGCAAACACGTCCTGATAAAGTAAAAGGAAGCCCTCAGCATGTGGTACATGAATAATGCCAAAGTGTTTGAGCCCAGTGATTCCCAAACTTTCTCTTCTTTTGCATAATTCCTGCTGTAAGGTCCTGCAGAACTCATAGCAACCAGGGACAGATCAGCAGGATCTATAATACGGAAATCAGCAAGGCCACGTGTCTCCAGGTCACAAGCAGGAGACGTTAGATGTTGTAATAGAGCAGCATCCCTCAAACACAGGGGGTCTGTGTGTTACCCGGGGAGCTAATGAAAATGTGGAATCTGCACCAGCAGGGCTGGGTGGGGCTGGGGTTTTGCATCTGTGACAAGCTGCCGGGAATGTCACTGGGGGCTTGGGGACTACGCTTCAAATAGAAAAATTATGAAGAACCTAACACTGCCATGAAATTTCACCCACGTCTATCCATGTGACAGCATTTGGAGACTCGTGGCCACCTATAGCCATTTCTGAATCAGGCCGTCAGGCCCCTAGCAGGGAATGATTTGTCTCTCCAATCAGGACAAGTGCTCCTGGCAGGCGAAGGGACAGCCAGCTTGGTCACAACTAATACAAAGACCAAGGTCTGAGGATTGTAAAGTCCTTCAGGGCTGTGCAGTGTTGGTGGAGTCTTCCTGAAAAGGAGACAATCCTTTGTGCTTCTATCTCCTCCCTGGTCTCTGCAAACAAGGTTTGGGTGGTTAGTGTTTTAATTTATTTATTTATTAATTTTTAAAGAGACATTTCTTCTTTCTTTCCTCGGGTCTGGAGTCATTAAGCAAGGATTAGCTGGATAAATAGAGGAAGTGATTTTTAAACTGTTTGCAAACTTAATGTGAAGAGCCCAGCCTTGCAAATTATCACGTCTAATCAGAGGCCCTCGCTTCACTGCTCTAGTAATTGTACTGGTATTAGTCAAATTCTTGTTGTCTCCTCATTAGCCGTGGAAAGGAGACTCAAGATGTACTTCATTAGAGTGTCCTGGAAATATATTGCTAACACAGAGGTGGGGGCGGGCCCGGGAGGGCGGGAGGTGAAAGCGTGTAACATCCACATCTGACACCATGGACACCACTTCTCTCAGCCTCAGTGTCACAGAGGCCTCGTCCTTTACCTGAAGAGGCAGGTGGCCCGAGGTAGTGCCAGGGACCCAGCTCTCTGTGTCCCATGTGCTGCACTGCACCCGCACCATGCCTTTCTTCTCTGGGCTCTGATCTTGCTGGGGGGACAAGGAGGTGGAGGAGCTGAGGTCTGAGGGTTCTTTCTGCCTGATGTTCTTGGCCTGTGGTCTTAAGCGTTGAGGCTTAGGTCACAGTGAGCATGTGCTGTTTGCTTGATTCCTGGGGCTTGGACTCCCCTGGGGCTGGGCTCCATGGGAAGCCAGACATAAGCCAGAAGCCGATCTGTGGCCACCCTTGCTGTGGTCTGACAGGAGGATGAGTGTCGCCTAAGTCCATTCCTATGTAGAGTCCGAAAAGAAGATCTCGTGGAAGCTGAAAGTAGAGTGGGGGTTACCAGAGGCTGGGGAGGGAGGATGGAGAATGGAGAGAGTTGGCCAAGGGGTCCAATACTGTGGTTAGACAAGGGATGTAAGTTCTGGGGCTCCACTCAGTAGGGTGAGGATAGTTTACCCTTACTTGATTGTTGCACAATGTACACAGACAGAAACATCACTCTGTAACTCGCAAACATGTACAATTCTTATGTGTCCATCAAAACTACAGAAAAGGAGTGGGTGTATCAACATACTCTTCTTTCCTTGCTTTCTATTTATGGAATATCTAGTCTGGTAGCTAAAGTTTAAATTCATTGAACTAAAATAATATTAAGAAGTCAGCTTCTCAGTTGCGCCAACTGCATTTCAAGAACTCATACAGCAAGCACTTGCTTGGTTCACTGTTCAGTTGCTGACATGGATTCTCATGACCCATGGGTAGTGGGTCCTAGAAAGCTCAATTGGACAGGGCTGGTCTGGCCCTTTCTCTGCTAATCGGCATGGGAGGGTGACTAGAGCCGAGAGAAGTCCTGGGCCACAGACACTCACAGCTGTCGGGGAGAGGCACCACAGCTCTGAGAGTTGAATCCAGTACCCAGTGCTACACAAGGCGTTTGCACCTGGAACTCCCTGGAGAGTGAGCATTGGCCTCTGAGCCAATGCCCAGGGAACTGGGGAGACCCAGCAGGACTTCCTGGTGAGTGAGCATTGGCCTCTGAGCCAGCCCAGGGAACTGGGGAGACCCAGCAGGACTTCCTGGTGAGTGTGGATTTTTTATGTTTGAGGCTGGCCTGTATCTGTGCTTGTTTTAAGACGAGGCTGGCCCCCCAGCACTCCTGAGCTGCAGAGCCCTCACTGCCCAGCTTAGGGTAGTGTTCTTGCCTTGGGAGTTAGCCCTGCCACCCTGGCATCTTCTGCTCCCAGCAACTGGAGAGATCCTTTAGAGACATGGGAGACTAGAGTGTCTTCTGTGGGTTTTGGAGTGACCCTGATCCTCAGCCTGCATACCAGGACATTGCTTGCCTCTGTTGTCTCTTCTTCCTCATCCCAGAGAGCTCTATACACCCTGCTGCCTTTATTCTTAAAGACCTTTGGTGTCCTCTACCACTGGCCTTTGTACATGCGAGTCCCCTGCCTTGGACACCCTCTCTCTCTGCTTCATTGTCCACCTGGGGAACTCCCTGCATCCTCCCATACCAGCATCAACAGCAGCCCCCTTCCCTTTGCAGGCCAACCAAGTGCTGTAGTCAGGGACTGCAAAGAAAACAATTGCATACAGGCACATAAAATGTATATTATTATTTTATAATGGTCACCCAAAGAATCGAATACAAAAGAAAGAGTACAGGAAATCTGTTTACACACTAAGACCCAAAGAATCCAGCCAAGGGCCTGGATCCCATGGTAATGTCCTACATGAGTCAAATGAAGACCTAGAGCCCATGACAATGCCCCTCATAAGTCCAACTGGACATCTAGAGCTCACAACAGTATCTCATGCAAGTCTGTTTCATGGATTTGCCCTGCAGAGGCCCAAAGGTCAGCAGTAGAAGCTAGAAAGTCTATGCCAATGGGATGAAGGATCTGTGCTACTAGGAGCCAAGAAGTGACACTTGAAATAAGAATCAGGGCTCCCCTGAAAAGTACCACAGCCACCCTCAGTGACAAGGAGGCCTCAAGCTCCTCGTTGATGGGAACAGCCGAGTTTATGTCAGGAAGCCAGTGTGACAAGCTTCTCCTGGAGACTGAACAGCACACCATCATCTCCTCTGGAGCCAGGAAAACGATGCTCAAAGTAAGGACCAGAGCTCCCCCAAAGTGAACTGCAGCTACTCTTGTTGACAACAAGGTTCCAAGCTCTGATGATGAGAACAGCCAAGTTCCTATCAGGAAAGACACTCAACAGCTTCCTCCAGGAGCACCAATGACAGCAGGAGAAGCGACACCACCACTTCTTTCTCTCCAGTTCTCCCTTTTATGTGGGCGACAAACCTCGGGTGGGCCATCGACACAGCACCAGGCTGGTTCAGTTCAGCTGGTTTTACCAGTTGACCACCAGTAGCAGTCCAGGCCTCCTGCTAGGTGCTACCTGGCACAGGCGGCTCTTGTGGCTGTGTTCCTCTGTAGAGTCAGGAGGACAAGACCTTGGGTCTTGACTTAGAGACTCTTACGTGGGGTCCAAAAGATCATGTTCTGGCAAAAGGGTTCCACCTCAGAGACCAGTCTATGGCCTGGGTGGGGACCCAGGTCCTGCCTTGCACTTGTCCTCAGCTAGGAGGTGGCATATCTTTAGGAGTTAGACCAGCAGGGAGGAGGGGTTGGGCAGCAGCTCCCAGCGGGACAGCAGATAGGTGGATAACAATGTGCTGCATAAGACCAGAGACAGAGGAGGGCGAGGATATATCTTCTGACTCTGTACAGGAAGTAGCTCCTGCCACTTGCTCGGAGTGTGGATTTGCTGCGACTGACACCTGCTTCCAAAGGACATGCAGAAGGTTAGTGAGATGGGGGCAGGTTGAACACACAGGCCAATGGTGACACCACAACCTGACCATGTGGACTGATGTCACAAACAACCATGAGATTAGGAAGGAGATCCAGGAGACGTGACCCCTACTTTTGGGATATGGGCAGGAGAGAAGCAGCTCTTGGGAGCCCTGGATCTGCCATCTGGGACCTTCTATGCAAGGGGAGGAGGAATGGTGTTGAGCCTGGTGTGGCTCCACCCACACTATCCTCCCCGGCCCGGGAGGTGTGCTAACCCACACCTTTTTATGTCACCCTCTTGTGGGTGGCACTGCATTGCATTCCAAATCTTTCTTGTCCCCAAGTTTATCACTTGTGCATTTACCTCAAGACAAATGCCCTTGAATAAACCATCGCTCATCTAACCAGTCCCAGATGCCCACTTTTTGCTTGTGTTTCTCTGCAAGAACTGAGTTCCTGGGCTGATGGTTTGGTGAGCTTTAGTGGGGTATGTGAAGTCCATTGCCCACCACAGTTCTGCCCAAGCAGTGCTCAGATGCTCCCTAGAGCAGCCCACTCTCTGCTCTCCTTGTAGATCCTTCTTGGGAACCACCTTTGGGTACTATGTGGAAACTTGGCCCCAGTCCAGCTAGCAACGAATATCACTTGACAGTCTGAGCCTCAGTTAGGACAGCTTTAAGGTGGAGATAATAACACAAAGCTTGAAAGCCTGGTGTAGTGACAAATGCTTATAATCCCAACACTCGAGAGGCTGAGGCAGGAGGATTGTCATGAATGCAGGGCCAGCCTGACTCGGTCTCAAAAAAAGCAGTAAATAATAAAAATAAAACAAAACAAAACAACCGTGAACCTAGAGAACCCACTGTTGGGATTAATGACACAGTGTGCTTAGCCTCTGACTGAAGTTGGGGCTGATAACTCAGTCCCCCCACCTCCCTCTTCTGGGCCTCTGTCCCTTTGCTCCTGGAGGCCACTCTGGGCTGTCTGCCTCTTTGGCAGCAGCTCTTCTCTCCCAGGCCCTTGCATGCAGACCTGCTATCCTGAGGTTGGAATCCAATTTCTCTACCTCTGCGAGGACAAAGGGCTGAGTCAGCTCTCCAGGGATTCTCTCCTGAGGTTCCACGGAGTCTGGGTGTGCTCAGCGCCAGCACTTAGGCGGCTAATGGACTCAGAATGGATTCGGGGCTGACACAGCCCCGCAGTGTGGAGCTCACTGGAGAAGCACGGTGGTTTTTTTTTTTTTTTTTTTTTAAATAACTTCCACACAATAGGTTTCTTTTTAATCAGAAACTGGTTGTCTGCATTTCTGGCTTCTGGTAACTTCCTCCCTGGGACTCATAAAGGCCACAAGAGAATTGATTAGATATCCCTGGTGCCAAGGGAGGGAAGGAGGCCAAAGAGGTGGCCTTGGGCCTCCTCTTGCTGTCCTGAGCTGCCTGCAGGGCACGATGCCCTCAAGAAAAGGCCTCTTTACTGGGCTTTCATGTGCTCTGATGGAGAGTCTGACCCTCAGCGCACACGCCCAGTGTGTGTGCACAGAAGTCAGAGGTGCAAACAAGCACCAGAGGTTTGGTGCCCAGAGGGGTTAACTGACTTGCCAAGGGTCACATAGCTGGTCAAGTGACCTGGGCTAGATGTTCCTTCCTTAAGTCTTTTCTGTGCTTGATCCTTAATCAATCAACCCACCCACCATTGTCCATCCCCACAGGAGCTCACACATGGTGTACTTCATTGGAGTGGCTTTGTGTTCATGTGACAATTGCTTTTCCAGCCAGACTATAATCACAGGTTAGCAGGGACAATCTGGACTCCCACAGCCTTAGCTGAGCAGACTCCCTGCTGAGAAACTGTTTTGTCCTCTGAAAACCAAGGGTGGCAAAGGCACCCTATATGGGGGTTCTGTAAGAAAGAATGAAGGTGCCACATCAGAGGTCAACAAATTCCTTCCTGAGAAAACCTTCCTCTAAGGACAAAGTAACTTCCTGTAATTTCTTCTGGGTTGGACCCTATGTTCTCAAAAATGTGGCTTCTGGACCACACCTAGGAACTTGTTAGAATTCCCATGGTTACACTTCTTCCCATACAGTTTGGATCAGAAAATCAGGGGGTAGTGTTCAATAAGTCCTGCCCATGACTTTCATGTGCCCTGAGTTTGGGGGCCGCTGAGCTATACATTCACTTTCCGTGACCTTGGAGTGGGGGAAGAACACATTGGGCTGAAACTTCTTGTCAGGAAAGGATTCCCAGGGATGGTGGTTTCAGAAATAGACATTTGAAGGGTGAGCGGGAACTAAGTCCTGGAGAGGTAGGTGAGTGTGAGGAACAGTATGGAGACGAGGGCAACTTGAAGCTAGATCTGCCAGAGTCTATCCTGTGCCTACCACCACTTAGTACCCAGAATGACCATTAAGGTCAGGGGGGTTGGAATTTGGACTTCACTTTATTTAGATTATCACAGATGTTATATCTGTATTTGGTCATGAAGGTAAGATCAGGTCCAGGAGTCTTCCATCCATCCGTCCGTCTGTCTGTCCGTCCGTCCGTCCATCTATACATCCACTTACCTATCTGTCCATCTATCTACCTGTCTTTCTACTCTTCTCTTCATTCTTTCTTTCAATCAAAAATCACTGAATGAGACAACTGTGCTGTGATTAAGCATTTGAATGATTGTTAATTTACTTTAAATAAAAACAGCTTTCTATCAAATATCACTGTCTAAAATATTAAAATAAATAATTCTGGGTAGACATGAATAAGGGTAATATGGAACCTCAAGATCTGACACTGTGTTTGAGATGCTTGTAAGACTAGATATAGGAATCAGGCTTGTTAAGGGTACAACTTCAACCAGGAGACAAATAAACGAGCTAATCTGTTTGGCTGTTAGAGCTTCCCGCCTCTCTGTCTTATCTACTTTCTGATTTAATTCTGAAAACAATATTGTGAGGTCTGAGGAAACTCAGACTCAGAATTTAAATGACTCAGCCCTGAGCCACAGAGGAAATGAGATGCAGAACCCTGACAACATACGTATCTTCTGATTCCCTCCAGCCCCAAGCTCAGCCTGGCTGACTTCTATTTTCAGCGGTGGAATAGGAGGCACAGTGCTGCCCAGGTCCTACTTTGGGCAAGGGGGGACCTTTCTAGGAAGCCGCTCACTCCATTCACGTGAAGCAATAACTGAGGAACCGTGTCCAACCCACAAAGCAACTCAGGAAGCCCATGACCCATTTCCAAAGCACAGTTATCCATTTTCCAGTCTGGGCTGTTGGAAGTAACTTGGAGACTTTGACCTTATCACCAAACCTGACTAGTCATAGCAGAATAAGAAACCACTCAGCCTCCTATCACCTCATGATTTCCAGAAATTCAATACCTCACCCATACTGGCTGGTCACTGTGGGAAAGAAAAATCAACTAGTAGTAAAGACATGGCTCTTTGAACAATATTAAAACACCCCAGCAACCTTTCATATAGAATTAATTAACATAAAACCCAGCATCCTCACGGCTGCAGAGCCCTAAAGTGGTTGCCAGAATTTAATTAGACTTAACCTTTTTTTCCTACACCAGTACCACTTTATAATAACTGCAAATCATTATTAATTCCTTTGGTGTTCACTGTAATAACATTAATCATGATGAACTTCTTTCTGTAGTAATGTGTATGTAATATGTAATTCCATAGCAATTTAGTATTAGTTAAGGCTAAATTGAAATTAATTTCACAAAAAGATACTATTTATTATTGGATACTGTATATTCATAAAATAATATTTTAGAGCAATTTATATGAAGGTGGCCGGATAAGGAGGCATTTGGTAAAGCGGTACAAGTTCACGGGCAGAACTATTTGCTGCTGGTTACTGGAGCGGATCTGATTGCTGGCATCTCATATCCCAAGGTACTTGAAATATCAAACCAGAAAATGGGGAGGCTATTACGGGACGGTCCTTTGGGACCCCGTACCTTTTCAGTCTGATGGTACAGCCTGGGATGAGAAGCTACTAGGGAGTTTTTCCAGAGCCCATGTCTAATGCACAATTGTGCCACATCTTAGGGTTCAAATCCACTCATTTGCCTCTGCTGGCCTCATTCTTTTTTTTTTTCTTTCTGTAAAATGGTTCTATTGTTGTCTGGTGGCAGTCTTCAGGGACACCAAAACTGTGATGGCTTTGAGAGTGATTTGGAAATCAGGCATAGCTAAAATGAGACGTGACTCCAGAGAAAAGAGAACCAACAACCTGCATGTGTCTGCTTTTATCATTTTGCCTTGTTTATTTCTGTGATCTTTGGAAGTGGAGGTGCTGGGAAGGTAAAGAAAGGCTTTTTTTTTTTTTAGATATCAGGGGTATATGCCCCTGATTTTCAGAAGTCACCTTGTCCCGGGCTCTGCCCTCCCTTGGGTCTATCCTGTCACTCTTGTTGGCAGAACTCCAAGGACTCACCTGTATTCATCCTACTGCTCATCTGTCCTTGGAGGGGTCGGAACACAAGGATAAGACATAACTGCCTTCAGAAAGCTGGTGGTCTAGGGCACAGTGATGCTGCATGGATGACTAGAGTGTATTCTAATAAAGGTTGTAGCAATGCACTCAGGTCAGCAGGGATAGTATAAACAAGCAATGGTGTACAAGGCACAAACTGGGACCACATGGCACAGCAAGAGGGCATGTGGGTGGGCATTAGCTGAACACCAGCCAGCCTAGGGCTTGGTGAGATACCTGAGGATAGCCCTGTAGTTCAGTGGTCCTCAATCTTTTTGATACCATGAACCAGTTTTGTGGGAGACAAATTTTTTCAAGAACTGGGTTGGTGGGGTCTTTGGGGGATGATTTAAAGAAACATGTGCTCTTGTAGGCTTTGCGCTCCTATGAGAATCTAATGCTGCTGCTGATCTGACATGAGGCCTAACTCAGGCAGAAATGTGAGCGGTGGATGGGGGAGCTGTAGATACAGATGGAGCTTGAGTCTGTGCCACAGCTCACCCCCTGCTGTGCTGCCAGGTTCCTAATGGGCCATGGATATAGTATCAGGGCCACACTCTGTTCTGATGCTCTAGCCTGTGTGCAGGAAAATGCTATTCAGGGAAGCTCCTTAGAGAAGGCAGGAGTCCTACATGAAAACGGACTTGGGCCAAGACCAGGCAATGGGCCAGGTGAGGCCCAGAGACAAGAGACAACCTGGTGTGTCCAAGGGTGTCACCCTGTTGGTTTGCTGTGGTAGAAGATGCAGTGTCCTGGGGAGGAGGGGACAGTCTCACTGTCACCTAGGGCTTCCAGAGCTGCACTGGGTAACTTGAACTTCAGAGAAAGGCTGAGAGTAGGCATGAAGCTCATCCAACAGGACTTTGCTTTCAATCTTCTTTTTTTTTTTGTCTTGACCATTTTTTTTTCTTTTTAAATGACCTCACTGTTATAGTAAAAATGATATATGCCAGATAAAAATTAAGCATTTATGTCTGTAAATAGATTCCATAAACAGAGTCAAGACAGATGATAGATATTACAAGAAAAGGTTTGGAACATATATTAGAAAAAAAATTGAGAGCTTTTATTTATAAGGAGCTTTTTACAAATTGGTAAGAAAAAGACAACCTAAGAGATAAATAAATGGGCATGGGAAAGGCCGAGATATCTAATAACTTAGGGAAGAAAAGACTTGTTCAAAGAATCAAGGAAAAGAAAAAGAAAATAACAATAAAATGGAAGTTTTAAATAAAATTGGCGAAATTTTAAAATATAGGTACTATTTTTTAGTGGAGAGGAAAAGTGGACATTCTCATACTTAATGGGTTGAAACATCAGGTCATAATCTTTTAATATGAAGCCTTAAAATATGTGTGATATTTTGATCAGAAATCCCATTTTTGGGAAACACAACTACACACGAAAATGTCCTGATGTGAGAGGGTGAGGTCAGATGTTTAACCTTCCTCAATGCTGTGGCATATCTATTAGGGACAGAGGGATATGCTGTTTCACTACTAAGTGAATACAGCAAAACGTGCATTTATAAATGTACTGATGATAAAAACGAACATGTGCCCATTATTAAAAACTCAAGAAATTAAGAAAGCTAATAAAAGGGTAAATAACTCCCACAAAGTGTAATTGCCAGAAATCAATACATACAAGATGTCTGTAGAGACAGAAAGAAAAGGTGGAGTCCTGCGACACAAGTCACTTGTTAATAAAAAAAATTAAATTAAATTTTGTTTCTTTTAAAAGAAGGAAAAGAAAAACGTGGAATGGAAGGAATTGCTTTACTTAGATAAATATTTCTTCAGTGTAAGGAGCTGTTGTTTTGTAACAGATTCCCTCTCAGGGATTAAAGGACATATTAAGAGGCTGAAGTCACTTTTAAATGACATGTTTTAAATTTGCACAGTATTGATTGACATGCTGCTCGGGGAGACGAGGCATGAGCGTTCTTCCAGCCCCTGCTCATCCCTTCTCAGGGCCTGATGCTGTTAGTTGTAGTGTTACGTTCACCTTCCCAGCTGCAGAGCATCTCAATCTATTTTGTAGCCATAATTATGTCCATTTTTTAGTCTTGGGGACAAATTTAATAGACTCTACATAAAATTAGTCCTTTTACCCACAGCGTTGCCGGAGCTGAGTCCTCTATTTTGTTGTAGCTGTTAAGTGACTGATGCATTGGTTAGGATTTGGCTCCACTGCAAAAACAACAGAAATGGTGACTTAAGCAAAGTAAAAGTTTCTTTCTTGTATAAGGGAAATCTGGGAATAGCAGTGTAGAAAAAAAGTTTAAATTGGTGTGCTCAGGCGGCATGTGACCCCACACAGCTAACTATGCAGCTACACGAGATCGTAAACTTTTAACATATTATTGTAGGATATTTAGTGATATTTTTCATGGCTGGATTGTGCGGTGCTTGAGTGCAGGGTGTGTAAATGACAGTGGGACTCCACGTAGGGGAGGTCACAGTATGGTGTTAGACCTCCTCCTATGCCCTCCACACACTGTCAAATATCAGACATTACTGCACAGGGATTAGGGGTAATAGGACTGTATCTCAATAGTATCCCAACCTACCTACAAGTGTGTAGGGAAGACAGGCTTTTATTGTTATTAAGCAGACATGTCAGTTTCCTGATTCATTCACTAAACTCATGTTTCTTAATGTTATAGTAAAAAATACAAAACTTAAAGGAAATGTTCTTACTTTATGCATTAACTATACCACCTATTTTTTAAAAAAATATCATTTATTTTATATGCAGCTGAAGGCAGTTCCTCTTTGCTCAGTATGGTCCAGGCAAGCTAAATATTAGATAGCCATAACTTAGAGGTACAGACGAATTGTCCAGGTCAGCCCCTGCTAGCCGACTTCCGGTTAGCTTGAACGAATGTTAAAGATGGGTGTCACCCTTCCTGTTAATTAGACTCCTGGGAAGCTGCCCACACCACCTCTGCTTGTATCCTACTGGTGGACTTGACCATGAATGGCTGCAAGGGAGGCTGGGCAAGTGGTCATGGGTGGGTGACAATGTGTTCAAGGAAATAGCAGGACTCTTTGTTGCTTGTAAGTTTTACTGAAGAAGGAGGAAGCAGATATTCGAAAGCTACAGTCTCTGCTGAGGAATTTCTCTTGCTACTAGCTGGATTTCATCATCAGCGAACATTTCAACAAGGATTCACAAGGACTATTAATTTCTCCATTTCTTTCATATTTAGAGATGTCTTTCAGTGGCCTTTATTTTTGAATGACATTTTGGCTGGAGATAAAAATTTTGGCTTACACTTTCCTTTAGTCAGAATTCTGAATATATCCCTCCACCACCTTCTAGAGTTGCACAATGGTACAAAGCCACGGAGGTCAGCTTGGCTCTCTTCAGTTCACTGGTGACCTTCTCTCCTACCTTGACCTCTGAAGAATTCTTTTCCCATCCTTGAAGTTTAGCCTTTCCAGGTTATGTCCTATTGCTGAGTTTTCTGTGTCATGCTCATTTCCTCATGTCAAACCTTGGGAACAGTGTCTTTCTCAAGCAGCAAATCCCATTATCTCTCTTTTCAGGGACTTGAAATTTCCATCTTTTATGATGTTTCTGTTTCATTTATTATGCTTTGGACTATGAAAGCATCAGTTATTCAGTGCAAGGTCAAGTCTGTTTTCCAAATTTACTAGAATTCTTGTGTTTTTCCCTGGGTTTTGCTGTGTTTGTTTCTAACAAAGGTGTCATTTGGGGCCAAGAAGGCTGGCAGCTGTGGAACTCCAGGGGGGCCAAATGACAGGAAAGGGGCTCCCTGGCCTTGTGTGATCTGCTAGTCTATTCTCTTTACTCCATCTCAGGAGCTGTTTTTTTTCACCTGCACTTATTCTATTCTTATATTTTATGATTTCCTCACTGGCTCTTTAACGTGTCTATTGACGATGTTATGCTGCCTCTTGTTCTGTGGTGTTACCTCTGCACTCTGTTTTATATTGTTCTACTTTTAAAAACAGCTCTACAGAGATATGACTGGCACACAGTAGGCTGTGCATATTTAAAATGAGAATTTGATAAGCTCTAACCCATGACTGCACACGAAGCCAATAATTCAATCAGCATAGTGACCCCTCTTCTAGGTCTCCCTATGCCTCTTGTCAACACTTGTTCTTGATCCTTTCTGTCACTGATCTTGACCTCAAGTGGCCATTGAGCTCATATCTGTCTGCCCATCCATCTACATCCATACACAAAGAAGTTATACCCTACATACAGGCACAGTATCATATGTACGCATGTATGTCATGTGTATCTACGATAAGGAATCATACAGCATGTAGGAGGTAGAGGTTGGCTTCTTTCACTGAGCATAACTCTTTGGAAATCTGTCCATTTTACCTCCTGTTTTAATAGTTCATCATTTTTATTGCCAAACAGTGCGGATTGTGACTTGATTATGAATGGCATATAGTTGAATATTTCTCCCCAAGTCTGATGATTTCTGTCTTTTCTTAGAGACTTTATAACCACTTTCACACAGTGTGACTATGGATAGGGTTTGCTTTGAGTAAGTTATATTTCTGTATTTATTCTATTCATTCCATCTGTCTTGTCCCTTCTTCCTTCTCCCCTTCTTTCTCTTCTTTTCTAGGTCTGGGATTGAACGTAGGCTTTTTACACTGAGCCATCTCTTTACATTTTTTTATTTGGGGCAGAGTCTTGTCAAATCACTAAGGTGCCCAACATGGGCTGGAACTTGTGATCTTCCTGCATCAGCCTCCCAGAGTGGTGGAATTATAGCTGTGCACAGTCATGCTCAGTCCTTTCTTCTTTTCATTCTTTTCAATTGTGTTTTATTTTTAAAAAATCCTTATAGGTTCATAGGAAGAGACACAGTAGTTTTGTAGTTTAATTTCAAATCAGGGATTGTGATGCCCCCTGACTTGCCTTTGCTGCCCAGAATTACCCTAGCTATTCTAGGTTTCTTCTGGTTCCCAATGAATTTTAGGGTTGTTTTCTCTGAATCTGTGAGATTGGAATTTTGATCAAGATTGTACTGAGTCTTATAACAATTTTGGAAGTTTGGCTCTTTTCACTATTGGTTTTTCCTACCCCAAAACAAGGGATATCTTTCAATTTTTTGAAATCCTCTTTAATCCCCCTTTGCAGAGTACTGCAGTTTTCGATATAGAGGTCTTATATTTCCCTCATTAGATTACTTCCTAAGTATTTCATTTTGGGGGATGGTATTGTAAAAGGTGTTGTTTTCCTAATTTCTCTCTCAGTGAGCTTGTTATTCATGTACAGGAAGGCTATTAATTTTTGAGTGCTCAGTTTGCATCCAGCTATGCTACTGAATTTGATTATTAAATCTAGAAGTCTTTTGATTGAATTTTTGGGGTCTCCTTTGTAGAGTATCATGATACTCTGTAGAGTATCATTGCTCTGGCTGTTTCTTACATTGAATTAAGAGTGGTAACAGTGGACAGACATCCTTGTTTTCTTCCTGATTTTAGAGTGAAAGGTTTCAGTTTTTGTCAGGTTAGTATGATGTTGGCCCTTGGTTTTTTAAATATGGCTTTTGTAAGTTTGAGATAAAGACCATCCAATTTTCTCTAGGGTTTCATTATGAATGGTTGTTGGGCTTTCTCAAATGCTTTTTCTGCATCTATTGAGATGCTCATATGATTTTTGTTCTTGGCTCTGTTAATGTGGTGTATTACATTTATTGATTTGTGTATGTTGAACTATCCTTGCATCAATGGGCTGAATCTTATTTGGTCATGGTATATTTTCCAGGATCTTACTGAGCATTTTTGCAACTATGTTCATTAGGAAGATTGGCTTGTAGTTCTCTTTTTTGGTTGGATTCTTGTCTAGTTTTGGTATCTGCATAGTGCTTGCTTCTATCAGTGAATTTGGGAATATTGTTTCCCTTTCAATTTCATTAAAGAGTTTCAGAACTTGTGGTAGTAGGTCTTCTCTAAATTTCTCATAGACTTTAACAGTTAATTGGTCAGGACCTGGGCTTTTCTTTGTAGGTAGGTTTTTAATAACATTTTCAATTTCATTGACTGATGTTAGGTTATTTAGAATTTTTATGTGTTCTTGATTCAGCTTTGGAAAGTTCATATGTATCTAGGAATCTCTCCATTTCTTTTGTGTTTTCTATATTTTCAGAATTCAGTTTCTTGAAGTAGGTATTTAAGACAGTCTAGATTTCTGCAGGATCTGTTATAATTTCACCCTTTTCATTCATAATTTCATGGATTTGAGTCTTTTCTTTCCTTTTTATGGGTTTCACTAAAGGTTTGTAAATTTTATTTAATCTTTCAAAGAACCGACTTGATTCTTTGCTTTTTGTACTTTTTGTCTCTATTAATTAATTTCTGCCCTGATATTTATAATTTCTTTCCTTGTACAAGTTTTGGGTTTGACTTGCTCTTCTTTTTCTAGAAGATTGAGATTCAGTGTTAGAGTTTGCTCTGTTTTCCTGGTTTGAGTATTTATTGTATAAACTTCCTTTGAAGGACAGCTTTCATTGTGCCAAGATCTGGCATGCTCTATTGGCATTATCATTTAATTGTAGAAACTGTCTAGCTTCTTCTTTAATTTCATGTGTGGCCTATTGCTTGTTCAGGAGTGTGTTATTTAATTTCCATGTGTTTATGAATTTCATGTGATTTGTTTTGCCATTGATTTGCAATTTCATTGCACTGTGGTCTGATAATATGTATAGGATAATTTCATTTCCTTTACATTTACTAAAGCATGCTCTATGAGCTAGTATGTGATCTATTTTAGAGAACATTCTGTATGCAGCTGAGAAGAACATATTTTTATTTTGTGGAGTGGAATACTCTGTGGACATCTACTGAGTACATGTATTCAAAAATTAGGTTCACTTCTAATATTTCTATTTGAGATAGTGGGGTATTGAAGTTCCCCATTATGGTTGTATTAGTGTTTATTTGATTTTTCATGTCCATTAATATTTGTTTAATATGGTTGGGTGCACTGTTATTTGGTGCATATATATTTTTGATTGTTATCTCTTCCTCTTGGATTGTTCCCAGGATGTAGTGACCTTCTTTGTCTCTCTGTATAAGTCTTGGCTTGAAATCTACTTTGTCTGAAAATAGAATAGCCAGTCCTGTTTTTTTTTGGATTCCCAATCACATGGAATATTGTTTTCCACACTGCAACTTTCAATCTATGAATTTCTTTTTAAATTAAATGTGTTTCTTACATACAACATATTGTTGCATTCTTGATCCATATTTTTGGCCTGTTTCTTTTTGTTAGTGAACTGAGACCATTAACATTGATGGTTATAACTGCCATGTATTGACTTATCCTTGCCATGTTATTGGCTTACTTTTCCTCCCTTCTGTTTAATTGTTCACCTTGCTTGTGCATTCATTCTGTTTGGGTTCATGGAGCTGTAATCCTTAATATTCCTTCATAGAATAGCTTTCACAACATTTGGGAGCCTGGTTTGGTGGCCATGAATTTCCTAAGGTGTTCTTTATCATGGAAGCATCTTATTTCTCTATCAATTTTGAAAGATAATTTTGTGTGTTACCTCAATCTAGGTTGGAGCTTGTTTTCTTTTAAGGCTTGAAATACTTCACTATGTGCTCCTCTTGACTTGAGAATTTGTGTTGAGAAGTCTTCTGTGATTCTGATTGGCTTTCCTTTACATGTAATTTGTTTCTTTTCTCCAACAGCTTTTAATGTTTTATTCTTGTGTTGAATTTCTGGAATCTTGACTATTATATGCCTTGGTGTAGATTTTTGTTATCATGGTTAATTGGAGTTCTATATGCTCCATTTACCTGTATTTTAAATTCTTTTTCCCTGCTTGGAAAGTTTTCTGCCATTACTTCTGTGAGCGGGTTTTTTTTTTTTTTATGTTGTTTGCACTGTCTCCTGATTTCTTCACTGACTCTGATCAACCTAACGTTATTATTTTTTGTATCATCTGGCAGCTGCTTGATTGATTTCTCATGGTCCCCTGCTATTTTTAAGACTTCTTTGTTTATGATCATTAACCACAGTCCTGTTCTGTTCTCACATTCTGTTCTCACATTGTATCATTCAGCTGTGTATATTTTAAAAAGTATTTTTAATCTCTTCAATATCTGTTTGAATCTATATTGTGGATTCTGTTTGTTTCTTATGCTGTGTGTTCATGATTTCCATCATTTTCCTAAGCTGCTCTCTCTCTCTCTCTCTCTCTCTCTCTCTCTCTCTCTCTCTTGCCCTCCCTCTCTCTGCTCTAGAGTCACTAAGCATATCTTTCATTATGGTCAGCACCTCTATAGTTATCTGAAAAATTATTTCTGATTTGATTTTTTTCCTAGAACCTCATTCATCTGCTTTGTTACTTCCACTGTCACAACTTCAGAGTCTTTTGGATTATTCTACCTCATTGCACCCCCAGTTTGGCTTTGGGAACCTGGAAGTCTGGAATTGCATCTTGTTTAAGTGTCTTCTCATTCTCTCTCTCTCCCTTTTTAATTTCTTTCTTTTTTTGGTTTAATTCCTGGGTTGATACTTGTAAACTGTTTATGGTGAGTAGCTTTATTGCAAGTATTTAGAACTCTTAGGAAATGACCACTTTTCAGAGGTATCTTCCAGTGGAGCTGATTTTTGAATTTTGAGTCTATTGCAAGATCCTAGCTCTTCAATTTATTTAAGATGAGAAGTTGCTGCCCACTTGGCCCAGAGCTTGGTTCTCTGGTACTGGACTATAGTATTTTTTATGTTCTCAGGTTTAGTCTATCAGCAAGAACAAGAACAACTGATTAGAAGGATTATATCACTTTGTCTAAGTGGTATAATCATCAATAACAACATCAAATATAGCCTAGAAAATGACAAACTGTAATAATTAATAATTTGCTACCTTTAACTATATGAACTAGATTTGTGGTTACATAACAAAATCTAAAATGAATCAGAAAATTTTATGTAGTAAATAAGCCCACAGTATGGCCATTTACCCTTAGGAGAGAAAATTTTAAAAGCTTGGGAAACAGGAAATAGAGAATTAGAAGAAGAGGAAGAGATTAGAAGCAAGACTGGGGAAAAAAGGGAGATCATACAATGTGAACAAGAGGGAAAGAGAGAAGGAAGAAACAAACAGGAGCAGAACAGAGTAACAACAAAAATTTCTGTTCATACTTGTATAAAAACAAGAAAAAACAATCAAGAAAAATTAAAGCAAAACAAAAAAAGAGAGAAAGGAAAAAGAGAGAGAAAAATCCACTTCAAGGTGTGTCTCTGCTGTCACTGGTAGACACATGGTTGGACAGAGTTCAGATCTGAGTTAATTAATTTCAACAAGCCAGCTGGATAATCCCAGCAAACCTGCACCTTCGTTTCCACCGACACTCAGGCTCATTTCTGCTGTGAGGCTGGAGCCAGATTTGCACAGCCTTCAATAGTCCATGTGTCCCTGCCAGCCTGAACTCAGTTCCCTGACCCAGCCCACAGGTGTTCTGCATTCTGAACACAGTTGACCTCTCTCCAATATGGCTACTGGGACATCTGAGGCCAAATAACTCACTGCAGTCCACTGTGTCCACTGCTCTGTGCCACTGGTGTGTTTCTCTGCATGGGCCCTGGGGTCACCCTGCCACCCTGCATCTTGCAGGTTCAAGCTGCCCCTTCCACCCAGTGAGTCTGGGCTCAGGGAGAAAACGCCACCTGCCACGTCCTTCTCTTTCACTGAAGTTTCTGTCTTTGTTATCCCTGTTAGCTTTAATTCTTGCTTAAGAACCTTCATGGGTCCCAGGGATTCTCTTCCTTCCTTCCTTCCTTCCTTCCTTCCTTCCTTCCTTCCTTCCTTCCTTCCTTCCTTCCTTCTTTTCTTCATCTTAATATATTTCAGTTTCTGGACATGAAATCTCAGAGAGGCTCTTTCTCTGCTGCATCCCACTCTGACATTTTCCTGGAAGTTCTCCCCTTATAGTTTTTAACAAACTGATAAATGTTTCACCTATTATTAGTTCTTCAACTATTTCTCCTTGTTTTCTCATCAGATTCCATTTACACATCTATTAGGTTGCTTGAGTTTGTCCCACAGTTAAGTTATGCTGTCCTTAATTTTTTATTTTTACTTTTTAATGCTAAAGTTTGGATGCAAACTCTAACAGCAAGATAGCAGGGGATTTAGCTCAGTGACACAGAGCCTGCCTCGCAAGGGTGAGGTCATGAGTTCAATCCCCGATACAAAAACAAAACAAAACAAAACAGAACAAAAAAAAAACCCAATAAAAACCAACCAAACAAATAAAAAAAAGCAAGAGTAATGCTGGACTAAATAATATAAAGTTCCACAAATAATCAAATTGGAAGTTTTAAATTTTGAACTGCTCTGAGTAGCACGAGGAAGACTTGCACTGTCCCTCTTGACATGTAAGCGGTTCTTTGTCCAGGGTGCCCGGACTGCACGGTCACTTCATGGCTGTCTTGGTTATCAGATGAATCACCGGAGCATGGAGGTGCTGTGCTCGAACAGCCCAGCCTTACAGTGCCTCCCTCCTCTTCCCACGCCATGTCTCCACATGGGCCTGGTATCATCTAGTGCTACAGAAGGGTGATTTTCTGGTTTGCAAGAAAGCTGGCAGTAAGGTATCTTGAGAGTGACCATATACATAGCTTTTGTTAGAGTATATTATTATAATTGTTCTATTTTATTGGTTATTGTTGTCAGTATTTTATTATGCCTAATTTATAAGTTAAACTTTATCATAGGTCTATATATTGAGGAACAAATACAGCATACTTAGGGCTTCGTACTATTCATAATTTTAAGCGTCTTCCAGGAGCCTTGGAAGGTAGTATCCATGGAGAAAGGGGACCACTGCCTTCTGGATCACGACCCACGTGTTCTGAGAGTGCAGACAGGACTATTCCACCTTCTGAACCTCTGCTTATGTTTCAGCCTGGGATTTTGCCTCTGTGCAGTTCTAGTTTGATGGTAAGTTTCATCTTATTCCTTTTTCCTTTTGGAATCACCGTCCTTAGTTGCCTGTCCTGTGTTTTTAAAACTCTTGTTTCCTATGTTTTGTCTGGTTTTGAAGGTGTGTCCCTTGGGAGGCTAAATCTAGTCCCTTCTATTTCACTGTGGTTAAAATTGGAAGTTGCTCTACATCACCTGTTGTTTAGGCTTTTATTTTGATACTTTCAAGATTAAGTTTTATTTTAATGGTGAAACATTCTTAATAATCGAGTCATTTTCCTAGATGGTTCTTTACCTGGTTCATCCTTTACATCTTTTTCCTGATCAACCCTTACCATGCCAATTATTTTAATCTTGTTTACACCTGCCGTTCAGTTCTTAAACAGGAAATACTGAGTTGATTGTCGTAAGAATGTTCCCACTTTATCTGAGACACATGTGTTTTTCCCTCTGAACTATAATTTAATGGTTACGTATCTTATTGTACCAGTGATTCTGTAGTTGGGACTGCAAAGAGAGGAGAGCAGATTTAAAGGAGAAAAGTCTTTCAGTTGTACCCTGGGGCTCATCTGACTTTTAGAAAGTAATCTGAGAGGTAAGGTACAAACACTCTGAAGATGGATTCTTTGTCAGTTTGGTTCACTGTTGTATCTCTGGTCCCAAAACTGTGACAGGGTGAACTGTACATGGTTTTTCACTCCTGGTTCTATTTGAACTCCCTCCTCCCGGGATGGTTGGAGGATTTGGGGCAATGAGGGCCAGGCAGAGCATGTCAGCATCATACTGGGCCAGAGCTCTGTGAGCTGCTGCTGATGGTGTGATCCCCTTGAGCCCACATTCATCCAGGCAGAGAAACCAATCAATAAACACAATGGGTGAGACACTGTGATCACATGACTTACGATCTAGGTTGATTTCAGTGCAAGGTGGTGGGAGAAACCACGGTCTCTTCTGTGACATAATAGCCCTTAAAAACTCTCTTGTGTCCGCAACACAAACATTTCCCATCTCTCCCCTGGGTTTCTCTATAAGACAGAAGTATTTGGGCTGTGTGCAGATTCTAATAACTGCACTGGGGGATATTAGCTCTCAATGGCTGGCAGTGATGGCGAACCTTTTAGAGCTTTCAGTGACACAAACAGCCTACTACGGCACAAGTGCCATAGACTTGCCACCCCTGGTAGGTTACTACACACGAGGAAGTGGGAGGGACATGCTCGCAGCAGCCTCTATTGGAATCCATGCCCCAGGGTCCTTGGCTCATCTCAGTATTAAGGACGGGAAGAATGTACACAGTGGCTTCCTTGCACACCCTCAAGGTCCTGGTGACCTGGGCATTTTCCTTGGAGATCATGGACTTCATACAGTCTGTGATTTTAACTATTTTTTATATTTTATTTTATTTATTTATTTTTTTTGTGGTACCGGGTATCAAACTCACCACCTCTCGCTTGCTAGGCAAGCGCTTATGCCACTGAGCTAAATCCCCAGCCCCTGATTTTAACTATTTTTATGTATTCCCTAGCCCACTGATTTTATTTCCTTCTGATCACTGTTGCCCATTCACCACTTTCTATGCCCCATATATATTGCAAAACCTCTCGACTCCAGTGCAGTGTTTGACCGATGCATTGGAGTCTCCTTTGTCTGTTTCAGGATGAGGGGCTCAGCCATGTTTCTTGGGCTCCTGGAGACCTGCTGGCAATGAGAATGAGAAAGAAGGAAGGACTGGAGTGGGGAGGTCCCGGGAGACTCCCACTTAATAATGTGGATTCCACCCTAACTGCTTTCTTGGGGTGTCTGCCAAAAGTCATGATGGGGTCAGGATAATTGGCCAGGGAGGCCTCAGAGTGCAAAGGCAAAAAGCAATGGGCAACTTTCTAATGAGACACATCCGGAAAAAAAACGCTGAGTTCCAAGCTCGCCAATCCTGGCGACATGGAGAAGAATGACAGGATGTTCACAGAGAGCAATAAAAATGATTGAGGCTCCAGAGAGACTGATTTATGACAAAGGCTCAAAGAGCTAAGTACATTTTACTGTGGCCCAGCAGAGCAAGGGAGGGGAGGGGAGGGCGGGGATTCTCTGCAGAAGGTGGGGTGGGAGGAGAATGGGAGAAAGAGAGGTGGTTTGGAGGGTGGGAAAGGAACGGGGAAATAGGGAGAAGGAATCTGGAAAAAGGGAGGAAGAAAATAGCGAAGGGGAATATTTAGAGGGAAATCCTTGAGGGCTTTAGGGATCGAGGGGCAGCGCTTGCCGGGATTGGTCATGTCAGTTCAGTGCCTTCTTCTAGCCTCCGTAGCGCCTTCCCAGTCATCTGTCTTAGGCGTTCAGTGTCTCTTTCCACTGGCTGGTGCCATAATTAGCTGGAGGCACAGCCTGCTGTGTGACGTGAGCTCCGGGAACCCAGCATCCAGCGCGGGGTTCTGCACTGTGAACTCTGTGGGGCGTGAGGGCCATTCTGGATGGGGTCATTGACAGACGGTGTGTGATGTTCAGGAAACCCTTGCCTTGGTTTTCCCCTTCATTCTCACCCTGGAAGGCCTCTGGCTGCAGAATTCTCTTTCTGTTGCATTTGACAGAAGCAATAGGCCTGTAGGAAATGATGCTCTGAGATCCAGGCCTGAGCCTTGGAGGAGTAGTATGAGATTGAACTGTTGGAGAGGTGTCTCCAATTCCACTTCCCAAATTACAGTGTAAAGCTCTTCAAAGAAGAGATGAAATAAGGATAATCATAATAGTCACGGTGAGGTCCTACATTTCTGCACCACTTAGAGGTCCCAGAAAGCTTTCACAGCCATTAACCATTTGCCCTCATAGCAGCCTTGCCTATCTCAGTGGGTTGCCAGGGAAAATCAAAGGTTTCCCCCAGGAACTGAGGCGTCAGGCATGCCCCACTTTAAGCAAATCCTGCTGTGAGCATTTAGGTAAAGAAAGCCTGCTTCACAGAGGAATTTAACAAGGTTATTTGAAATGGTAGCAACCCCCAGCATGCAAAGAAATAAGAGGCAATTTACTAGAAAGCTTGATTGATTGACATATACCTTGTCCAGGACCAGCTGTATGCCTGTAGCATCAAATGTGTGCTGATTTTGGTCACCTGTGCTGGGAGAAGTGAAAAAGAATCTGATGCCCAAGAAAGGAGGACTCTATGCATCTCTGGGCTCACTTCCTACCTGTCCTGTGCACACAGCCCCTCTTATGTACCTAAGATGGCCAGGGTCATGTAAGACCAACTCTCAACTTCCAATCTGGGTTGGAATCCCTCTCACACCCCTGCATCTTGGAACCGGCAAGGAGAATCTACTCCTCCCAGACAGTGCACAGAGTTGTAAGATGTTAACACTCAGGAGCTAGTGGCCACGTCACCTGCCCTGTGGTTAGAGAGCTAGTCCCCGTTTAGGAAGAGTGACACAGAGAGAAAGAACAGACCAGTGAGGAGCTGATGCTTTTTGACATGTGGGGCTAGGGCTGGTCTCTGATCTCACTCTTCCAGTGGCTTGGCTTCCATTTCTGCCATCTACTATCTGATCCCTTGACCCTTTTAATGTAAGCTGATTCCAGGCGCCCTTCAGCTACCACCAAGGGGCCTGCTAATAGACTCTTTCCGGAGGGGCTCAAGGTATCCATGCGTGGATATTTGCAAGGCAGTTAAGTATGCTGATTGAGAGTTGGGCTTCAAACACACCCGAAAGAGCAGATTGGAAACACTCAAACACCGACCCCAAGGAGATCAGTTAAGTAAATGCCAGTGTGTATGCCAGTGTGTAGGGAAATGGGATGCGGCTGCAGGCAAAACAAAAATGAGTAGCTGTCATTCTGGCAGGAACAGGGCTCCTTGCTGTTTGTGCTGTTAGGACAAGATACGGCTGCACGCCGATCGGAACGGGCTCCGAAGACTCGGCCGAGTCAGGTGCTGGTGAGGAGGCCGAGCAACGGGAGCTGCTGTGCTTGCTGGTGGGAATGGGACACAGGGCAGAGTCTCTGCAGCACCATAAGGCAGGTTGTTTTGGTATGAGATATACTGTTTATTTGTATGGCTATAAATGTGTATCCGCCTTCTTACTTCAAGGTAAACGAAAATGTATGCTTAGATAAAACCCTGATCACTCATGTTTGTAGCAGCTTTATTTTCAAAGCCAACACACAGAAACAACTTAAGGGGCACCAAAAAGGCAAATGGACCCCTGGGCCACGCTTATCCATCAGAATAGTACTCCGTAATGAAAAACAGCGGGTGGACGATGCCCGGAATGTGTTGGGTGTGTCTTGGGTGCTGGGCTGTGTGAGGAAAGGCCTTTGCCAAAGGTGAGGACCATGTGATCCCGTCTTTGTCACATTCTTCCAGTGGTAAAATCCGTGCTGATGGAGAGCAGGTTAGTGGCAGTGGGAGTCAGGGATGGGAGAAGGGTGTGCGGTTTTCTTTGGGGTGATTGGATGGTTCCGAGTCCTGACTGAGGCAGCAGTTACTTGGGTTTATCCATGTGATAAAAGTTCACAGAGCAATTTACCAAAATGCTCCCAAAATTAACACAAATAAAACTTGGTCAAATTTGAGTAGGTCAGTAGTTAATTACATGGTACAATTACAGGTTCCTTGGTTTTGGACATTATCTTGTGATTATTAAAGAGCCCATCATGGGTGGAGTTTCCAAGGGTATGTGGAAATTCTCTATGCTATTTTCACAACTTATTTTTTTTATTGTTAGTTTGCTCTTGTTTTTTAACTGATTCTTTTATTAGTGTAGTATACATATGTAGTGTCTAGTGCTCACATTCCTTCTAGGTAGTTGGTACACGAACATACTACATCTCAAATTCTCATTTTTATATCTTTCCTTCTCTCCTTTCATGTCTTGATTCCCTTCCTCTTTGAGAAAGCTCTATCTCCCTACTGTCTATTTTTTATTTTGTTCTTTATATTTTGGGTTTCTCATATAAGAGAACCAAGTGATATCTTAAGCTTGTGTGTCTGATTTATTTCACTTATGCATACTCCAGGTGCATCTATTTCCTACAAATGACTCAAGTTTATCCTTCTTGATGACAAAGTAGTATTCCTTCGTGTGTAAATTCCACATTTTATCTATCCATTCGTCTGTTCATGAGCATATAGGTTGCTTCCAAGATTTAGCTATCATGAATTATGCTGCTATAAACATGGGGTTGCAACTTTTGAGTCTAAAATTAGTTAAAACTTATAAAAACAAGGTAAAGAGCAATGCATACAAACCTCTTATATAAGAAATAGGAGAGCTGAGACTCTGTACTCATATTTCCTTGTTCGTGCCTAAAGAAACTTGATGCTAAAATGAGAGATGTAGAGTGATAGTTATTGAGGGAAGAGGGGAGTGAAGATGTGGGGTGAGGGTGAGAAGGCGCCTTTACTGTATATACTTTTTGTGTTGTGAATCCTGTTTAATTTTCCTCAAAAATAAAAAATGATGGTCATGGACCTCAGAGTTCGCTGTAGCTGTGTTTAAACCATCACTCCAGTATTTCCTGGCTGTTTTGCTTTGTAGGAGCCAACTCACATATCCATGCCTCAGTATCCATATCTGTAAAATGGAGCCAGGAGTAACAGTTCATATCTCCTGAGGTTCCAGGAGGATTAAGTGTTCTAGAGTCTTCATCGAATCTGGAAATAGAGTGGTTCGGGTTCTTTCCATCTCTCTCCCGGAGGCAGAGAGATGAAAGGGCTGATACCAAGGACACGTATTAGGTAAGACCGACACTTGTGCTCACACTCTAAAGCTTGTGTTCTTCATGTCCACACCCCTGTCTCCATTTCCCATTTGATAGTTCTTCCTCTGAGTTTCCAGCCCGAGAAGGAAGAAGGAAAGGAAGCCAGCCAGTGTCTGGCACAAATGTACTCTCCCTCAGTCTCTCCCTGGTGTCCAGATAATGAGCCAGTGTCTCGGCCTTGGCCAGCAACTGTCCTGGGAAGGCCTGGGTCATGACCATGATCTTGGTCAAGACTGGGCTGCAAAGGCCTGTGGGCCCCCTAGTGACCCCCACCACTGGGGCCCGGTCACAGAGGCAGGGCGGCCGTGGGTCTGCTGCCAGAGCATGCTTTAATAAAACAAATGGATTTCACATTCCAAATAGCAATTTCTGTTTCCTATTAAATGAATCGCTTTCTCAGGCCATGGTGAGATGAGAGCAGGCTGGGGTGACGGTGGCTCTCATGGCTCCTGCTGGGAAAGTGGAATCTGGAAAGCGTTGACGGGATGGGGGCAGGGAGGCTCTGCCGCGGCTCCAGAGTGTGGGCAGAGAGGGGGAGGGGAGAGGGCCCTGCACCATCCTGGCTGCGGGTCGCAGCTCAACTGCTGCTCATGGTCTGATCGCATGTGGGGACTTTTCCTTCCAGTCTTGGGTGTCCTTGTTAGGACAGTGGCGACCTTCTGCTGCTCACCTCCGTGACTCTCATCTCTGCCTCTGCACCTCAAAACATGGCAGAAGGCACTGAGGGAACAGAGCTTGGATCAGAGGGAAGAGAATGAGCAAGAGCAGAGATGTTTAAATGTGTACAATATTGACTTATTCGACAGCATTAAGACCTTGCTTTGTAGGAAGGCTTTGCTCCATCGCTTTGGACGCAGGAACACTTATTCCATGCCTGTTGTGGGGTGCCAGATCTATCAGGGACACAGATGAAAGGACAAGGAGCGTGGCTGTGGCAAGGGTTGCAGAGGGAAGTGGCGTGGGCCTCGGTGCACCAGGGGCCAGAAGGGAGGCTGAGCTTCCAGTGGCACAGCAAGGTCCAAGTCTACCCTTTGCGTGACGGAAGCAGACACCGGTTTCTGGTGTAGAGTTTTCAAAATCCTCCTGCATGGATGCATTGTATTTGGCCCTAGAAAGTATGTCAAAAATCATAGCTTCCAGTCATAAAAAAAGAGAGGTTTTACACAAAACCCTAGAATTCTGCTGCTGAAGGCAGTG
Organism: Hydrochoerus hydrochaeris; assembly: GCA_004027455.1. NCBI lineage: Eukaryota > Metazoa > Chordata > Mammalia > Rodentia > Hydrochaeridae > Hydrochoerus > Hydrochoerus hydrochaeris. The sequence goes on along the minus strand of PVLA01000189.1, from coordinate 328,281 downwards.
GCACGGGTGACATTCCCAGGTCGCTTGATTGGAGCCAAGTGGAGGTTGCCCTGTGCCCACTGTTCCCTGCTGGGGCCCTTGCCCGGAAGTTCACACACTCCTTCACTCGCCTGGCCTCACTGACATCTGAATCCTTCAGTGGGGTCACCAGTGTAGAAGTGGGGTCCACCCTAAGCTGGGTGGTGCAGGTAGGACCCCTGATACCATCCTGGGGTGCTTCCAGGCATTAGGAACCCAGAGATGGGAAGCACCCTTCAAACCCAAAAGCCCCCTTGGCAGGTGTGAAATCTAATTCAAATAGTTTTCCTTTTTCTGTTTGCTCATCTGAAACATCCTCCTGATTCTCCTGCTTATTAACAACCTGCACACCATGCTGTGCTTAAAGTTCAGATCACCATAGGATACGGAGCCGTAATTAATCTCAGTCCCTGAGTTCTAGAACACGGATAGCAATTATAATTTACTTTCGGGAAACCAATTTGGGGAAGCGCGGTGTTCGCACCCCAGATTAGGGTGTCAACAAATGCCACTTCCCATCCACGTGCTGCCTGCCGGGGGAGCAAGACCTTTAATCTCTACACTTCCGAGAAGAGTCAGGTGAAGAAAGTGGGAAAGAAAAGAGAGTGGGTGTGGGCGTGGGGTGTGTGGGACCCAGCATGCAGGGCACAGTCTCGGAGCAGATTCTACTCTCCGGGTGGGCTCTTAGCTGCAACCCACCCCACCCTTCCATGTGCCTGATACTGAGGGCTGTTTCCCATTCTCTACTCCATTCCTTTCCCAGCCACAGTCCCTGCATCCCTGGCCATGCTTTTCCAGCCCTGGGAACAGGAGTCTCATCTTCTCTCCTCATGTCTTTACTGCCCCAAGGTCAGATTGTCACAGCATCTTCATGGCTCTGAGAGGTTGGGTCTGAAGGACCCACCAGGCACATTTCCAATTACCATCCCAGGGACAAGGACAAAATGCCAGGGCTTCGTGAAGATGCTCCTGTCTGCGTGGGCAGGAGCGCACTCCACTGGATGCAGCTGTGTGTCCATCGGTCCTGCTGCCCTGCACGGTCTGCAGCCCGAAGCCATGGTCCATTTATCTACTGGCCCTGGGATGCAGCTGGAGGCGCCGTGCAGTGGGCAGGTAATAAGTGTGTGCTGGGGTAATGAACCACACAGAGACACACAAGCACCTGTCTGAGTGGCAGTGGAAGTGTCCACAGAGGCACTGGCTGTTAATGGTCTTCCTTCCTCTCTTCTCTGTCTCTCCCTCTCTTCCTCTCTCTCCCCTCCTCCCTCCCTCTCCGCATCTTCCTTTTTTCATCACTGATAGGTGCTAGTGTCTGAAATGAATGTATCTCTGTTCCTCATCCCGACTTGGAAACATCCACAGGACAGTGTGATAAGAACGGTACTGGAGACCATTTAGGGTGCTATGGGGGCACAGAGGTGAGACTCCTGATTCTGGTGCCCAGGAAGGTGGCCTTCAGGCAAGGTCTGGGTTTTCTGTGCTAGTCTCCAGCACTGTTTTTCTGAGTGGCTTCAAGTTTACCAGACGACATGTGTGTGTCTCAGCAGAGAAGGGACCCTGCCCTTGGACCTCTGTTAGTCGGGCAGTTTGGTGCCTGTGTGTGGGCTGAATGAGCACTTCCAGGTAGGGACAGAGGAGAGGGCCTGCCAGGTGGAGGCGGTACCACGGTGGAGGAATGCCTGGCTGGAGGTCCCCAGGAGCCTGAGAGTGGAGTTGGAAGGCGCTGTTAAAAACACTTTTAGCCACACAAAATCCACGTGCCTCAGGGCAGCCTCCTTTTCTCCTGTTAAGTTCTGCAGTGAGAGTTACGCACTTGGGGGAAATGCCCTGCCTTGGGTTTCTGCAGGACTGGAGCGAACCTGAGCTCCACCTCTCCCTTGAGGGAGGTTGAGATGCTGGGTGCTCAGTGCTCTGCAGATCGGAAAGCTGAGAAGCCGGCCGCAGCACCCGCTGCTCTGGAAGGTGGTGGCTGCAGCAGGTGACCTCAGAGCCATGTCCTGGATACTTTGCTGCCAGCAGGGCTCAGGGCAAACAGTGGATAAAAGCCAAGCCCTATTCTCAGAGTACATAGGGACCAGGTGACAGCATCGACCCTGTGTAGGACACAATGACACACAACATATAAAGGCATCTCATTTTGACCAAAGGATTGAAGAGGGACCAGAAGGAGGGACTGGAATGGACAGTCCAGGATGCATTTAGGCTGTCATTAGGGGTGATTGTCTGTCCCTTTTTGCCGCACATAGGCCCCTTCTTAACCAAACACACTGACTGCATCCAACTTGGAGATACTCAGGGTTGAGGGAAGGGCAGGGTTCCTTTGGAGAGAAGTGTGGGGGTACTGGGGCATGTGCCTCCCCTCTGCTTCCTGCCCGGGTCAAAGAAAATTTCATGAGGGGGCCCTAAAGGCATGGAGTGACAGATGTCTGCTCCATGGCAAGAAGTTCAAGGTGGAGCAACTGTGACAAGAAGGGTCTGAGGCATCAAAGGGGTCACTGAGGGACTCAAGGAGGGTACAGATGAGGGTCTGTGTCTAGGGCTGGCTCTGGGGTTCCCCTCAAGGAGCAGGCCCAGAGGAGCTGTATGACTGCAGGAGGACCCTGGATGCCTGGCGGCTGAGGACATTACCGGAGGTAAGCAGCCAGTCAGGTGATGGACAGAGGACAGTGCCAGGCCCTCTGTGCTCCTGCAGGAGGCTCCCTGTCCTATCCTCCTGTCCAACATTGCCTTTCTCCTGGGCCTCACCCAGGGGTCAGATCTGAATCATTAAAGGAAGAGAGCAGAAGCTGGGGGAAGGGAGCAGGGCTGTCCTCTCCCTCGTGGCCAGCAGCGTCCTGCTGCAGTGCCCAGCAGTGTGGTCTGACGGGAAGGTTAGACTGGAAATGGAATGAAAGTGTCCTGTTAACTGGGCTGGACACATTGCTCAGTGAAAAAAGATTCTTCTTGGTTATTCAAGTGACTCAGTGAGTTTTTATGATACACAAATCATAAGAAAAATGTATAGGAATCATCAAAATTTCATTTGACTCAGGGAAAGAATCACATCCCCCAAGCGGATTTAAATTTCTCTGTCTTATGCGTTATAGACTTTTCACATGAGTTTTGATTTTGAGCAACATGGTGTTAAAACATTATTTGCTTTGATTACTGAGCTTTTTGGTGCCTTTTTAAACTTAGTGCCCTCATCCCGGCCCCTGTCCTGGTGGAAAGGAGAACGAAAGTCATTTCTGCCTTTCACTCTGTCAGTCTGAGTGGCTACAAGATGACACCCGCCAGGCGTAGCTCCAGCACCCTGAGCAGCAATGTCATGGTTGTAGTGAGGGTAACGATGACGACAGCAAACACGGGCCTGGTGCTGGGGGTTGTTCTAATTCAAACCACACATGACTTCCCTATGTGGGAGGTGTCATTTCACTTTCATGTTACGGTAAAGAAATCTGAGAGGCTGGGCCGCCTGCCCAAGGATCTAAAATGCTCCTTGCGAAGCTCGGGTGCGTATAGCCTGCTGCGCCAGGCGCGGCATTACACAGCAGAAGCCTCTGGGAGGGGATTGGATTCTGAGGGCCCTGGCTGCACTGGCAGAATGGTCCACTAGGGTCCGTAACGTGATGGAAACATGAAGAGGTGGGGACCTCAATGCGGAAGTAGGACATGTCCTTGAGTTAGGGGAAGTGCTTTTGAAGGGGCTTTTGGAAACCAGACCCTTCCTGCCTGTCTCTCTCAGCTTCCCAGCCACCATGAGGTGAGCAGCTTTGCCCCATGGTGAGCCCCTGCTCCGGCACAGGCCAAAGCCATTGAGCCAATCTGCCATGGCCTGAATCTGCGAACCAAAACACATCGTTCCTCCTTCAAGTTGTTCTACTCTAGTAGTTCTGTTCCAGTGACAGAAAGCTGACAGATGAGTAGCAGCGCTGGGACTTGAACCCAGGTCACCTCTTTCTAGCATTCAGGTGCTTTCTGATTTGCAGTCCCCCGTGAGTCCCTCGCAGAGAGTCAGGAGATGTCCCAGATTCTGCTTGTCTCTCACTGTGATGCTTTTCCAGTTTGCTTTCTTTGGAGAGGGATGGTGGGGACCCAGATTGGGCCAGAGCTGCTTTAGCCTTGCACCTTCCACCTGGGTCCAGTGTGTTTCCAGGGCACACAAGGATGCTGGACCTCAGCTCTGCCTCCCACCTGGTCACCAGAGGGCCCCTACCTTGGCATATGGAGGGTAGGCCCAGGGTCCGCAGCCCAGATAAGAGTGATGTCCAAGCAGGGCTGATTCACAGATGGAAATTTACATACATAATGTAATTTGGGCCGATTGAATTGTCGATGAGGACAGAATCACTTAACGAGCAACATGCACTCTGGCGGGTGACCGAGGAGATGAGAGGCCCTTGAGATGCCTGCAGCAAAAACACGCTTTTGTTTCTGGAGGAGATGGCCATTTCCAAATTCCTCCTCTCAAAAGCCTCCTCTCTGAGTCCCCTTCCCTCTGGGTCACAGCTGGGAACTGTTGAGATGAAAAACTTTATGGGCAATTAGCATTTAAATCCGAGGTGCCGTGAGCATGGTCCTGGGCGCAGCTGGGCAGGCGAGGGGCCAGGATGCCACCGAGGACTCAATGGGCAGCTGGAGGCTGCGGGCCTGGCTTTGGAATTCAGCCATTCAACACACACCTACAACAGACGGGGTAGGAGAGTGCCGGACACACATTAGGGCTGCAGAAAGAGAGCCAGTGGCTCCATGGGGCCTGGGTTTGAATTCAGACACCTGGCTGCATGATCTTATGCACCTGGCATTAACCTTTTTGAATCCCAGTTTTATTATTTATAAGACAGAGAATGTGCTCTTTCCTTGCCTCTGTTGAGCATGACGGGGATGCTGTGTGATTAACAAGTTACCTCTCTCAACGCATCCATCACAATTACAAAGGGTAACCAGAACATGATCGGTATGCTCCAACTCTCTCTGTCTTAATCGTTATTTTCACTAATAGTAAAGTTTTCAGTTCCTTGCCACCCCAGGGCATTTGCACATGTTGTGCCTGAAATTGTATTCAGCACCCACCTTTGTCTGTGGATTTCTCCTCTTTCCTCAGTCATAGGCCTAGGCCCACCTACCGAGGACTCCTGTCTTCCTCCACAGCCCAGCCTGAGCTTCTTATTCTGTGTTCTCCAAGGTCTGGGTTATGGCTGTGTCTTGGTGTGGCCATAATTGTTGGTGTTGCACCAGCCCAGTGCTGAGCTCTAAGCTCCTTCGAGGTGGACACTGCGCTTGTCATATTCACTGCTGACCTCCAGTGCTTGGTGCATTGCAGGCATTTGGAAAGCAGGCAGCACAGATCTGTAAACCACAGTCTCTCCCTGTCCAGCCGGGTGGACTCCTGCAAGGCCCTGTGGTTTCATTTCATGTTAGGTACATGTCTCTTCCTCCAGTGACCCTTCTAAGGTGCCATGGATGTGAGGTGGGGGCCTTGTCATGTGAGTGCTGCCCAGACTTGGGGTTTGTCTTCTTCTGGGATGGCCCTAGACTGTCACTGTCCTTCACTGCTCTCCGTCCCTTACTAGACAGTAAGTCTCTGGGGCTGGGTGCGTTGGGCTTGCCGAGGAGGCCTCCCAGCCCCAGCTCGGGTACACAGCCGGTAACGGAATACGTGAATCACGAGCACTCGGAGTTTGCAGAGTGCCTCTACTGCCTCACACCTCAGTGGTGGCAGAAGGAGTGGCCCAGGGACCAAAAGAAGAGTGGTGGAGCCAGGGATGGAGGTGGATGCCTCTAACACTCTGGGAAGCTGAGGCACAGAGATTGCAAGGATCACGGGGTCTCCCTCTGGCTCTGTCCTCAGTGAGTGACAGCATCTGGAGAGGTGACATCCTTGCTCCTTCTTGCTTTCCCCAGTTATCTTATAGCAGCTTCTAACACTGGGAGTCCCTGCTATTTTGCTGGGGTAGTAGGGCTCATGGGGAAAGCAAGCTGTTGCTGGCTTTGGGTAGTGATCTGCTGGTCCCCACCTTGGGCCCTCCTCTGAACCCATCCACAGCTATGTAGAGGTCTTGGGTGCTCCCTCCAGCCTCTCTGCCTCTAGAATCCCTTGAACTCCAGCGGCAGCACCCTTGGCCCTGCCTCGGTGTCCTTACCATACTTTCTCCTCCATCTCTACGGTCCCTGGGATCAAGGGCCTGTCACATAGCAGTGACTTAATGAATTCTTCTTTGGAAGCCTGGAGCTCTCATTTCTCACACTGCCTGTCTTCCATCTGACAGGTCAGCATAGACCTAGGAGCCCCTGTGTGACTCTGAAAGAACTTGCTGGGCAGCCAGCAGTGGCGAATAGAGCCGGTGGCCCTCTACTAGCCACTTTCTTCCAGGTGGCCATGAGCCCGTGTTCTGCAGAGCCTGGAAGCCTCAAAGAGCGCTGGATCATCAGTGGTGTCTACCTGTGTGGCCGTAGGGCCTGCATCTTTCTGCCATTTCTAGAATCAAGTATGGGGGAAGTGTGTGGGTCCTGTGGATTTTTTCTTCTCTCCCTCTGCCACTTGCTGCTTTCCATGTGTCCCTGTGGGTTCTCCTGGAACAGGCTATAGGCCACCCAGCTCTGTGGAGACTAGGTGCATATTGGTGTGGTACAGATCCCCCAGCCTGTTGCAGGTGAGTGTGCCCAGGGTGGGGTAGAGGGAATGGATAGAGAGGGAAAGTCCCTGGGCCCCTCTGGTCTGTCTGCCTTTCACACTCTCTCCTCAGCCTGGCTTTCCTTCTTCCCTCCTGAGGCTGCAGGTCCCCCATCCAGCAGGGCAATGCATGTGTTCTGCATCTACTGCTCCGTTCAAGGAGCACAGCCATGCCACTCTTGTGGGCCTGGGTATGTCCCTGGCACCATGAACTTCAGCCCTGCAGTATGTATACGCTGTTATAGCAGGTGGTCTCCAGAAAGCTGTGCAGATTGCAGGAGCTCTGCCCACATTGAAACCTGTACTCTCAACCACAAATGGTGGGGCAGGAGAGTTCTATGTCCTCTGAGCCTTTACTGTCCTCAACAGTAAGGTCGTGGGTGCATTGAGGTGGTGGGATGGGTCCAAGAATGTTTCTCATGGTTCCCTTTTGGGATTCCATGAATCCTAATATCTGTGACTTAAAAAAAATTAAAGAAACATTCCTGAGAATTGCTATGCTGTAAGGTTTGATTTCTCAGAACTGATCAGGAAGGGAGAATGTGAAACACCCCAAGGTGGTGGCGGTGGGAGTGTGTTCCTCCTTTTTGTTCCGTTTTACACTCCAGTGAATCAGTCTTCCCAGAGTGTATGAAATGAAAATCTGTCACCTTGCAGTAAAATTAGAGCTGGCATCGCTGTCCTAAAAAAAATTAATAAATAAATAAATAAGGCAAAAAGGCAGTGTAGGAAAAATTATGAATAGCTGCCTGCTGGATTTGCCCTGCAAGGAGACGCCTCATGACACAGTTTATGACCCCAAGGATTACAAGGCCTGATGCTATCACCTTAATTGCAGAAGGAAGACTGCAACCAGCAGCCCCGACTCCCAGTACCAGGACGCGATGGGCCCAGCTCTCAACCTGACAGATCCCTGTTGCTCATTCTGCCTGCGCTAAATTACTTCTCAGAGGTTTCAGGATTCCTGACTATTGTTCATTGGTTTTCTCCTCCTCTGAATAGGTGTGGAAATTGAAAGAGATGGTGGCAGGAGGGAGTCAGGTAATGGGGTCTCACACCCAGTCCTCGAACTGGGTGGCAGGAGGTGACTGGAGAGGGGACCCTCTCTGGGCCAGGAACTGGTGAAACTCATGATGAGGCATGAGGGTTTGGGGCCACTGGTAAAGCCAGGATTTGGGTCTCTGTCTTGACACCAGGGGAGCCCCCAGGGTTTCAGGAGCCCAACATTCCTGGGATGGAAGGGATAGAGGAGAGGCTTGGCAAGCCCCCTGCCCCCCCACCCCGGGGCACAGTGCTGAGCATAGGGGCAAAGCAAAGATTCTCTGGCCTTGAACATGACCCCTAGATCCTGCCCGCTCTCCCCTGATTCCTTGCTCAGTGACCTTCCTAAGGAAAGTAATGTTCCCTAGCTGTTCTTCAGTTCCCATTATAAAATCTGGACATTGGACTAGAGCTGAGGTTGCAAACTAGTGCCCCCCAAGATCTGGCAGCCAAAATTACTTTGATTTCACCTGCATGGTGCCTTCAAATCAGGACATTTTATACTAAAAAATAAAAGATCAGAGACTTATGAAAAATAGACCGATGTTCATATCTGGTAAACTGGAAACTGACGAGCTGATCTTAAAATTTATCTTGGTTGATATGCTCCATGTTGGAACTTGGGGCACTGGGAAAACGGGCAGCCAGCATGCCACTCTGGTAAGGGGCTGTGGCCTCCCAAGCCATGGCCTCCCCAGGGTGAGAATCAGATCAGCATTTCCTGAGATCCACACCATATTGGAATTTGGGGCGTTGGGAAAACAGGCAGCCAGCTCACCGCTCTGGTGGGCAGCTGTGAGCCTGCCAGATGGCGGGCTAAGAATCAAATATCCATCTCACCCTGCCATTAACAAGTGAGAGCCAGAGATCTGAGCATGTCTTGCAAGTCTGGCTTTATGCAACATAGCAAATAAGAGGGATTTTCCTCTGCCATCTCTTTGAAGGCAAATATGTTTATCTCTATTTTGCTCTGTTCTGAGCAATGATATTGCCCTATTCAATATTCTGTTTTTATAATTTTGATATTTCCTTTGATATTGCTCTACCTGATTGAAGGAACAACTATTGTGAAGAAAACCAGACATACTATTGTACCTATTGCTTTTATCCTGGTAACCTGCTGTAAGGTTCTGTACCAATTTCACTGCACTGCCTCAGTTGGCTTTGTCCTGTCTTGTTCTGCTGTGTTTTACTACTTTCAAAATAAAATAAATAAAATAAAATAAATAATAAATAAGCAAAAATTTTTAAAAAGTAAATAACAACAATAAAACTGATCAGTAAGTTACTGAGCAACCTGAAACATGATATAACCAAACAGATAACGGACTTAAAAAGCAAAAGGAGGAAAAGAAAGTGCTCTAAAGGATATAACTGCATGTATATTTAAGTGTGTAGGACTGATGACCATGTTGCTAAGTTTTTGTTGGATCAGTGAACAGAGCTGTTTGCAGCCTCACTGTTTGAATGTCCACTTTGCATGCTTTAATTTTGTGACTTGAACAACTATATCCAAGAAGACAATATGTAATGTATCAACTAGTGAAAAAAAATTTATCTCAGTCAAATGATACAGATTAGACAAAACAATCTTGGAGGAGAGTCAGAGGATTCAGATTCCAGATCTCTAGAGCTACTATAAAGCTACAGTTATTGGAACAGTGTGTTACTGGCACACCAATCAATAGACTAGAACTGGGAGCCCAGAAATAAACCCTCCCATATGGCCAAGGTCCACATTTTCAACAAAGTTGCCCACATAAAATGGGGAAAAAGTAGTCATTTTAATAAATGGTGTTTGAACAATTAAATATCCAAATATAAGTGAATGAACTTGGATGCCTACCTTACACTATACAAAATCCTTAATTCAAAATCAGTCAAGAACTTAAACACAAGAACTAAAACTATAAAACTCTTAGAAGAAAATACATAGTTTCTTTATGAGCTCAGATTTCTCCGGGCAAAGATTTCTTTGATATGAGACTAAAAGTACAAAACAAAACTCGGACTTCATCAAAAGGAAATACTTCTGTGCTGGAAATGATACCATTAAGAAAGTAAAATGAAAAAATATTTGCAGATCATCTATCTGATAGGGAACTTCTCTTCAGAATATATGAAGAAGTGTTGTAACTCAATAATGAAAATATCATGTAGTTAAAAATGGTCAAAAATGTAGAGGAACATTTCTCCAAGGAAGATACATAAATGGCCAATAACTACAAGAAAAAAATTCGGTATCTGTAGTCATCAGGGGAATGCAAATCAAAACCACAATGAGACATTCTTTTGCCTCTATGGAGATGGCTATAGTAAAAAAGACGGATGATAGCAAATGGGAGAATGAGGAGAAATTGGAGCCCTATTACATTACCACTCTGGAAGTCAGTGGAATTCCTCAAAATATTAAATGCAGATTGATCGTATGAGTAACACTAGGAACTTAAGCAGGAGAAATGAAACTGTCCCCACAAAACCCTCTGTGAAGGTGACCACAGCAGCAAGGTTCACAATAGCTAAAAAGTAGAAATAATGCAAAATATCCATGGATAGATTGTAGACCATCCATACAGTGATGGAATATTATTTGGTAATAAATAGGATTAAAGCTCTGATCCATGCCGCCACATGGATGAACATTGAACATCTAAATCAGAGAAGCCAGTCACCATGGATTGTATGATTTCATGTCTATGAAGCAGCCCAAAGAGGCAAATGTATAGACACAGAAGGAAGATTGGCCGTTGCCTAGGGCTGGCAGCCGTGATGGGGAATGGGGAGTGATTGCTAATTGACATTTCCTTTTAGGAGTGGCAAAAATGCTCTAAAATTAGACTGTGGGATCATTGCACAACTCTGAATTTGCTGAAGCATTGGATGCTTTCAACAGATGAGCTTTACACATCATGAGGATAATATGTCAATGCAGCTACTATAAGAAAAAGGGGCTGGACCTGAGGAAGGGCATCCCCTTGAGACAGGGCCAGTGCTCCTGGGTCATCAGAGTCTTGCACACAAGGCTTCTCACCTAAGACAGCTACCTGCCTGGCCCTTGGGGGCGCTTAAGTTGCAGAACCACTGGGGACGCTGGGTGGTCCTCTTTGCCAGAGATCTAAGGAAATCATTTCTTTCCTCATAGATACATGCTCTCTGCTCCTGCTCACCTGCTGCATGACCTTGGACTCTTCCTTCCTCTGAGCCTCAGTTTACCCTGGGATATGGAGGGCCTTAGACCTGGTGGTCACTTGGAGTCCTGTAGCCCTGGCCTTCAGGGCTTTGGAGCTGAGAACTTCTTGCCGGTATTGCTCTTTCCATCTCTTCTGACAGCCCCCATGGACTCTGGAGGCTGCTGTGAGGCGGGAAGGGCACAAGCTGGAGAAACCAGTGGGGCAATGCTGGGGGTTCTGAAGGTGCTGGAGTATTTGGCCCCAGAGGGCATGAGGAGCAGAGTTTACTTAGGAACTGATCAGTTTCTCCCTGGTCACAGGGCCTGGCTTGGCTCTCTGCCCCGGCCTTGTCACAAGATGGAACAGAGCTGCAAAGCCACTGGAGAAGCCAGTCTGCCTGCTTGGAGCTCCAGGCAGTGGAGCACCGATGCCCACTCACTGTGAAACCACTGTCCCTGCAGGAGGATGGTGCTACTGAGCCGGCCACTGTTCTTGATATCTTCCCTGCTTTATATAGAGGCTGAGAAGTCTCACACCTTGCCCCTTGTCCCTGCGTTTAAACCCTCCACAACTGAGAATTTTTGTTGCAACTTCTTCAAAATCCCTCCCTTCTCGCTCTTGTGTATTTAGAGGCTGGTGTCCCCAGGGGTGGGTTTGTCTTCCACTGGATCTATATGGGGATGGGTGAAGGAAGAGGACAGTTGGGGACTCTGCAGCCAGGTGACACTGAGCCCTTCTGCAGAGCACATCACGTTGCAGATGCTGGACCCAGCAGTCCCCACCTCAGGAGGTCCTTTACCTCCTGACCTTGGGCTTTCTCTAATGGCGCATGCAGGCAGAGTGTTAAACGTGGTAGTATTTGGAGACCAAATCCCACAGGCTACCTGGAGGAGAGGAGCTTTCCCTGAAGGTCACCATCTGAGCAATGGCTCTGGTTAACTTTACAGGACTAACCTGTCATTAAACCCGTGACCCAGGGGTACAGGACTGGCTCCATAGCAGAAGAAAAAAGGAGCAGGAGGAGGAGGAAGGAAGGAAGGCGAGCCCATGGGAACTGGCCTGCCTTTCAAGTTCAGCTAGAACATTAAACTCGCCCCCCCTTCCCCACCCCCACCCCAACCTTATCTCTCACTATCTCAGGGCTCCCTCCCCTTGGGGCTGGTCCTGTCCTACCCTGCACACCACTGCTGTCTCCACACAAAGCCATGCATTGTCTGCTCCTCCCATGCCCCATCCAGACCTTTGAAGCTGCAGGATCCACAATCTGGCTGATGGACGCCACTGCTCCATGGTTGAACCAGTCTGAGTGTAAATGTGGGAAGTGTGTGCACGGGTGTTATATGCACACGAGTGTAGCTGGAATGTAAATAAAGGGAGTGGCCATGGGCTGGAGGAATGATCTGATTTTGGAGCAACTGAAGTCCTCTAAAGCTTTTTCTAGGTTATAAACCCAAGAGCCCAGAGAGGGTCAGACTGGGTTTTGTTGCTAAGTAGAACAGTATGATACACAATGGGGCCTGGCAGGGCCTGTGACAAACTGGAAAGTTTGGGCCCTGTCTACAGGGACAGTGACTCTGAAGGCTTGGGTGTGAATCCTCATTGGAAAGCTGGCTCCAGAGGTTTAACCTCTTAGTTTTTCAGGGAAATCTGTAAATCTATATTTGCACATAAAATGTTCTAAAAACATTGCACCAGTCAGATAGAGCCTGACAATGGTTTTCAAGTTGCAACATGTGGGTGCAGGCAGTTTGAGGCCTCTTGTCAAGGTGGGAGCCCTGGGTGACTGGTCACAGGGCTATGAGCATGAGTGACCCAAGTCTAAGGGTTTCAACAGCCTGGGCTTCACCTGGGCCCACCCTCTTGGACCTCCTGAGAAGGGGTAGGGTGGCTAGAGGATAGCAGACAACAGAGAGGCTGGGGGGAGAGAGAGAGAGAGAGAGAGAGAGAGAGAGAGAGAGAGAGAGAGAACTGGGAATGAGTGGTGCAAAGCAAAGAACATGGGACTGGGATATCCAGGGCCTGGAGCCCTATGGGGTTGAACTCAAGCTTGGGGACACAAAGGTAGGTGAGTCATACTTCCTGTCCACAGGCTTCCCTGGCAGAAGGAGACCAAGAAAGGCTTCATGTTTCATGGTGTCCTAATGTCACACTGTACTCAAGGACTGTCCCAAGGAGAGGGCGACTGTGTGGTCCGGCTTGGTTGGGAGGAGGCTCAGCAGTGAAGGAGGAGAGAGGACACTGAGCTAGGTGGATAGGAGTCACCAGGAGCTCTAGTCTAGGCAGAGGGTCATTGCAGGGTGTTTTGGGTCTCAAGCTGTTGAGGTATCTGAGGCAGGGTCTCTGCCCTGACCCTGTGTGGTACAGGAGGTAGTAGCAAGAGAATAATGGTGGGAGACACCAGAGTCAGATTGCAAGTGGCCTCAGCACTGAGTAAGGGGCTTGCCAGTGAAATCATGGGGTGGAGCAGAAACAGCTACAGTGCATTCATTCATCTATTCATTCATTCATCAAGTACATTGGAAGCCCGGGGATCTGGCAACAAGCAAAGCAGATCACTACCGCCCTCAAGGAGCTGCGACTGGGGGTGCCATTGGAGGGGGTGCTGGAAGAATGGGAGAATCACAAAACTGAGTCCATAGCTGTGATCAGAGTAGATGGGAGAGAGGCCTGCACATAGAGAACTGGGAGAGGGGAAGGAGGGGACGCACAGAAGGTTGGAACAGCATAGGGACTCTACACGGATGAGTTTGGACCCTACCCCATGTCTCCCAAAGCCTTTGGACGCCTTGGGTCCAGCCAAGACTGACTTTGCCTCTGGTTGTGAAGCGCCAGCTGTGTCTTTGTCCTTAGGGTTTGAGTTTCCGGTTTGAACAGTTGACAGGTTGGCCTGGGCCTGACACTCCTCCATGACTCCTGCATTTCCCATCACTAATGTCCCCCTAGGTGGTCATTTGAGTCAATGCTGATGTCATGCTGTGTCTCTTCCTCCCAGCCTTCTTACTGCTTTCTCAAGCCCCCTCTGGCCTCATGGCTACTTTTAGCCTTCACTGGGAAACTGGGAGAGTAACTAATATTTATGGGGCCTCCTGAGGACCAGGATAGTTTTGGGGGTATGATTCAGATCTGGAGCAGCCCCTCAAACATACGCAGTTGAAAGCTTGGTTCCCAGCCTGTGTGCTCTTGGGAGGTTGTGGAGCTTTTAAGCAGCATGGCCTCCTGGGAAGGAAGTGAGGTCATTGGGGGTGTGGCCTCCTTGGAGGAAGTGAGGTCACTGAGGGTGTGGTCTCCTGGAAAGACGTGATTGAAGGTATGTCCTTGAAGGGCTATTGAAACTCTGGCCTCTTTCTGTCCTTTTCTTTGCTTCCTACAGCCAAGAGGGGAATAGGTTTCCCCTGCAATGTGCCCCCACCATCAATTCTATGCTGCCATAGGCCCACAGGGCTATGCAAGCCTGGGCTTAAACTTTTGAAACCATGAGCCAATATAAAACTTTTCTCTTTTTAAATTGATCTCAAGTATTATGTCACAGTAACAGAAAGCTGACCAATGCTGGAGGGGCATGGATCCTGGCTATGGGCCTGGGATCCCTCAATACCCAGCAGTGAGGGTTAAACTATCTAGACCTGATGGGTTTGGGCATCCTGGTGGCCTCTAGTCTTGGATTGGTCCTTATCTTGCTGTGTGGCAGCAAACAAGCAATCATATCCATCTTGGCTTCAGTTTCCTCTCTTGAAGGCAGAGTTGTTCTAGAGAAATGCAATACTTTTACTAGCAAAGTGGAGCCTTTCTTTTTTCAATGAAAATCATGCACACTATTCTGATATGTTAAGCAGAACAAAATGGAATTGCTTGGCTTTCCAGTGTGGGCAGGGTCTGGGGACCTGTCCACTTATCTGGTGTGTTCCAGACAGTCTAGGGTGGGTGAGGCTGAGTGGTTGCTGGGTTCCTGGACACCTTGCAGGGTTGGTGCTGGTAGAGATTTCTGTGACTGTTTCAGGGCTGAGAATGATGATGCCCCACACCCTGACTGGATGGGGAGGTTGGGAGGCCTAGGGAGATGACTAGTTTGTTCTGGTCCCACTGGCACTGTCTTTCCTGCTCCCAGACCAGGGCATGCAGTCTCGAGAGCCCTCTGGGAGCCAAGCGCAGGCTCTGTGCATGCACATGGTGCTGTGGCATAGGGGCTGGATGTCCTGGTCCGTTCGGGCTCAGTCCTCCTCACTGATCCCTGGGGGGGCCTCGCTGTCTCCCCCACCCCTGATGGAATGCAGGAGGCGAAGGGACTGTGGTGAGGCCACAAGCAGCCCTGATGAAGGCAACATCTTGAATTGTTTTGCAAACATGTTGGGTCCACCCAAGCCCAGCACACATCTTGTCCCCAGCAGCACCCGCTCCCTGGCTAAGTGGCCCATATGTTCCCTGACCAATGAGCTCTGTCTGTGTGGCTGCATTTGCAATTAGCTCATCAGGGTGCTGTTCTCTAATAGCTCTTTGATGTCCAACTGGCCTCCTAAGCCTGCATGTTGCTGTCCCTTTGAAGCAGGACATCGTGTTTTGCCAGAAGTCAATGAAATGCCCTCGTAGAACAGAGTGATTTAATTCCCCCTCAGATACATGGCTGAGGAAGTTCAAATAGGCTTCCACCCCCACCAGCTGGCCTAGCCTGCCTGCGAATGCCCACCTCAGAGGCCTGGTGCGGGCGTAGCCTTGACCTCCATCAGGTGACAGCTCCGAGCTGCCTGGTGCCAGTGGTTGAGCCTGAGTCTTTGGCCTCCTTCCCTAGCTGCATTTAGATTTGTCCCTGACCCTGATTCCCAAACTGGCTCTCACCTGGACTTGCTATGTCCTCTGACCTGGACCTGGCATTGACTGTGGCCTCCCTCCTGGAACTTGTGCTTTCTGAGCTCTCAGCTCAGCCTGGACAGCCCATGGTGGTCGCAGGTGTCTGGGGAACACCTTCAGGGCCAGCCAGGAGCTGAAGGCCAAATTTGGCCTTGATCACATCTGGAGTGGTGAGCACCTGCAGCATCTGAGGCCCGCAGCCTCGTCCGCTGGATTGCAGTGAGTGTGGCCCCCTTATGTTCTGATGGAGCTTCCTTGTGACACCAAGCTTGCTTCCCCGTGGGTGCTGGGGTCTCCTGAGGAGTCCAGTGCCTGCCAAGCTTCTCCTTGAGCTCCCCCTGGGTGTTGGGTGTTCCATGATGAACAGCTTCCTGTTGGTCATATGGAGGAGGGGACAGAAATGAGACAAACCACAGGAACGCAAGCAGGAGAGAGCAATGCTAGGACGGAACTATAATGGGGTATAGGACAGATGGCAGCGGCTTAGGTGAGGCGGTCCAGGGGAGCTTCTCTGGCGATGTGATACTGAAGCTGATGAAGAGTGGTCAGGCGTGTGGGGTTCCAGAGGGAGCACGCTCCCAGAAGAGGAAGTAGCAGTGCAGAGGCTGGGGCTGAGGGTAAGACAGGCGGAAGCAATGACCACGAAGAGTCCAGCATGGCTGCAGGTAGTAAGGAAGAGGGGTGAGGAGCAGATGGGGAGAAGAGGGAGGTGGGGAAGGTCAGCATTTGCTGTATGTGAGTAGCAGGTTCAGTGGAGACCTTTTCTTTGAGACAGGATCTCACTGTGCAGCCCAGGCTGGACTTGAACACATGGAGATCGCCCTGTCTCAGCCTATGAGTTCTGGGAGCCTGTGCATTTCAGAGGTCACCCTGGTGGCAGCAAAGGGTAGTGGTGATGGTGCTGGAGAGGCTGGAGGTGGGGGCAGCTCGGGTAGGTCTCTTCCCTAAGCCTCTGCTTTCCCCTCTGCAGAGGGGTGACATGGGTACCGGCTTCCCGGGCTGCACTGTGCGGTCTGGGCTGGGAAGGCTCAGTACAGATCACCTGACATGTGCCATGTCCTGGGCTCATCTCCAGCACTGTGCTGAGGAGGACGGTCAGGATAGAGGTCTCAGGGAAGCCAGAGTGGAGATCGATGGGCCGTCCAGTCGTGGGAATCACCATTCCGCAGACCCCCTGCCCCAGACCTAAGCAGGGTTTGGCCTCTGAGGCTTGGACTCTCCATCTCTAATTTTCCCTTCATTCTGTCTTCTGAGGTCCTGGTTGTTCCTGGCCACTGGTCAGGTCAGGCTGAACCTTGAAGAGTAGACCTGAGAGCTGCAGGGAAGACTAGAACCATGCATGCAGGCCCCCCTGCACGTAGGCACACCTGCCAGCGAGCACCACCGCAGCCCTCTCGCCCCCAAGCCGTGCCCTGGTCAGGGCTGGCAAGAGGCCCAGTGGGCATTCAGAGTGGCTGCACTGAACTGTGGCCTGGCACTCAGCACTGGCACTGGTGGCTTCCTTTGAGTTTTCTTATTTGGAACCCAAGGCTCACAGGTCACCTGTGAGCTGTTGGTGAGGATGGAGCGTCTAAGGATGCCAGAGTCAGAGTTGTCACTGGGTGAGGGCCTCATTCTGGCCTTGGCTTTGATGATGCTGGGTTTTGTGATTTGGGTAAATCTTGTCCCCCTCCAGGCTATGATGTCATCGCGGGCAGCATGAAAGCAGGACCTCTCTCCTGGGCTGCCAGGAAGCTGAATTCAGCCCCACAGTGGGTTTGATCACAGTGCCAGCTACCAGTTAGGAATGAGTGACATATGGCCTGGTCGGGTCCGAGGATAAGCATTGCTTGACCAAGTCTGTATCATTCAGGGCCAGGTGCCATTCGAACATGCTGGCAAATGCATTATAAAGTTAATGGCCTCGAGAGAGCCCCAGATATGTCTTTATGATCCTCCCAGGGGACACACAACTGTCACCAGAGTGTCACTGGGAGGCCCTGCTGCAGCACCCTGAGCATATCTCCCCTGCACCTGAGTCTGCTGTCCAGGCTCCCAAGAAGGGGCATCCAAATGCAGGAAGGTGGGAGAGGGGACTGCAGCCTTCTGGGTGTCTATGGGTATGAGTGAGGTCCTTCTAGGGCAGACTGCAGTAGGTTAATCTCCAGGCCTCTCCTGGCAGAGGCCCTGGCACACAGATAGGCTCAGAACACAGTAGGCAGAGAGGATAAGTTCCAGCTTCCTGAGGGCTGTGTGACCAAGGGCAATTTACTTAGCCTCTGAGCCCTATCTGCAAAATGGGTATAAACATAAAATGCACGACTTATTGCAAAGAAAACATGTAAATCACCCAGCACATGTAAAGTCTTTTGATCTATGTTGGCTATTCATTTCACAATGTTACAAACCTGTATTTATACACAAGCACTTAAGGAAAATATGCATTAAATCCTGCACTAAGCACCTGGGGCTCTTTCTCTGTGAGTGCAGGCAGGTCCTGGCCAGGCTGATGTTCAGGGAAGCTGAGCTGTCTTGGTTCCTTGGGGATCTTGTGACAGTGAGGAAGTCACCAGCTGCTGTGGGGTAGAAGCTGGCTGGCTTCCGGCTCCTGAGTACGTGGTCCTCTCCGGGCAGCGATTACAGAGCGCAATTAACACAGCCATTGGGAGTGACCTCCGGTGCCATGGCAATTTCTCGGCCTTATAATTATGGAACAGTCAGAGTGTCTCAAACTCCCCATTAAATCATGGTCAGACCTAGAGACAGGGAGAAAGTGGATGCTGGTGCCAGAGGTGGTCAAGGGGACCCTGGGAAGGCAGCAATCTGTGACGCCCGCTAGGAGACCCCTGGAGGGGTGGGGCAGAGAGAAAAGTCTGGGCTGGGAATGAGCCTCCTGCTGGGTGGCAGCTGTCAGCCTCTGGGACACGGATACTGGGCTCAGGGAGGTCTGGGCTCCAGGCTGCCCCTCCCCTGCTTGGCACATCAGGGACACAGCGGTCCTAGCCTCCATCTGGAAGCAGTGTTGGTTGTGCTGGTCCTTGTCTTTTCCACTGCTAGGTCCCCAAGGGCCACAGCCCCAGCCTGGCTCTTTCTGGAGGCACTAACCCCTTCTGTCCCTGAGCTACTGACATGGCACAATGCAGGGAGAGCTGTACTTCAGAACAGCAGGAAGAGAGTGCTGTGTGTTTCCAAGAAGGGTGAGCTCAGGCTGGGGGTCCCCCAAGGCTGACGCTAGCTAAAGGCAATGGGACATCGGCCCATTCCTCAGAGCTAGGGCATCTGCTCTGAGGGTCTCACTATGTAGTTTAGGCTGGCCTTGAACTCACTATGGAGCCCAGGCTGGCCTCAGACTAATGGTGATCCTCCTGCCTCAGCCTCCTGAGAGTTGGGATTACAGGTATGTGCCACCATACTGGGCACTAGTTACCTGCTTCAGAAGCTCTTCCTAAAGAGTCTGTCTTCCTCTTTCTCCTCAGCCTTACCTCAGTTTACTGGGCCCTGCAGGATCCAGCATGTGAATGCCATGGCCATGTGATCCCTTGGCCAGAAACATGGCAGCCGTATAGAGGAGAGAATGGCATGATGAGGGTGGGTCACTCACCCACAGATGGACACGATCATCCTCTGATGCCACCCTAACTGTTGGACTCATAGCCCCTTATCTGTTTGGCAAGGGAGGGGAACCCAGCTGGTGCCTGAGGCCCAGTAGCTTGACAATGGGAAGTGTGTGGGGTGCCGTCCTGCTCCAGCCGCTGCCACACACCTGTCACCACAGAGTCACCGGGAGGCCCTGCTGCAGCACCCTGAGCAAATCTCTCCCACACCTGAGTCTGCTGTTTAGGCTCCCAAGAAGGGGCAGCCAGGTTGTCCGCTCTAAATCCCGTTCCCCTGTCCTGGAGGCTGGAAAAGATGTTCCTGCCCCTGGACAATAGGAGGGCTCTGAGATGTGCAGCCCACAGACAGAGCCCCCCTGGGTGGAAGCATGTTTGGGCACTGGGAACACAAGCAGAGTCTCTGCCCAGTTCTGGTTCTGAAGACTCAGCACCGGGGGCCTGGCTTGGTAGCTGCAGGTTACATAGCCTTGCTGGTGCTGCAGGTCTCCACGAGAGGTTCTATCTCCTGGCCATCCTTCATGGATGGAGAAGTGGGGATCAGAGAGGGCAAAATACCGACAGAAGACCACACAGCTGCTCAGTACTTTCATAACGATAAAAAATCCCACCAGGGATGTCAGGTTCTGTGAATGAGTGGAATGTTTTATGGGGGAGGAGACACTGTTTGGGGAGGGGCTGCCACCTCCCACAGAGGCGGGGGTGGGGACAGTGGAGGACAATTGTCAGCAGCTTGCTTGTACTGCAGTAAACATCCAACCCTGTCAGCCAGACAGAGCTCCTGGAAGAGGGTTGTCCCCTTGGACACTGAGCCAGCAGTGTGGGGGTTCTGTCCTCATCTGCCGAGTGCCCCCACGGAGGTGCCAACATGGAGGTGCTCTGTTTTGCCTCGAGGGTGCCTTTGTTAGCAATTAATGTGGCTGTAAGAATTGGAAGATGATCTGTGTCCCTGGGACCCCCAGCCGCCGTCCTCCATGTACCTGGGGGGAGCAGGCTACTGAATCCCAGAGTGGGGGACCAAGAGCGGGGAGAGGGGACCCATGAGAAGGAGAGGAAGGGAGCTGTGGATATGAGTTCTGATTCTGAGCTGGGCAGCGCCGAGCTCATCGAGGTCCCCCCCAACCCCGGCCTGAACCCCTGCTGGGAAAGTGAGGGGTCCTTGGTTGCCCCTTGCAGGTGGCTGTCACCGGTCTCCGGGATGCAGAGAGGGACACGGCTCACCGTGGGCGCTCAGGCATCCAGCTGGTGGCACCTCCCACTCCTGGTCCAAGGTGCTCCTTTGCGGATGGGGAGACCTAAGCCTGCGGGAAGTGACCATCAGGGGATCCGGTCACTTCCGGTCCGGATCTGCATGGCCCCACCCACTGCCGCTTCCTCCTGTGAGATGCCAGCCTCAGCTCGCGCACAAGGACTGTTTCCTTCAGGCTGCTCACCCGGGCTTTCTAAATTGCCTAAATATATTTTACTTTTATAATCAGAAAAAGATAAAGCTAGTATAGGTTGCCTTTTTTTTTAAAGACAGTGCAGGAAAGTAGATGTTTCAGGACCTCTGAAAAAGGCACAGAGCATAGCACATTACAATCGCTTAGCAGCCTCCTTGTTTCGAATCTGTGCGGTCTTAAAGTCATTTCAGCAACGCTTTTTCGTTGCCTGTGCAAGGAACCAACTCCTCACCTGGTACCCAGGCCTCCTCCTACCTGCTCGGAATCCCACAGGTCCCCGCTGCCGTCACACATCCCTTTGTTCACAGCAGCCGGTTCCCTCCCCACCGGTCCTCAATTGCCAACTCTATCCTGTCTCTTTCCTCTTTCACTTAAAATGACTACTGAACAAGAACCAAATTGTTTTCAGCAGTGGAATCATTTCCATAACTCACTCAAGAATTCTGGAGGGGAGCAGTGTGGTTCAGTGTCGGTGTTCCAGACCCCGAATTCTTTGGCTCTTACACCCTCAGCTAGTGGCCAGGCAGGCCCCCACCCTACTCATTGCTTCATGCTCACAAAATGGTTGCCAAAGCCCCAAACTTCAGCTCTGTGTTTAGGGTAAGAAGAAGAGGGGGAGTGGCACCAGGAAACATCTTATCAGAGAAGTGAACATCCCAGGATCCCAGAGCTAATGTTCATGAACACATCATGTGACCACTTCTAGCTGAAAGGTAGGCTGGGAAACTAAGTGTCAACCAAAAGCTAGCAAGGTTTCTTGACTGGCTTGGGCCAGTTTCAATCCTCTGGTTGGAAACATTGTCACTCTGAACAAAACTGAGGTCTGGACAGCAACGAAGGAGGTATTTTCTGATGACTTTCTGGGTATGATAGAGGGTGACAGAAAAAGTCTCTCTGCTTTTTGTTTTGACTTTTTATTTATTTTTGTGAATTTGGGGATCAAGCCCAGGGTGTCTGCCCTGAGCTCTACCCCACGCCATCTTACATTTTTTATTTTGAGACAGAGTCTGACTAAGTCCCTAAACTGCCCAGGCTCGGCTTGAATTGGCCATTTTCCTGCCTCAGCCTCTTCCCAGAATGCTGGGATTACGGGTGGGAGCCCCCACACTCAGCCTCTCTCTTGTTCGTGTCCACATCCACACGGGATATTCCGCCCATGGATCCACCCACTTCCCCTCAGAGCTGCACTGCTACTAGGTCGCCTTGGTTCCGGCGCCTGACCCTGAACAGGCTGCCCCCACCCCAGAGAGCTCCTGTCCGGCTCAGCTCCCCTCTGAGTCCTGGAGTCCTTCAGCTCCTCTCCTCCTCCTGCCTCAGCCTCCTCGGTGCTGGGATCGCAGGTGTGAGCCACCGCGCCTGGCTTCCCCTGCTGATTTCAACCTCCTCGCTCTTGCTCTTTGGATCGGACCCACCCCTCCCTACCCTGTTGTTTGCTTTCCCCCTCCTGCCCCCCTGCTCTCCTATCCTATAGCTGAGAGCCACAAATTTTTTTCCTAGAGGTCCAGGCAGAAAATAGTTCAAGTTTTGCCAGCCATGCCTTCTCCATTGTAATTGCTCACTCTGCTGTTTTGACACGAAGCAAACAGGAGACACATTAAAAATAGGGCTCAATGACAGATACTTTTAATCCCACACTCCAGGAGACTGAGGCAGGAGGATGACAAGATCAAGCCCAACCTAGACAGCTTAGCAATTTATCAAGACCCATTCTCAAAATAAAAGGACTGGGATGTACTCAGTGGAGAGGACTTGGATTCAGTCCTCAGAACCAGAAACAAACAAACAGCACGCTGTGACCAATAAAACTTTATCTGCAGGCTGTCGACAGCATTCTGGGTGCCAGGCTCTGAGCTAACGCTTTGTTCTTGGCTGGGAAATCTTGTTTTGCAGATGCTGCTCAGAGGGGCGGTAACTTGCTGCAAACTGCACAGTAGTGAAGGGACTCAATGTGATTCCTGACCCCAAGCCCACACCATTGGCCGTGATCCTCCAGGCCCCTGTCTAGGCTGGGTTGGCTCCGGTGCCTCCTCGCATTTGCTATTGGTTGTTGTATTACAGACCCTTCTCCAGCACCGATCACCCTGCTCCCCTCTCTGCTATTAGAGCAACAAAATTAACTCACTTAATATTGCCCTCCGCTATCCTCCCTTCTAGAAGATTTTGCCCCTCTGCTGCTGTACACAGCTAAGCGTCCAGCGTCCAAGCGCCTGCCCTTAACATCTCCACTCTGCTACTCCCACCAATCCTTCAGTCCTTCAACCTTTCATTACAGCTGCCCCCAAGGGCACCCAATGACCCCCTCATTGCCATGAGAGGAGAGCTCTTCTGTCTCTTCACTGTGCCATCTTCCCTGACCTTTCCGTGGCATTTGACCTGGTAGACAGCAGCCCTCCTCTCGGCTCCCTGCCTGCGCTCACCCTGTGTCCTGCGCTGTTTTTCGTCCCCAGCTCTTCCTTGTGACAGGAACCCCCTGTGGCCCCCAGGTCGCACATCCTCTCTGGTGATGCCTGAAGGTTCTCTTGTGTATCATTATCACCCACCCCTGGCTATGTCCCAGATGGATTGCTCTAGCCCAGCCCTTCCTGCTGAGAGCCAGATTAAGTATCTGGAAAGCTTCTAGAAATTTCCACCTGGACCGTGATGACAGGCACTGAATTTACAGTCTTTTCCTCTCAAATCGTCTCTTCTTAAACCTTATTTTTCACTCCATCACACTGCCAAGGATGGAGAGCCTCTGCAGTTGTCTCTGGCATTCAGCACCCCACCCCGTCATCAGCCACCAGAGTCTGAAAATTCTGCCATTTTCACACCTTCAAATCTAACCACTAGTTGATTTACTAGCGATTCTGTGGATTAATCATTTCTTCAATTTTTTCAGTATTATCTTACTGATTGTTTCCACAGCCAGGCTGTTGACCAATATCTTTCAGCTATGTGACTTCTACTACGTATCAGTGTTGGTACCCCACACCTCAGGATTTACCCTGCAACCTCTGACCCCAGCACCCCAATCTCTCTCCCGGAGCCTGCTTTGCCCTGAACCTGAGGCTCTCAGACTGTTGGACCTCCTGCTTCCTAGGACCTGAGGCCCATTCCAGACCTTCTTCCTTTTCCCTGTTTGAACTGTCTTTAATTATTTGAATATCCAATATAGCATTATGTGCATTGTGAATGGTTCAAATATTAAAGCTGTAAGTGGCTTCTTCCTCTTCCTGAAGACATCTGATTCTCCAGCTCTCCTTGCCTCAGTTGGGAAATGACTATCGTAATTGTAATTTTTTCAGAAATCCTACTTATCCACGAGCACAAATGTGAACATTTTCAAACCAGCAATATGGAACACCATAGCCACTTATGTTTAAGTTGATGTTAATTGAGATTAGAATTAGGTATTTAGATCTTTAATCACACTAGGGCCACTTCAAACACCCAAGGGACTCCTGTAGTTGGGGGGCCGCCATGTTGGAGAACAATGATCTAGAACATTCTAGTCATTTTAACCCCAAGAACAGTGCCTTGTTGGTAGTGTTCCCTATGAGGACTTAAAAAAAAACCCTATTTTATACTAAAGACAATTCCTCCACCTTATTCACTGAAGTGCTGCATGTCACTGGCTGTTAAATCTGTTCCATAATGATGGGCCCTTACATATCCCTGGATTTTGCTGTTAGAAACAATGATATTACAAATGTCTGTGAACATTGTTGTTTATGATCGTGCACAGATGTACTAAAGTATGTATAAGAGGAAGCTCAAGTTCAAAATATATGTGAATTCTTCTAATTCCTCCCATTTTCCTCACATGCCAATTTTTCTACTCAAGGGGCCACAGCTATTTCTTCTTGATCTCTCTAACAGAATTTGCCACCAAACTTTATCAAAATGAAAGGTGAGTCATTATAAAAACTGTTGTTCTATTTTTATGTTTAAAAGGATGAGGGATGACATATATATATATATATATATATACACACACACACATATATATATATATGTGTGTGTGTGTATATATATATTGTGTAAGATGTTATTGCTTTCTTTATTTTGGATTTTGGTTTTTTTCTTGTTGATTTACTAGTGGTTCTGTGGATTAAAGACAGGGCCTTGAACATACTAGGCAAGTGCTCTACACTTAGCCACATCCCTAGCTCTTTCTTGTTGATTTATATCAGCTGTCTTCTGGGTTGTAATTATTTTCTCCTGGTTGGTCTCCATTCCCTTTCTTCACCAGGATGAAACATTTTATATTAATGTAACGGCCTTTGTGGGTATCTTACTGGCTTCGAAAGTCACATCTTCTCACACAGTCTTCTTAATTTCAGTATTTTAAAATATCCTTTTGTATTTTCCTGTAGTTCTTTTATTATTTCTTTTTTTTTTCCCACCAATGGAGTCCATATAGAATTAGCTGCAGTGTAAGGAGATGAGACACACTTTACTTTCCAAGATAGCGAGCTAGCCACAAATCACTTTAAGAGATGCTTCTTTCTTCTAACGGACTCTGATGTCAATTTAATTATATATGAATTGCAGAAACCTTTTCTGTACCTTGAATTCTAGGTCTGTCAAACAGAAATAGTAATTCAGGGTTGTTGTAAGAGCTAATGAGATAATAACAAGTTTGAAGAACTATGCCTGGGTGCTTAATACATGTTAACTGTCATTTTTACTATTTCTTCCTAATGTATAAGATCCACATGTGGACCTTAGAGTGTAGGCATTCAATATTGGTCAGGATTGGAAGCTGTAAGGTAGGAAGCTGGCTCCGTAGACTGGAGAAGTAAAGGAATTTACTAAAGATTGGCAGCACCCAATATTACCCACCTTCATGCCAGCTGCAAGGGTAACTGGCAAGGCACATTCTGGGTTTTGCTTTGGGGTAGTGGATTCATAGTGACCAAAATATTCCAAATAAAGCAAGCATTCAAAGGACATGAGGTGACCTCAAACACGACAAGCATCTATTATGAACTCTGTTCACATGCACGACTTTCTAGCTACTGAAATCACACTGTCTTAGTATCTAGTTACAGTTGGGTTCTTCTTTTCAGAAATTTCTCAGCTCTTCTTATATATAGGAGCAACAGGCTTAGTCTAAAAATCCTGTTGGTATTTTTGGATCACACTAATATAGATTAACGTAGAGAGAATTGGAATCCATACAATGTGATTCTTCCAACCCAAGAACAGGGTGTAGCTTTTATTTATTGAAGTCTTATTTTATGTTCTGTAGCAGTTTGAAAAAAAGTTCTGTTCCCTTCAGGTCAAGGGCATTTTGTGTTAAATATACTTCTAGGTATTTTATCTTTTTTATTACTACTGCAGATGGGATCTTTTCGTTTCTAATTGGTTATGGTTTTATGCAGGAAAGCTATTGATTTTTATATAAATTAATTCTCTCTAAACTTTTTTAGTGTTTCTGACAGTGTTGTAGACTGAGGTTTTCTCCTCTATTCTACAAGTACACAATGAGATGATTAATAAGTGAGAATCTCCCATGGTCATTTTAATGTCACACTTGCAAAATTTGTTCTCTTATTTAATTGCGTTGGTTAGAAGTTCAAATGCAATGTTTAGTAACGTCCTTTTCAATGAGTATTACTCTCTCCAGAATGCTACACAAAAGCCATGCAAAGTGCAATAGACAATCATTTGAATTTGTTCCTGTGACTGCCAGTCACCTGAGAGTTGGCTGGTCCAGGCTGGCTTTGGCTGAGTGTGGCTCCCAGCCCCAGGTTGGGCCAGATCCATGTCTTGTTCTCTTCATCCCTGCTGGACCAGCAAGAAACCACGGCCTTTGTTCTCTGAGCCCTGGGCAGATGCAAGAGCGGGAAGAGAAGCACATGACTCTTCTTAAATCCCAGGCTCAGAGCTGGCACTCTGTCCTTTCTACCCACTTTCCACCTGCTGCAAGTCATATGGCCGAGCTCCACGTCAGTGGGGTTGGAGAGATGCCCTTCTAGGCGAGAAACTGCAGAGTCATTTTGAGCCACACAGTGCCAGGGAGGCGCAGAGCCTTGCACAGGACGAGTGATCCTGCAGAGAACATTCTCACTCCCCACTCTATTGGGAATGGCTTTGCTGGTTTGCATTTAGAAATATTTCTGAGCTTTGGCTTTCATCATAGGAGACATACCTCAATTGGTATGGTCCTATTTTATTAAGAGTTTCTACTCAGGAAACAATTAGTTGGATTGTTATCAGTATTTGGGGAGAAATGCCTGATTTTTCTTTACTATAATGCATTATATGGAATAAACCCCACAGGTGGAATCCTAGTACTACTTTAAAGTAAATATGTGTTCTAACCAGGCTTGGTGGAACATACCTGTAATCCCAGCACTCTGGGAGGCTGAGGTAACAAGATCGCAAGTTCAAGCTCAGACTGGGCAACTTAGTGACTTAGACTGTGTCTCAAAATAGAAAAGAAAAAGGTACCAGGGTGTAGCTCAGTGTGAAAGTCCTGAGTTCAATCCCCAGTACCACACACACACATGTATGTTCTACTTGTGAATATTTTACTTAGGATGTTTGCATTTGTTTTCTTATAGATAGTACGAAAACTCCCCAACTTCCAATGGTTCCAATGATGAGTTTTTGATCAAGGTGCAAAAGTGGTAAGTATTCTGCACTCTACAAACAGCACTCTGAACTTTGGAGGTTTATCTTCTGTGGATTAGTAATATGTGGAGCATTGTCTCTCTCTCTCTCTCTCTCTCTCTCTCTCTCTCTCTCTCTCTCTCTCCATGCTGGGCAGCAGTGGCAGCTACAGCTGTGAGTCAGCCCCACAGTCACATGGGGAAACAACCAACACTGTATGACATGCTGTCTTGCTGAGCCATGATAGTCATCAGGTTGTGTGGATTCATTATTGCTATGGTTTCTATCTGGATGTCCCCTCATAAACTCATATGTGGGGCTTTTGGTGGGATCAGGGGCATTATAGCTGCTGTGGGAGGTGGGGTCTGGCTAGAAGTGGGTCACTGGGGTTGTGACCTAAAGGCTAACATCTTCTCCATTTCCTCCCTTCACTCTGCCTCCTGTCCACCATGCTGTGAACCGCTCCCCTCTGCCGTGCCGCCCTGCTGTGGAGCCAGCCTCCCTTGGCCTGAAACCTCTGCAAACTGTAAGCTGAAGGAAATCTTTCCTCCTTTGACTTGGGGGTGTTTTGTGTCCCAGTGATGAGAAGGTGACTAAGGCAATTGTGTTTTGTACTTATGATAGATAGTTCTCACTTACTATGGGCTTTTCAGATGTCACCCCTTCGCAGGTGGAAGGGCATCCATACTATAATAATTTTCTGTCTTGTTTTGGTTTGTTTTCACTGTTCCGCTTGATTCTTAGCTTCAGAGCATTTGCAGGAGTTTAAACGACACTGCAGTCACCTATGTGTGACAGATTTGATGAGTTTTTACCTGCAAGGCTGCCAACAGCTGCTGCTTTAACAGAGTGGCTCCCTCACCCCGACCTCAGTTTCTTGCCTGGTCCTGGACTCCTTAGATTTCCTGTCTTTTCTGGGATATGTTTTTATTATTTATGTTTTCCTTGAAAATCACCCATCTTGTTCGTGTGTTTAAATTAATTTTCTGAGCATTGAGTAATCTATTATAATTCCTTTAATTTTCATTTTCTCTGTGTTTATTTATCTCTTCATGTCTAATCAGGTATATTTGCACTTTTCTTTCCCGATTAACTTAGCTAGCGGTCCATCTATGCTATTTCTTGAATTTTTTCCCCAAGTCCTAAAAGCTTATGTCCTCACAAGCCCAGGGCTGCTTGTTCTCTCCCCACTCCTGCCTCCTTATGACAGGGGAAGCTCCCACCTCTGTTTTCAACCCTCCCACCTCACTCCTTCCTCAGGAGCTTACTTGGGACTTCAACCTCTGTGTCCTGTTCTTGCCAGCCCTGCCCTTCCCTGCATGTCTTTCTTAGCATCTCCTAACCTTCTCCACCTGTCACGAAGGCCTCCAAGTTCCATATGCTCCCCGGCAGGTGGTTGAGTCCTTCATTTCCCAAAGCTTCCTGGGAGCATTTTCCCCAAGTCCCATACCACTGACAGCCTGTTTCAGGACTCCACAGGAAGTGCTCCTGTTGTGGTCACCCGTGATCCTCCTCCAGGCCAAGGTCGTGGGTGGGCACTTGGCTGTACTTAGCATCCCTGATCTCCCACAACAGTGGCCAGTTTCCATCATTCTCTCCTTCCTGAAACTCCTGGCCCCCAAATCCCACTGCTCTATAGCACCCCTCACTCTCTGCCCATTTCTTCCTAGCTCCTTCAAAGAATTTATCTCTCTTCGCTGCTGACCCAGGGCCTGTTGTGCTCTGCTCGGCCTGGTCCTTGTTGGTCTCATCCACACAGAGGCTCAGGTGACACCTCTGTGCTGACTGCCTCAGTTCCATTCTTGCTGGCCCAACATGGCCTCCTGGGTGTCCTATAGTCACCTTACTGTTGGCCTTTATCATTCCTCTGTGACACCTGAAACAGCCCCTCCGAATTGCCCTGTTCTATGAGTCCAGTGGCTTCCTGTCACATTTAGGGTCCAGGTCAACCATGCTGGTTCTGCCACTCATCCCCCCCCACCACCCCATGCCCTGAGTCTTGGTGGCCTCTCCCAGGGTCACTTCCTGCCCATTTGTATCTTGACTCTGATCACCAGGCCACATGAATGTTCTGTGTCTTAGAATTTTCCATATGGTCTCTATTTGGAATTCCTCTCTCAAGATTCCTTCTCACTTTTAAAGATTAGCTTAGGTCTTGTGCTTTGAGAAGCTGTCCTTAAGCTCTACCTGTATCTGGTTTTGATGGTCATCTTGGGGAACCTCCTATTCCCAGGTCACCTCTCTTTCCTTTGCCATGTTCTGAAGGCCACCTGGGGCTGGAGGTGTTGCTCAGGGGACAGCACATACTTAGCACGTGTGAGGACCTGGGTTCAAGTCCAAACACAACAAATAAATGCAGCACAACAAAGCCAATTTCCCTTTTGCTGTCTGGAAGGAAGATAAGGAGAGTGGGTCTAAGCTTCAGAAAGAAAAGGAGAAAATCCAGGGCATGGAGAATGTGCAGATCAGTGGCAGCTTGGCAGAATGACCCAGGCCTGTGTGAGCACCTGTTTCCTTGTTTATGGGATGGAGTGAAGGAGGGACCGGTGCGTGTTACTGCCGGAGCGAGATGAGGTGTGCAGAAGTGCCTGGAAGTTAATTTCTCTAAGTGCCTCTGTTCTCTTTCTCCTTCCTCAGTGGTTCCCAGCACTGGACCATGGAGAATTTCTTTAGCGATATCCTGGACCAAAGCCCTAAAGAGAGCTAGAAGCTGAGACCGAACGAGCTATCAGATGTGGTGAGGACGTGGAGGAACTGGAACTCTTACACGCTGCTGGTGGGGACAGAAAACGGGCCCATCCTGGGAAGCATTCTGCTGGTTTACAAAGCATGCAAGCATATGCCTATCATATGATCTAGCCACAAACTCCCAGGAATTTATCTAGAACAAAGAAAGCATCTGTCTGTGCAAAGACCTGCACATGGAGGCTCACAGATGCTTTATTTGTAACAAGCAATCAGCACAAGTGTGCATCAAGGGATGAATGGGGGACAAATCAGGAGAGAGCCACAGGATGGAATACTACTCAGCAGTGAAAAGGACTGGTCAATTTATACATTCAGGGCATGTGCAATTCTCCAAATGCTAAGTGGAAGAGAGCTTGTTGATAAGGAGAACCTGGCTGTCTGCTTCCCCAAAGAGCATTAAGAGCTTGTTGATAAGGAGAACCTGGCTGTCTGCTTCCCTTCTTTGGCTAAATGAACCCCAGTTTTATTTGAGGTGATAGTTTAAATAGCTCATAGTCAGTCAAAGCCACTTTTGATAGATAATTCCATCATCATTCTCTCTGCCCCCTTACAGCCAAAAGTGACCACCTAACCCAAGGAAATTAAGGTGGCCTCAGCCTGCTCGCAATGGTTCTGAGAAATCTTTACATCTTTCAACTTCCATGGGGGTTACTGTGGCTGGGAAAGTTGTTTTCTTCTCTGCCTTTTAACTTACTTGGAGTTAGAAGATGAAATCTGGAGTTGCTGCAGCTATCTTCGCACCTTGTGACCAAGTTCTCTCAGACTTTTCAGGTGGAGCCTGCATCCCTCAGAGCCAGGATGTCAAGGAGATGAGAGACAGTCCCAGTTCTCTTCAGGCTCCAGCCCATCTCTGGTAAGACTTCCTTTCCATGGAATTCTGTTGGCCAGAAGAGCCACCAAGATTGCAGGCACAGAGGAGCCACCTCATCCCAGGGAACAGTGGGCACATTCAGGGAGTAGAAGAGGTGAGAGCCACCATCTTGGAGTCAAGACGAGAAACAGTGGTGAAGTAGATGCAAAAGTTAAAGGGAATTTGGGGCAATGCTCCATCTCCTGATCTCAGCATGCAGATCCTTCACCTGCTTTCAGCTCCCTGCATATTTCTCAATACCAAGTGCCCTCACCAACCCCAGAACTTTGGACATGCTGCTCCTGATGCCTGAAATGTTTCCCCGTCACTTCCTTAGCCCCAACTCTCTAAACTCCTACTCATCCTTCAGGACCCCTGTCCACTACTCTTCCTCCTATTGGCCTTCCTGACAATTCTGATGTTGGTAAGGTGCCCTGGACTTTAAAATTCCAGACAGGCATAAACCTCCAAGTGCACAGCACCTGCCTGCTGCCAGTCTGACCGCCCGCTGAAAGGGGGGATCTAAGGGAAGTGAGACCAGCCTCCTGAATCCTTGTACCCTGCCACTAACATAATGCTCGGTAGAGTTGCAGCAGTGTTTGCAGGAGACATGCAGAGGAACTGTAGATACCTGTTGTAGTCAGGGGTTGTGAAGTGAACAATTACAGGAAACAGAATTTATATTATCTTATGATGATCATTCAGAGTTAAAAGCAAGAAAGTGCAGGAAATTTGACCACAACATTAAAGACCTAGAAAATCCAGCTGAGGGTCTGGATCCCACAGCAGGGTCCTGCATGAGTCCAGCTGAGGACCTAGACCCCATGACAATGCCTCCCACAAGTGCAACTGGAGGCCCAGAGCCCACAACAGTGATTCATGCAAGTCTGTTTTACGGATCTGCCCTGGGAAGGTCCAGAGGTCAGCAGTGGAAGCTAGAAAGTCTGTGTCAGCGGGATGAAGGATCTGTGCCTGTAGGTTGAGGGTTCTAGACCAGAGCCAAATAGCAACACTCAAAATGAGGACCAGGGCTCCTCTGAAAACTACCACAGCCATCCTCAGCAACAATGAGGTCTCCTTCAATGATAATAGCTGAGTCCATATCAGGAAGCCAATGTACAAACTTCTGGAAGTTGAACAGCACACATCTTCCCACTCTGGAGCCAGGAAGTGATGCCCAAAGTAAGGACCAGAGCTCCCCCAAAGTGAACCGCAGCCATGCTCAGCAACAAGGTCCTGAGTTCCTCTGATGATAACAGCCAACTTCATATCAGGAAAGAAGCCCCACAAGCTTCTCCCGGAGAACCCACTGCTCCAAACAACAGCAACACTTAGGAGAACCCACAACTCTAATGCTCTTTCTCTCCAGGTCTCTTTTTTCATGCTGGCAACCTTCCTCAGGTGGACCATCCACACTCAGCACCAGGCTGATCCAGTTCACCGGGGTTTAAGTTGATCACCAGTTATTAGTCCACTTCAGTACCCACACACTACACAGAAGACATAACAGGACTTCACACAGGGTTCCCTTGAGGGACTCTGTCCCCTGCCATCCTGGAGGAGCTCAACTCAGGGTTGCATCCTCATCTGAGTCCTACGGGGATGGTCAAACTCTGGGTGGCAGCTCTCAAGGGCTGGAATGAGTTGCTGAGGCTTCTGTAGCTGTGGCTGTGAGACCAGCTCCCTGGAGGTGGTGAGGTTACATGCACGACCCTGCTTGGGACTGTTCCATTTCCTGATGCGTCCCTGTGGCTGCTGCATTTCTTGGCCACCCACAGAGTCAGACACATATTTTTTAAATCTTTTTTTATTTGAAAAAGTGAAACAGAAAAAGGGATAGAAATAATACAGAATTTTTAAAAAACAGTAAGAAATCAACACTGGCTAATAGATTGCGTATTGCTATCTTAGAAACAGTTGTTCAGGTTACAAGATCTAGGCATAAAAAATGATCAAACAACCAAACAATGACAGCACAAACTGTACTTTTTGATGAACTAACAGAGATTAGTGGTGGTTATTTATCTTGCATACATATACATACATACAGTTATATGTGTATATCTACATACATATAATCTTTTTCTTTCTTCCTTTTCTCTTTGGTGCTACACACATAAGTGAAATAAATCAAACTCACATTTATAAATATTGTTTTGTCACTCTAGTGTAAAAAAAATAGTAACAATAATAGTAAAAAACTGAAAGAGTAATAAGATCCAAAATGTAAAATAGATATTGTACTCATGAAAGGGAAAGAAAGTACTCAAAAGGAAAGAACAACTGGGATGGGGGAAGCAAAGATGTATTTTTAAACTCCCATTTTGAGCTCACCCCTGTGTTAGGTGGTGAAGGGACAGCGGGAAAACAGACAGAGCAAGGCAAAGTCCTCAGCTAAGGGCTGGGAGACACTGCAGAGGAGACTTCTTGCCCCGGTGGACATGCCCTGGCCTCGGTGGCTGTGTCTGGCATCTCCTCTGGCAGCAGAATCCCAGCCTCCCTTGGGGCTCAGTACTGCGGCCTGGCCTCTGCCTGCTTCCTCCAGAACTGTTTGAGTCTTCTAAGAGTGAGGGAGATGCATGGCAAGGCCTGCTGCGGGAGGGAGAAGGTGAGTCAGGGAAGACACCGGGGAGCTGTGGGGAACCTTTCTAGGCAGCCCCCCTTGAGGACAGGAGACAGTGGCCCACAGCCCAGAGGGGCAGGACTGCAGGCAGTGGGGAAGCGGAAGGAGTCTAGGTGTGTGGCATGGGACTCCTTGGCCACTCCCCTGGTGGGGTGCCAGGGAAAGGGAGATGTCAGGGGCATGCTGTGTGGGCTGAGGCTCAGAGGTGCTGCTGACCACATGGAGAAAAGAAACCATGGAAAGATGGAGGAGTGAGTTTGGCCACCCCACAGATACTCACCTGCCTTGATATCTCCAACATGGGCAGCCATGGGATGATGCAAAGTGATTTTTTTCCCCCGACCGAGGCAGGTAAGGGGGACCCTTCCCTTATTTGTGTTCCGAGTGGCCCATTCTGCATGGGGCTCCATGAAGACCACGTCTCCTGTGAACACAAGGCCTTGATTCTTTTGTGCTGGGACCCAGTGAGCACATAGGCTGGCCCTCCTATGATAGATGACAGCATCTGACCTCTCAGAGACCCCAAGTAAACTTCCCTGAGGCATTATTTTGTGTAATGGTGGGAGTGTGTGTGTGTGTGTGTGTGTGTGTGTGTGTGCATAGAGAGACCACTAAGGGCAGGAAGGTAACAAAGAGTAGAGAGGTGTTGAAGCATGAGTAGGAGTTTGTTAAGAAGATGGGGGCAGAAGAACATTCTAGGCAGAAGGAAAAGCAGGGTCACAGGCATGAAATGGGGCCGAGTAAGCTGGGAGGATGGCTGGGGGTGAGACAGAAGTTGTGCTGTGCCATCAAAATCCTTGGGTTCCAGAGACTGACTTTGCTGTTATCTTCATCTTGTTGACAATGGTTGCCCTGAGCCTGTGCTCAGAAGACTGAAGAGCAATCAGGGGGAGTGACAGGATCAACCAGTAATGTCTGCTGTGACTACAGCAGCCTAGGCACTGGGAATTTGCCATTTCTGCTGTGAGAGAGGATCAGCCAGCTAAGCACGGTGGTATACACTTACAATCCTGGAGCCTGAGGCAGGAGTATCACAAATTCAAGCCCAGCCTGGGCAATTTAGTGACTTAGGGAGACACTGTCCCAAAACTGAAAAAAAAAAAATACAAAGGACTGAAGATGTAGCTTAGCATGAAGAAAGTACCTTGGGTTCAGTCCTCAGTACAGAAAAAGGGAGAGAGGGAGGAAGAGAGAAAGAGAGAGAGACAGAGACAGAGAGAGAAAGACAGAGACAGAGACAGAGACACACACATGGGGGAGAAAGAGAGAGAGAGAGAGAATGAACCCACCATTGCTGGATGGAGCATGGAGCTGACAAGCAGAGACCCCATAATTGCTCCTAGAAGATCAACAGAGGCTGCAGGAGTTGTACATATCCAAGGAGCAGTGAACTCCTGAATGTCGGCGAGACGGGGGGCTACCTCACCTGATTGGCCTCTGTAATGAGGACACGGAAGAAGAACATGGTGGCAAATGCTGTCAGTCCCCCTCTCCCCTTTAGCAAAGATGCTCGGATGAGAAAAATATGGAACACCCCCACCCACACACACAGACACACACAGAGTGACCCCTCTGAGGGCCACTCTTCCCAGCCCTCCTCTGCCTCTCACGAAGTCAGTGCATAATTACCGGAAAGCATTTTTAAAGGAATTTTAGATGAGCATTTTGACAAAAATATAATATTGGAAACAATCTTTATCAAACATTCATGTGTAGCGTGAGCGATAAAGCCTGGAATCCATAATTCATATGGTGCGCGTCTCACCGAGTGCGTGCGACGGTCTGCATGTCAATGAGGCCGTCCCAACAATATTTCCTGCCAGACTCGGGCTCTCATCATTTACATTATTCACCAGTCTTTCCAGAACAGTAAATCTTAAATATATATTTGTGTAAGGAAGAGCATATGTGCGTGTCTGTGTACACACAGAGGGACGTGTACCCGTTCAGCTCCAGAGTAGGGGGATGCATATTCCAGGTGGAGGGGCAGTGGTGACAGCGGGAAGCCTCAGACTCTTCTGGGGGACTCCAGCCCATGTGTGTCACTACGTTAACACAGCTTGGTGCACGGGCATCAAATCCACCAAATCCACTTGTGTTCCCCATCTCCAGACTCAAACTTGGAAACTTTAGGTGACAAAGGACACAGAACAGGGGCATAGATGCCTGGAGAAGGCTTGGGGCAGGGGTCGTAAAGTCCATCCTTGGAACCCTGCAGGTGGTGATTGTCCCTGAGCCTGCCAAGGTCCAGGCTGGAAGGGAACATTCATAAAGATGGTTGGGTTTCGTCTCTTGTGGATATGGCTTCGAGAGTGTAGCACTGTCCCTGTGGACATGGGGAGCTCATTCCCTGTGGAGTTGCCCCTACCCATCTCCGTCTCAAAGCACTTTTCTTGACCAAGGTAAGGTTTGACTTCGTGCAGTGGCCCTCCTTGAGGTCACACAAGACATTTACATCCCTGAAGTCAGCACTGTCCTTCAGCGCTCTGAGCACACATCAGAGCCTTCCCTTTCCAGCCCTTTGCTCCTCTTCCATCTTCTCTGCCCATTTGTACTATGGATGCTGAGAGCACTGCTCAGACTCCTTCTGGACCAGAAGCTCAGGCTGCTGCCGCCCAGTTGTTTCCTGCTGTGGTCTGCAGGCAGAGTCCCTCCCCAGCACCTTCCAACGGACCAGCTCAGCCAAGGTCTTGCTCTGCCTGCATGTAAGAGCCCAGTTCCATGATGTCTTTCAGCCTCGTGCCCCCCAGGTCATGGCTGAACCTCTGATGCTACTGCATTGGATTCATCTCTTACTGCCCAGCCTCTGGCTCTTACTGCCCCAGGCTCTTACTGCCCCAGGCTCTTACTGCCCCCATGCGGAAACTGGGCTTGGATTCTGGGTCACTCACAAATAAACTTCTTGCAGCCAAGACCTTGAGGCACACTCTGGGAATCCGACCGCTGATGACTGGAGTGGAGAGTAGTCTGCAGGAGCCTATTCCAAGTGGGAGCATGGGGCATGGAAGTGGTAAGAGGGCTGAGGGGTGACCACGACAGGTGCCATTGTGGAGACTTCTTCCTGGCAGAGAAACTGGGGTGGAAGGGAAAGTAGGGCAGCCTGTGTATTTCAGGAGGTAGAGAGGGCCAGGTAAATTAGTAATTATAAGGACAATGAAATTGTACGGCTCTTGCTGAATGCAATCGATGGATCGGAAAAACAAAAACAATAAAAGACCGTAGGTGATTAATTACCAATTTGAGGCAAAGTGTGAAAGTCACGGGCTTCTGAGGCTACACAGAGTGTTTCCCTCTCCAGCAGGCAGAGAGATGACAAAGCTGAGGTTCAGAAGCCAGGCTTAAATAGAAGGGAGAGTTCCAAGGAGGTGGAATCCTGGATTTTCTATCTAGACAAGCTTCATGACTGGGAAGGAGCAGGACAAAGAGACTTGGGATCAGAGTGTCTGTACTAGTGGCACTGCCCACTTTGCAACCTGGATGCCCTAGATCCCTTGTTGCCTCAGTCCTCTGTCACATAAGACAATACAGTGTCCGGCTCTCCTACCGAACACTGGGCCAAACCGGGGCCAGGCTATGATATGGAGCAGCCAGGCCGGTGCTGTACCTTCCAAAGGAGGGAGAGGCTTGTATGGGGGAGGTGAGGACTCATTGCCAGTATGGGTGAGGGACAGGAGTGGACACTGGGTGCCTGAGTGCTCAGTTGGGGTGGGGCATGGACCCTGAATGAGAGACCTTACCACTATGGGACACTGTCCCTGGAGGGGGACTTCATACTTTGGCAAGGAACTGAGAAAGGATGCTGACATGTTGCTCTGGTGCCTTCAGAAGGCTTGGAAGAAGGTAAAGCTCACACTATGTGAAATAGTAGAGGATGATTCACCATGGGAGATGACAGAAGGAAGCAGAAGACTCAGAGGGGCCAGATTCTTTACAGAGGCCTGGGGTCTTCCTCAGTGATAGCTCCATAGCAGGACCCTGTCACCAAAGCAGCAGCAGAGGGTCTAGCATCAGGGAGGAGCTGGTGGCAAAGACTCTGCAGAGCAGTTCTGGCTGTAAGAGATGTGTTTATAGAACTGGGCTCCCAGGTAACAATCATATTTCAGAAAGGAACAAGGGCCAGGTGAATAATACCTGCAAGGAGCTGGTGGACACAAGGACAGTAATAAGCAGTAAGGGCAGAGTGGTGCTGGCCTGGCCTGTGGGTTTCTGGATATGGTTCACAGAATGTGACACTCCTAGGGCAGGGTGGCCACCAGTGTCAGTGTGAAAAACAAGATTGTCCTGAGTAAATGAGGGTGAGCTGGGCAGCCAGCAAGGGTATTGTCTGAGCTATCAAATAAAAAAAAAAACCAGAGAGATGGCTGGAGGGGGAAGAGTTATTTCAGTTAAAAACAACCAAAGGAAAGAGAGAAAACTTGATCCTTCACCTAGTTTCTGGATCTCAGCCAGGTGAGAGAGGGAGGGGCTGGGTTTCCAAGGGGAAGGACCCTGAGTCACCACTGCCACCATGAGTGGTGGTGACTACTTGGTCCTCTCAGGGCTTGTGTGAGAAGAAAGGGAAGCACTTGGAACTGGCACTGATAAGAGGGATGAAGTCGTCAGGGCAAGTCTGGAGTTGAGGTGCAGGGGTCAGGTCATGCTACAGTCCTGGCACAGATCTGACCTGTGTAAGTCCACAGAAACCACCCCCAGGAACATCCTCCAGGGACATCCTTAGCAACAGCATTGCCTTTGGACTGTGATGTATGACGTGTCCTTGAGGCTCCCCACTCCCACCACAGCTGACAGCACCAAGGTGGGAAATGGCAGAGACAGCACCAACTTGGAAATCCTAAAGAATGCAGGCGCAGAGATCCTTGTGCTCTTAATGTTAACTCTCCAGCTGGAGCCTTCCAGGCCATGATGAACCATGGAGGGAGACAGTGGGGGGCTGTGGTGCAGTGACGCTGTGACTAGGTCATGTGGATCAAAAGGCTTCAAGTACATGGTGTCCCCTGTTTGTTCCCCTTCAGGAAGCTTCTCAGGCAAAGTTCATGCTCCTCAGGTGTGAGGAGCATGTGCAGTTCAGGTATTTCATCATAGTCCTCATCATAGTCCAGTCCAAGAGCTCTAGAACTGTCAGGACAACTGGCAGGGTGTTCCATTGGTTTGTGGATCTGATGACATCCTGTGTCATAGGGTGGATTAAAAAAGATGTGATCTCTGGCAGAAGAGACTGACACACTCTATCTGGGAGTAGGAGACAGACCTGCATGGATTAGTGAGACCATTAGTCTGGGAAGTCTGCTGTCCTCAGGCATGTCCTGGGCATCTTTCAAAGACAAATCATTGCTCACTTTGCACAACCAAGAAGAAAGCAGCATTCCAGAAGGCCTGATCTTGGTCTGTTTCCTGCTGCTATACTGAATACCACAGAAGGTGAAGTTGATAATAAACTAAAATTTACTTCTGACTGTTCTGGAGAGCCAGGAAGTCCAAGCCTGATGTCATCTTGTCATGTCATTCAGGGGAAGGTTAAGGGATAGAATAAAATGGAAAGAGAGAGAAGACCACACAAGAGGGAGGTGAATTCTTCCTTTATAAGTAACCTATTCCTGTGATCACAGTGTTAATTCCACAGTATTTGCTCACTAGTATTAGCTCTCATAGTATTAGCTCTTGGTCTTATCACCTCTCATCAGGCCTCTGCTCCCCACATGGGAATGGGGATTATGTTTCAACCTAGGATTCTGGAGGCATAGTTGAGCTGTAGCAGGACCCTTGGGTTCTGGAAATTGCACATTCTATGCTTGGAACCTTCTGTAACCTGCTTATCAAAGGATGGTGGGAGGTGCTGCCATGCAGGAAGGAGATTGTGTGGGTCACAAGCCAAGTAACCATGATACCAAAGCTGTTCTGCATAAGCTGAATTTATACAAAGACACTAAGTCATAAGATTAGGAGACAACAGCAATAACATAGAAGTGTCACATCTGGGATTAGCCATGGACAGAGCTAGATGGCAGGAGGAAGACACCCAAGAAGACCCATCTGCCTTCTTCTCCATGTCACCCACTCTCCTGCTCATTTCCCACCTTGGCCTCTGTGAGCAGGTCTCTGAAGAGTCACTGAAGGAGAAGAAAAAAGCCAAGCTCTATTCATGCATGTGTTGCTTTAGTATCTAGGTATAAGATGAAACAAACTTCTGCTTCACTACATCCCACTAGGGATGGCATAGTGGGATGAAACCAAGCAGAGGAGAAAAAACCTTCCCAGAGGCAGTTCCTTGATGATCAATATTGTATGGGTGTACACCACATATGGATCTGTGAGAAGCAATAAATGACCAAGCCGTTGGTCACAGCTCTGAGAGAAGGAAGGTTAGGAGAAATGATAAAGAGGACCAGGAAAGAGGCACATGGAGGAACTCTGGAGTTGGTCATGGGGTATGAACACTCTTGTGTTAAATGGTAACACCCAGTAGACAGTGCCCACCATAGAGGGCCACCATGGTAGGCATGAAGTAGCCAGGATGACTCATGGTTGATATCAGCCAGCCTCTGACATTGGCTAGCCTCATGATGGCAACAATGGACCCATGAACAGAGAAGCCTCAGGGACAAAGATGGAGCCCACTCATGGTCCCAATAGCATAAGGTCTCTACATATCATTTTTGGACAGCTGCCCTGTCAGCAACAGAGATGAATATGGAGACACAAATCTGTCACCATCTTTGAAGAAAAACAACTGACCACTTGGTGTCAAGTTTATTACACTGAAACCCTGTTACTCAGAAAAGGGAATTAGCTCATTTTGATTGGAATAGGGATAAGTTCTGGGTGAGGCTCCCCTTTCCTGCCTGCAGGGCTTCAACCCATACCACTATCAATGACTGATGTTTGGTCTGTTTGCCCCGGACATCATAAAACATTGCATCAGTTCAAGAGAATCATTTTGTGGTAAAGGAGGTGGGTCAGTGAAACCATAGCATCCTTTGGGTCTGTTCTGCATCCCAAACATTTTGGATCCTAGAAGTTAGAATACAGGATTGTAGGGGAACACAGGGAGGAGTACAAATGTAAGAATGCACCTGGTACTCTCACTCTCATGGATCACTTGGGGATGTGTGCTTCCTGTCACACAACACTAGGTTCTGGGAGGTAGAGGTCTTCCAGAGGCTGCAGCCATCCACCAGGGGACACAAGAAGGCTTCCATTAAAATTTAGCCTTTGGCATCACCTGTTCCCTTTGTTCTGCTTATGCTGATGCCTATTGGCAGGACAAGAGTAGAGGACACTGCCCTGTTCAGTTTAGTAACTTTGATAGTCCAAAGGAAGTAGGGCTGTCGCTAGACAAAATAGAGCAAAGGAGAATATGTTTAGCAGCAAGATATTATACAAAAGAGTCTCTTTTGTTGCTTTTTGCCCAGTGTTGATGGTGTCTTGGAAACACAGACATCTGTGGAGTAAGCATCTGGATACACAGCATCTTGGAAAGGGGTGTCAACCAGATATTCAGTCTCCTGGGATGAAGGTCCACCATGTTAGCAGATGAACTCAGAGACCATTAGGCACTAGGCAATCATTTTTTAAAAATCCATTTTATTTAAGGATAAAAAGGAAGGAAGGAAGGAAGGAAGGAAGGAGAAAAAGAAGAGGAAGAGGAAGAAGAAGAAAAGAAGAAGAAAAAGAAAAAGAAGAAGGAGGTAAACTACAACAAATTTCAAAACATGTGCACTGTCATTCCCAAATCATTCACCCAGAGCACAAGACATCTGCACACTGGGTGATCTTGAAGGAACTCTAGGATTGGTGCCAGAGGAGAGGAAGTGGAAGCATCACCTGCAGCAGTGGTAGTTGGAGTTTGTCATTCTATTTTCCTATATATGTCCCCAGGAGAAGAGACAGTCAGAATCCTGGAGCCAGAATCAGCTCTCTGGGATGCATCTACAAGTGGGTATGCGTGGTGCAAGGGGTGGACTGTAGTGGACACTGAGATGCACCACTCAGGTCATCTTCAGGATTAAACATTCACTCCTCACCTGCCAGGCATGCTGCTTGCTAATGGCTTTGAGCTAAGTCCCTTTCCAGGAACTGTCTTTAGCCAAAAGAAGCTACCTTGTCCAAGGCCACCCTCTTTGGGAACAGCCCTTATCCTGTGGTTGAGTGATATGACACAAAGTTTATGAAGGGCCATGCCAGTTCCAGAGTTACCCGGGATTTTGAGACTTTCTGGCAGTTTCCACACAGTTCTTTTTCTGCTTCTGTCCACACCTGTTTCCTTTGCTCTCACACAGGTGCTAATTCTGAGAGCACCCCCATCAGCTTCCTGCATGCAAATTTCCATGCCAGACTCAGTTTCCCGGTAAGCTCATCCTACCGCAGCATGGCTGTGAGTTTTTCTGGCATCTATTATTTCATTGAATGCATGTATATGTCTTTCTCTTTTGCTTCCCATTCAGAGACTCCTCAAATGCCAATATTTATTTGTTTAATGGTGTCCCAAAGGTCTTGGAGGCTGTCTTCATTCTTTCTTGTTTCTTTTGTCTGACTGGAATATTTCAAAAGAACTGTCTTCACATTCATATATTCTTTCTTCTGCTTGGTCTACTCTGTTGTTGAGGTTTTCAACTGTATTTTTTATTTGAATTATTGAGTCCTTCATTTCTAAGATTTCTGTTTAGTTTCCTTTCAAGATCACCTTCTTTTTGTTGACTTTCTCATTCATATCATGTATTATTTTCCAAATTTTGTTCAACTATCTATCTGCATTGAACTATCTGTCTTGAATCTCATTGGGCTTCTTTATAATCATTCTTTAAAATTCTTTATCAAACATTTCATCAACATCATTCTGTGAGGCCTTCAGCTAGGGAGTTTTTATCTTATTGTGGAGGGCTTATGTTACCTGTGTTTTCATATTTTTTGTGCTTCCACAATTTGCTAGTGGATTAGTTAACCTCTACTTTTACAGAGTGGTTTTCATAGGAAATGGCTTTTTCCTAATGATGTGTCTTGGGGAATTGGTTGGGTCCAACTGCACACTATGGAGTGGATTCCCTGTAGCTTCTTAGACCATAATGAATGCCTTGGAGGCCATGTTTGTCACACCAGGGTTGAAGGGACCCACTGTCTCTGGAGTCACACAAGAGTGAGAATACTATAGTGGCTCAGGCAGTGTGATGTCCACAGTAGTGGGCATGATGGCACTTGTAAGTGATGGATATTTGCTGAGGCCTCTGCCCTGAGTACAGGCAGTGGCTCAGGGGCGTCCTGATGGTCCACACGGGAAAGTGATAGCAGGGGGTTGTGTGGCTGCCTGCTTTTAGTCTCTGAGTTATTGCAAGTCCATAATGCTAGCCCTGCCCTGGGTCCCAGAGGACAAGCCCCTGACCTCTCAGTTCTTGAGTGTGGGACTTCTGTCCCCTCTGTGCTGGAACCTCTGCTCCCTGCACTGAAGGGCAAAGAGTGGGCTTGGATGCTCACAGATGCTCTTCTGGGCTGAGTTTGGTTCATGGGGCTGCAGCCCCATGCTAGAGGGGTGAGGGCCCTGTGTGGTCTCAGATGTGGGGACATAAGGGCTTTAAGGAGGATGAATTTTAATACTCACTGTCTTCTCATGAGGGTGCCTACGGAAGCCAGGACTCATGTCCTGAAGCTAACATACGGACCATGTTAGCGCTTTCTAGAAAGCCAGGGTCCTGGGCAGGGTCCGGGTCCTTCCCAGGCTAGGCTGCAAGCCTGTGATGACTGTGACACTCCAACCATTAGGATTCGTAGCGTCTGTGCTGACTGAGTTTGGCTGGACACCCCTGTTCTGTCACCTTCCCCTGTGAAGGGCAGGTTTCCTGCTGTCAGTTCAAGGCCCAGGAGGCATTTCCCAGGGCACTTCTCTCTTTCTGCTACATTGCTCCCCATGGTCTCTGAGTCACAAGATTCCAGGTCCCCCCTCACTGAGTTCCAGCACCGACTCATACTACTCACGGCAAAATGTAGCTATCTGTCAGTATCCGTCTGTTGCTTCAGTTTGTGTGGAGAAGATCATCGTAGAATCCTCTTCTTTGCCTGATATTTGTTTTCTGATCATATTTCAGGATACCTGTTTCCTCTTTGACTGATGGTTTCTATAATGGAAATGAAACTCTTGAGTTTTCACCTTCTTTACTGTAGACCCTATATATTTATTAATTTGGCCCACATTAGCAATAACTCTCATCCAGTGGCACTTTTTGAATTCCTTCTTGATTTAGAACTTCACACCTTTTTTAAGCCTTGCCTCTGTCAAACCCCACATCCCTTATCAAGCAGGCACAGCCAGTTTTGGCAGAATCGAGCCCAGAACACAGATTCTTCTGTTTAGCTTTATGTGCTTGGCTACCACGTATTGTTCCTGCCTGTGGAAAGATTTTGGGTGAGACTTGCATTCAATGTGTTTATCTTTCCTTTCAAATTCACATCAGGCTCCCATTCGATCAACCCACCTGCCATGTCCTCATCCAGGTCATTATTGAAAGTGCTTATCATACTTCCCAGGGGTGACTGTCCTCTTCCTGGGTGGGAAACACAGCTCAGCTGTCTGAAGATCTGCACCTGCTCTCCTTTCTGCTGTGGGTCCCTTTAGGAGCTTGTCTTTATCAACCTTTCTCTGGGCCCCCTTCCTGAACTCTTATCTGCATTCATTGGTTGATTCCTCCCATCACCCATGCCATAGATAGTAGCTCTACATTGGAGCCCAAGGTAGTTAGGTAACTATCGCCTATTCACACAGCAGTTAGGTGACTGGGTCTGGATACACTGTGGTTTGGTTGAACCTGGAGCAAACCATGTGGCGCCTCTTCTAGGTGGTGACTGCTAAGGCTGACTCCCTCCTGGGGCAGGGATCAGATGGAAGCAGAGGAACAGGTAATTGGTGTCAGTTCAGGAGACACAGGGAAGCTGTGGGCCCTGGAGAGGTGAAGACCTATGTTTCTGGAGGTCTCCAGAGAGAAGCCAAGCTCTGGAAGGTGAGAACATCCATGCTGGAGTTAAGCATACTTGGTCTGATCATCTTTAGGTAACAACACCATGCAGAGCTGCCTGCCTGTCCTCTCTCATCAGTACCTCCCCAGCCCCCTCAGGGAGTATCTGTAGCATGGAGAAGTTAATCCCTAAATTCAAAGCTCACTGAAGAATGAACCAGTGTCTCTCGGAGGGAAAGAGAGACCACTAGCCCCTGTGTCTCAGTCTGAAGCCCAGAAGGGGACAGTGACATTGCAAATCACTTCCTAAACTTATGGCACAGCCTTCACACTATCAACTTGTGATTGTATTATGACTTCCCACTGTTACTCAGGCACAAGGGCAGGGTTGTTGGCATTTTGTC
Source organism: Hydrochoerus hydrochaeris (assembly GCA_004027455.1). Lineage (NCBI taxonomy): Eukaryota > Metazoa > Chordata > Mammalia > Rodentia > Hydrochaeridae > Hydrochoerus > Hydrochoerus hydrochaeris. The sequence continues at coordinate 283,364 of PVLA01000189.1, read as the reverse complement.
TACTGCCCTGGGGTTGTGTTCCTAACTCCAATAACAGTGCCCGGCAGATGGTGGGCACTCACAGAGCTACTGGTTTATCAGCATATCAGTCACCATCCTCATCACTGAGACCTAATACCTGACACAACATAAAAGAGTTTGTTTTGGCTATGTTTAGGAGTTTCAGGCTTTGCGTGGCCAGCTAGCTCTGGGCAGAAGCAGCATGCACAGAAGGGTCTGGCAAAGGAAGCTATTCCCCTCATGGTGACCAGGAAACAGAGAGCAAACTGTGAAGCCAGGGAGGGAAATCCACCCTTCCCAGTCATGCAATGCTCTACATGACCCTCCTTTTCTGAGCAGATCCCGCCTCCTAGCACCAAGCCAGCGGTAGCAACCTCTAACTGTAATCACTTTTCACAAGCTCTACCTCTGAATGTATGAGGCTTTGAGGGCAGATATAAGCCATGACAATAATGATTTCTGTAGTACTGGTCAAACACTCGATAGCCATGTCACAATATGGAACTTGTCATACTGATGTGCAAGGGATCAGTTATGCCAAGTGCTTTGCCCCAGGCTCCTGCCAATCCCTTGGTACTGGGAACTGGCTGTGTCTCTGCAGTGTACCTTCCTTCCCTGGGGTCATCGGCCCCCAACTGTTGGCTAAAATCAGGTGGAAAGGTAGTGGGAGACCTGTGCTTTCTCCAGGCAGAAAGTGCTCATGGTTGTGTGTGTTCTACACCCAAGTGGCTGCCAGTCCAGCGGGGGGCCAGACAGCCCACTCTGAGGGGATCTCACAGCCTCATGCCAGGAACAGCTGGTATATTTGCAGGGCAGGTGGCATTGCTCCTGATACTGATTTTTGTTTTCTTTTCCTCCTATTTTTTCCCCATGGAGAAGTGGGAATACATGATGTTACTATCACAGCATGAAGAATCTGTCTCAACAAGCCTCTCTGTGCATGAATAGTAAATATGGCAAGAGACTCACCAAGTTCTTTGTTATGCATGGCCGTCCAGCCTGCAGGGAGGGACAGGAGGAGCTGGCTCCTCAGAGACCTCCGGAGATGATGGAGAGGACCAGTACTGCAGGCTCTCCAAGGGCCTGGATTATGGGCCCTTTCTTGATCCACGGCAGACATGGAGCACTTAGAATAGCAGAATATTTATTTCGAGTTATTATTCACAACAAACATCAAGCAAACAGGAGGAGATTTGGAGTTGTTATATTGCAGTTTCTTTTATTTTTCTTCTGAGTGTGGACATAGTGGTTTTGCTAATCACCACAAGGTCATCTGAGACATATCACTCACAAGTTTCATGGCACAATGGCAGTAAGGTCCTTGTGACAGTCACATGCTGGGAAGTGGACCACCAACCATAGCCTTTCCATTCAATGAAAGGTCTGATTCCAGTGGGTCACAGGGATCTTGCTGGTGGCAGGTATCAGCTGCAGAACTGCAGGAAGATCTTTTGGTCCCACTTGTCACATCCTTTCATTTTGCATCCTCTGCCCAATGGCCGTTATGTCCATAGTCTGATTAGAATGACCCTTGTGTCTTGAAAGTAACCTCCTGCTAAATGCTCCTTGACCTTCAAAGGGCCCCATGGTGGACTCAGGGACTATTTGAGTTGCATAGAAACAGCTAGTCTTTTTACGGGGGAGGAAATTGAGCTACAAAGAGGCTCAAGACCTTGTCTAGGATCACACAGTGGGTAAGTGGCTGGGATCATCACAGGTTCCCAGGTGTGCTCTCACCACAGATTTGTGCCATGTCCTCTGGGGAGCCCTAGTAGGGCAGCTTGTCCAAGTCATGCAGTGGGCAGAAATCAGCTCATATCCTGTAGTATTCTGCTTATGTTTCCCCAGTGAAATGCTGCAAACTAATGGAATTTAACTAATGATGGCTTAACTAATGGAGAGGTACTGGCTCTCGGTTCTGGAGGCTGGAAGTCCAAAGTCAAGGGGTGGACAGGGCTGGCTTTATCCTAGGACCATACAGAAGAATTTGTTCTGTGCTATTCTGCTGGCTTCTGATGGTTTGATGGCAAGTGGTGACATTCCTTGGCTCATAGACCTATCACTCCATCTCTGCCATCTTCTCCACACAGCGCTATCCTGTGTGTCCAAATTTCCGTTCTTATTAAGGGCAAATGCCACCTTGATTAGAGGCCACCATGCTCCAAGGTAACTGATTTCACACACAATGACCCTATTTCTAAAATGGGGCACATTCTCAGGTGCCGGGAGTGAGCATAGGAAGTTTGGGGAGACACAATTCAATCCACCACAACCCCCAGTCTCCTGACTCTTACATGATCCTCTTGTTATCCAGAGCAAGATTTAATTTAACAATCCTCATCACATGGACTATAATATGAGCTTCTTAGCAGCCTAGCAGGAATTATTAAGGCTTTAAATAAATTGAAGCAAGTGACATCAGGACTCTGAAATACCTCCATGCTAACTGTGCCTCAGGCCCCTCTCGCTGGCAGACTGGCTGCCTGGAAGGGTGGGATTGGGGACCTGAATGGAGGAGACCAGACAGAGCTGTGAGCGAGGGTTAGGTCCAAGTCCCTGGGTCTGTTGTGCCTGGGATTTATTTGCATGGTCCATCTCCAGGCTGGGGGTTAGGGCCAGCTTAATGCGGGCAGAGCTAGGAAGATTTGGGGGAGACCAGCAGTGGGACTCAGAGGGGCCCCATTCAGCACAGAGCTGGCCAGAGCCTGATGACTATTGCCTGGCAGCATCAGTGCCACTGTAAGCATTTCAGGCTGGGGTCCTCTCCTGGGCTGTGAGCCCTTTGAGGGCAGAGTCTTTTCCCCACTGTCCTTTGCAGAATGCACTCAGATTGGAAGCTCTGGGTGCTGGGATCACTCACATGCACTCGTGGATCAGCTGCTATCCCCAAAACAGGACTCTCAGAGATGCCCTCCCTCCCATTCTGTCATTGCTTTGGGAGCTCTGGGCTGCATGTGGCCCCTTGCCCTCCATCCTGTGCCCCTCCCTCGCACCACTTCCCCCTGTGTGATTAAAGGGAACATGCTCTGCATTCATTTACCTTATACTTTATCAAACAGCTGAGAGATGAATTAAGAGGCCCATATTTCTATTGCAAGGTTCATGTGCTTTCACAAACTGTGCAAGTTGTGCTCTTAAAACCTGCTGCATCAGCAGGAAGCCTCTGCTCTGAGCATGACCGTCTCTCCCCTTCCTGCTGCCACTCCCCAGTGCAGTTTCTAAATAGATGTGATAATTGTGAAATGATGCTCAGAGCCGTCAAAGTTCTCTAGTCTCTTCTCCCTCCCCTCTTCTCTCCTTTCCCTTCCTCCATCCTTTTTGTTTTCTTCCTCCCCATTCCTCTTCCTTTCTCTGTCACTCTCAGCCTTCCTTTCTTTGTATGAATTGTTCTAGAAATCTTCCTGGAGGGGATGCCTAGTTCTTGGCTTATCTAAGTTGATTGGAGCTAACATTTATATAGTACCTACTAGGTACAGAGGACTGTAGTAGGTAATTTGGGAGAAGCAAAACATTAATAGCTTAAACTCTGGATTTCTTTCTAGTTAAAAAAAAGTAAGTCTCTATTTATAACTCCACTGAATTCTTGCAAGAGCACTCTGACATGGATAATTTTCTTATCAACTGTGTCCCTCTGCAGGGAACAACCTGAAGCTGGCTGGATTAAATAATCAGGGGACTTCATCTTCATGGGTCAGGACCTTCATGGTAGATCTTGAAGGCTGTGGGTCTTACATGAGAATAGTGACTTTAAATCCATAAAACGTAACGATGAGGTCACAGAGGCTATCAAATATATTAAAATGAAATGTTTAGAATGCAAAAACAAATCTTACACAGTAACGTATATGCTTCTTTATTAGGCATTAGATAACAAGATTCTAATAACTTGTAATTTTAAGATAATAACTTGTTTCAGGGAATAGTAATGCATGGTCTAGATTTCTGCTCATTGTTGCAAATAAAGTTTTATTGGAACTCAGTAGTGCACATTCATCTACATATTGTCTATGGGTGCGTTAGAGCTGAGGGAGCAGAGCAAGTAAATACAACAGACCTGATGCCTAAGACATCCGCTATCTGAACTTATATGGAAACAGGTAGCTGGTTCCTGTCCCAGTCAATATGTAAAGTTATCTGCAACAAAAGTGAATGAAATAGGAAAATGACTATAATGTCTACAGGTGGTGTAAATCACACAGATTTCAAAAACGACTGAAATTTGTTACTTCCATTCTTTATTGAAGAATGTTATTATTCCTCCAAGTTCACAAATTGCTAGAATTCTCTCTGTGGTGCTGGGAAAGTGGAATTCAAACCCAAGTTTGTCCGGTCTGGAAACCAGCTCCTTGTTCTCTGGGTTTGGGAATTACACAGTCTATTTGGAGCACACAAGCCCACATATTCCTCTAGTCTCTGCCTACTGCTATCACAAGGGAGAGAAATATACTGGACTCTGGGCAAGGTGATTATAGTCAATTATTTGACTTACTGAAGTCTTTGATGAACCCAGGACCACTGGGTGTAATTGTGCAGGTCACTATCTCTCATTGTCCTGAGGGATTTTGCTCCTTTGTTCATTTGTCACACAGGTGCTCTGTGGGCTATAGATAGCTTGGGGACATCTTCCCTTGAGGAAAATTGATGGCTCAGACTCAGCGGGTGCTCATCAATGTGTGGTCAGTTCCTTCAGAAACAGGAAGTTGTAGGTTTATTAATCAATCATTGACTCTTGGATAGATCCTAAGGAAGAGGGAAGATCTTCCTTAGACTGAGGAATTTGAAAGCCTTTAGTCTGCAGACTTCTCACTCACTCATCCCTTTGTCCACATCTTCCTCTCTCTCTAACAAATGTTCAATGGCTTGCTACTTTAGTTGAGGGCTTTAAATAAATGGAAGAAAGAGACACCAGGACTCTGTGCAAATTGGTCATGCCTTCGGCCCCTCCTGCTGTCAGAACCAACTTCCTGTGAGGGTGAGAAAGGGATGGAGAGTGGAAAAGACTGGAGAGAGGGTTGAGGGACCCTTTATCTGAGTGCTTTAGTGATACCTCTGAGTGAGGATAACTTTAGTCCTGGCTGTGTGATCTCCTAGCTACGTGACCCTAGATATCTTCTACTCTTTGATCTCCTTTGGCCTACCTACTTTGTGAAAATCATAAGTGTACCTGACACTCACCTCAAAGATTGAGTGTCACCCAGCAGACAACAGATGGAAAGAGTGACAGGGATAATCTTTTCAGAAATTGGAAAGAGGAAGAGATCTCAGTATTTGGGTTGTTCAGACTGATTTATAGCAGAAGTGACCGTTAAGCAAGGCCTGAAAAGATGGACAGGATTTGAAGAGCCCATTAGTTAGCTGGGTCCAGTGAAGATACCCAAATGGCCCTGTGTGTGAGGGCTGAGAGGTTGAGTAGGCTGCCATGGTTTTGCTGTTTCCAAGAGGGGCTGTGGTACTCAGTGCACTCCATGCTGAGATTTTAGAGGCAGCCGGGAGCCATTGTTATGAGAATATGTTTATTACTATCATCATTATCATTATTATCATTATTAATATTTGGATATTTGGAGCATTTATGCACATTAATTTTAAACAAGCATGTGCCATGGCAAGATTCAATGCTGCTACCAATAAACAGCCATAATGTGGATTTTTAATTTACTTGAAATCATTTATGCTAATTTAATTAGTCCATTGTTTACAACTGAGGCTCACCCATCCCTGGATTGAGAAATTTATTCAAGTGTGGCATGCAGCAGTACTGGAAGCCAGGCACACAGGTCTGCTCTTCACATTTAGGTCCAGGAAGTCCTTCTTTTTTGTGTGTTGGTTTCTTGAGACAGGGTTTTGCTACGTAGTTCAGGCTGGCTTTCAACTCCTGACAATCTTCCTGTCTCAGCATCCTGTGTGCTGTGATTATAGGAGTGGGCCACCATGCTGGGGAGTTTATTGCCTCCAAGGGACTGTGCCAAGTGCTGGCCTAGCATTAATTAACTCAAAGAAGCTCTGCCCCAGACCCTGTGTCGACAGCCATTCAGTGGCAAAACTAGGGCTGTTTTTGATTCTTGACCTCTTTCCTTTTCCTTATGACAGGTCTTGACTAAGAAGAGCTTTCATGTATTGGAACAGGTAGGGCCTCAGTAACTGTAAAGTGAATAAATGAGTGAATTGCACTGCTCCAGGTAAATGTATTCTGAGGGGTACCCTCTCCCTGGCACCTGTCAGGCAGGTCTGCTGTCTCCATCTTGCAGGTGGTGTCGCAGAGAGAGCATTGTCCTGGAGCTCAGAGCTCATCCTGCTGATTATGCCAGTGATTTACAACCTGACCTTGGCCCAACCTTGACCTTGGTCAAATGCTTCCTCTGCTCCAGCTTCTCTATTTCCCCATTCATGAGTCAGAAAGAAGAATCCCTTGTCCTTCTAATCTGATGGGCAGAAATAAAAAAAAAATGAGATTGCGATGGGAACGTGCAGGATGCTGGGAATTATAAGGTGGTATTTGTCAGACTCGCCTTGGGAAACCTTGAAAAATTGAATGGAAACCACTGGGCTCATTCATCTCCTTTTAACAACCCCATGTCATCCAGCCTGGTCTTTTCCATTCCTGCTCTGTCCAATCCTGACAACATAATTTAGTTCCAGGGAACTTGAATAGAACACAGTAGACTGATATTTCCACATGCTCGGGCCTTGATTAATACCATCAGGGCAGCTGCTGGTGTGGATATAGAACCAGAGAGCATAGCGCAAGGGTGCTCCACCTCCTGGACCCACAGCCTAGACCCCAACTCAGGGGCTACCCCCTCCTTACCTTGTCTGGCCTGTATTCTCTTCTGCTCCCCAAAATTCCTTCTGTAGACATAGTGTGAATTCACCACGGATGGGCATTAGGCTTCAGAGGTGAAAGCAGCCCCTGCCTTTATTAAAGAGTTCCATTACAGGAAATGGAGCTCCAAAGGCCACATGTGCAGAACTGTCCTGGGGTGAAGCACTGCCCGGTAGGTGGGAAGAGGAGTTCCACACAGTGAGGGCTTTTCAAAGGAGATAGTGCCCCTGGGCCTGGTGGCACTCTGTAATTCTAGCACTCCATAGGCTGAGGCAGGAGGATTACTGAGAGTTCAAGGCCAGCCTGGGCTACATAGTGAATTCAAGGCTGGCCTGGACTACCTTGCCTCAAAAAACCAAAAACTACAAAGGAGACAGTGTCAAAGGGAGGAGTCAGGGGTCCAGGGTCAGGGAAATCTCGCTGGGGAGAATTGTACCGAGAGGGAGACGGAGGCACTTGGAGCAGTTATAGCAGAGGCAAACGCGGGTGGGTCTGAGATGCCCCTCTGTGTGTGGGGATGGCAAAGGGTCTGCAGCTCTATGTGAAAGTGGAGAGATGGTGTTGGGGCTGGGAGCAGAGCTGGGCAGACAGGATAATGGGGAGGCTGTCTCCCAGTTCTGCCGAGCTCTGCTCCTGGGGGCTTGCCTTTCTCTTGGAGACAACAGGACAGTGAAGGATTGGGAAGGAGAGCGTTGGGAGGCAGACACAAGGACATTCCGCTCTGTGAGTGAGGGCAAATCTCCAGCCCTGGCAGGTCACGCAGGGCAGGTGGAGGAAAGAGTGCAGGGCAAGAAGTTCCTTTTCATTTCTGCAAACAAGAGAGAGGACAGGTGAGACCCACACTGCCAGGCCTCTGAAGGCAGTGCTAGCATCTCTCTTTGAGGAATTTTTCACACCATGCACACAGCTGCTCATGTTTTCCTCCTTCTGCATCTCCCTGCCTTTGATGGGCCACAGGGGATCCCAACCATAGGCAGTGAAGGCATCCTCAGCCCTGCCTACCCACACCTGCGGTGGTGGGTTTCTTTCCACAGATAGCAAGATTTATAGTTCCTCAAGATCAAATACTAACCTTGGCTTTTTGTCCATCAATATATGACCTTTCAGGTCAATGAACCTGGATATGCGAGCCGATGGTTACTTATTATTTCCCCTTCGGGGCACTGGACATTCCAGCCCCCAGTTCAGGGTTGGGTCATAGAGGTGGCTCTTAACCCTTTGCCTGGCATTTGTGATGGAAGGATTCTTGGGTCTCTTGCATGCTTCTGGCGAACTTGCTTTCTCTGGTGGCTTCAGAAGTCACATAGGGTAGATATGTCTTTCATGGGACTGACATCCCTTTGTCACTAAGAAACATTTCAGTCTGTCTATTTTCTATCCCCAAGGACTGGGGACAGCTATCAGGAAGCCCAGTGTCCCCCTCCCATGCACCACGTCTGACAGTTTGTGGATTACAGAGATGATGAGGGTCGTAGTCACATACCTTTGCTGTGACACTTATGAAGTTGGGTAGAGGGACAATGAGGTCAGGCACCTAGGCCTACTGGCCCTGGATTATCACTCTTCTAGCCAAAGGAGAATGTAACCAAAGGTATATTCTCTCTGTGCCTCGGTTTCCTTGTTTGTGACACAGTTTGAAGACCACATGAAGGTTGCAGTTGATATCCAACAGGAGGTCAGTGCCTGTGAAGGGCATTGCTAATGCTCAGTCATTTCTGATTCTCCCCTTCAGGACACACAGGGCACAGGCTTCCCACCACATCCCTCCTTGAAGTTGCAGGGGCCAAGGGCCAGGTTCAGGTGGATAAAGCTGAAGCAGCAGGGACAGTGTCACTTATGAGCTGGAGTAGTACTGGTTAGTTTTATTTATCAAAGTGACCAGCTTAAAGGATGTCCAGAGAGCTGGAAAACACCCCTCCTCAGTGTGTCTGGAAGAGATCAGTATTTGAATCCATAGACTGAGGAAGGAAGACCCACTCCTCCAATGCACGTGGGCACCACCCATCCATTGAGAGCCCAGACCAAACAAGGAAGCAGAGGCAGAACAAATCTCTTCTCTCTTCCTGGGTGGGTCATCCATCTCTGTCCCCAGACACTGGGGCTCCCAATTCCAGGCTTTCTGTCTTTGGTTGCATCGCACCATGGTTTCTCAGGTGCCTCAATTTGCAGAGAGAAGATACTGGACAGGGTTATCTTTGGCTCCATAACTGTATGGAGGCCCAGAGTAAGACTTTTTTCTCTCCCTCTTTATCTTCATCCTTCTGTCTCCCTGGAGAGCCCCAGCCAGGCAGGTAGGGCAAAGTCCATCATCATTCCCAGCCTCTCCTTCCTGCCTCAGCCCCTGAGAAGGTCATGCATTGGCATGGTGCAGCTTTGAAAGAAGGCCTGAGTCACCGAATGAGAACACTCACCCTGATGAGGGGCAGGTTGTGCAGAGAATGTTGCATGAGAAAGGAACATATCTTTGCTGTGTGAAGCCTCTGAGGTTGGGAGCTATTTATTACTGCAGCACAGTGAGGACTCTTCTGACTAATGTGCTACTCAGTCAACATCAGTGATTGCCACTGGTAGGAGGGGCACATCCTTGACTTTGACCATCGGGAGGTCTTGTCCAGTAGCTCAAAGGATGCTAGCTCAGCTCCACTGGGAATTCTGCTGAGCTTCTGTCTTGAGCTGATGATTAGATTTCTTTTCTTTCTTTCTTTCTTTCTTTCTTTCTTTCTTTCTTTCTTTCTTTCTTTCTTTCATGATTCAATTTCTGCCTTCACCCACTGACCTTGACCCTGTAGCCCCCCCCACCTGCTCCCTTGAACTCTTCCTAGATCTTTGTACTCTAAAAGATGGCTGTTTTCTTAATGCTCAAATCAACTTACCTGATATGGGTACCAGAGGGGAAGTAGCAATGCCTGAGAGCATTTATTCATTCATTGGACAAAGTATTTATTTACAAAGGTTCTACTGTGTTCCAGGCCCTGTGTGCTCAGTACCAGTGCGACAGTGAAAAGGACTTGGTCTTTTGCCTTCATAGGGACAGAAATGCTAAACAGACCAAAGGGGACTTGCAGTGAATTTACTGAAGTGGAGATGGTCCTCTGTGGGACAGAGGACAGCTATGATTCTGAGCAAGTCCTAGCCATGTTCCTTAAGTGTGAAGGACCCACAGGATGGACTCTAAAAGTGAAAATATTTATGAGTGCAAAGTAGACCCAGAGAAGGTTAGTAACTTGCACACAGCTGGTGAACTTCACATCCCAGCTGTAGCCCAGCTCTCTGTGATGCTTCCCTTTCCTAGTTACATTTCCAGTGGCTCCAGACTGCCTGGGCTCCTTCCTTAGCACCTCTGTCTTAGCGGGGTCCGTGGCAGGGCTGTCCCAGGTGTGCAGGGCATCAAGCCTGTATGTCTCCATCAGGAAGCACTGTGTGTATTAACCCTGGAGTTGCCCTGTTATGAGAGCAGCATGCTGCTGGCTCCTGTGTCGTATTTTGGTGACAGAAATACTTTCCCAGAGAGTGGGAGCAGCATACCCTGTACAGGCTCCCCCATGAGGCCTTCCAGTAGCTCCATGAGGAGGGGTCCCCCCTTGAGGCATCTAGTCCACTCCTGGAGGCATTGGGGCAGGCCAAGTGGTGACAATCTCTGAATGGGAGAAGCAAATGGGGACTGAGGCTCACCCAGAGGTAGGGCTAGGGTGTGGCACTGCCATCCTGGCCAGCCCCCATGACAAGGATGTCCCTCCAGGGAGCCTCTGACTTTGGGTCTCTCCTGCCTGGATCTCAGGGCGGGTCAGTCTTTGTGAGCCAGGCACCCTGGGTTCTGTGTGCTACAGATCACACTTTGGGAATCACTGCTGTAGAATCCCCCGGTCCACTCAAGGTGGGGAGAGCTTTCTGAGAACCCAGACTCAGGGTGGAGGGCTGCCTAGGCCTGCCCAGTCTGGTGGCTGTCACACTCGTCCCTCAGATCTCCAAACAAGAAGAGCTGGCAGGCGTCAGATGACAACACGGCCTCCTGTGGGCCTTCTGATTCGCCTCCTCCCGGTGGTTGGTGGTTGCCTGTATCAGCCTTCCGAGGCAGAGGGACCTCAGTAATGAGTTTCTATTAAAGGAGCTGAGTCCCGACTCTTGGAACTCAATGTTCAGAATAAACAATGGGGCAGAATCCTATTAAAAAAGGCTTCCAACATGGACAAATTAAGCCCTTGGGAATGCTGTACAAAGAATACATTTTTCCAGTGTCGAACCAAGATCAATAGAGAAAAACAAATAATTTCAAGTGGGAGTTGTTCTAATGACATCCAGGTACAGGAAGGGGCTGGGTGCATCATTTTGGCCTGAGGACATCCCGGCAAAGATAATGAGAAGGAGAGAGAGTGAAAGGCGAGAGGGAGAGAAGGAGAGAGGGAGAGAGGAAGAGAGGGAGAGAGAGAACTGAGAGCTGGTCCATTCTGGGCACAAGCCTGTTTGGACTCCCGGGTGGCTGAGCCAGGAAGATGCTGGGTCTCATTTGTTTCTGTCGAGGTGACTCCTTCTCTGGAGATGGATCAGCCCGCAGAGCTGCAGCAGATCACAGTGGCTGGCAAGGCTGGCTGAGGAAGACAGGAGCCCTGGGCTTTGTTCAGGGAGAGGAGGCTCCACTCCACAGAGCCCAGGCCGGGCGGGCATCCCTGGCCCACCCCCACCTCCACCCCCTCCCGTGGAGGAGGATCTGCATCTGCACAGCTGCTGAATCTCACACCGAGCTCCCTGCTTGTCACTGTTCTCTGATAGTCCCCACTTGCATTTCCTGGAGCAGAGCAAGCTCTTCCCCACCATGCCTGCTGAGCAGCGCCTTGCTGAATTTCTCCCCTGCTGAATTCTCTGCCACACTGCCACCACCCAGAGGTCTTAGGATCTCCCATAAGCTGTTCCCACACCAGGCCTGTGTCTTTCCTGGCCCATTCCCTACCTCCTTCTCCCCCACAAGCCTCTCTCAGTGCTGCTGGCAGTCCTGGTGATTCATTGAACTGGGGGCTTCTCCTTCCTGGATAACCTTAGCCTGTTCCTCCAAGCTTATCACATCAGGACCTTGCTGGGTTCTGGGGACCCTTGGTGGGCTGAGACAGTAGAGGTTGCTAGGGTGCAGGGGCTCCCACTCCTTCAGTTTGGCCCAGCTGTTCCTATTGCAGATGAGAAAACAGAGATCAGAGGACAGTGGGGGGCTGCTTGCCATATAGAGGGTGGGTAACAGAGCCAGAGTGGGAGCTGCTCCAAGGCCTTGTGCAGGACAGAGTCTGGGGTCTCACAGCATGGTGGGGGGCGGGTGGGGAGGCAGCACCTTTCGCATGTTCTCAGTGTTACGCTTGGGTCCCCGCAGAAAGGTGCTGACATGAAATCTCCATGGTGAGCTATCAAGAGGGTGAAGAATTGGTGCTGCTAGAGTTTAGAGTTGGGGCCTTGGGGGGGGGACTGGGATTCATCGGGTCACCAGGGACAGCTCCAGAATTGAGTCCTAGGGACTGTATTAAAAGACTGAGAAAACAGAAGAGACCTAGACACAGACTCCCTGTTTCTCAAGTGTTGCCCTGAACCAGTTTGGAAATTTTTGTCAACTAGATGACTGTCACCAGATGTGTCACCTTGACTTTAGACCAGAACCATGAGCCCAAATGGGCCCCCTTTCTGTGTAACTTCTGCAGCCTGGTGGTAGGATGATATTAGAGACAGAAAACAGACTAACGCCTTTGCCCGGTAGGTAGAGGCAGTAGCTGCTGTTCCATTGCGGCTTCTCCTGCCTTCTCTGGAGTCTCACGTTAGCTTACTCAGTAAAAGGCCTTGGTAAGTGCTCTGTTGAGGAAAAAGTATTCTGCCTTCTCAGCATCTGCCAGGCTTACTGGGTGGCTGATGCCCTTTCTCGTCATCTTACAATGCTTCCGGAGTCCCTTGCCACTTCTCTTGGGAAAGCTGTCCAGAGGCAACACAGCCCGACCCAGTGACTGAGGAAGCCCAGTGGTGGCTGCATCCACTGGATGGAGACCTGGACACCAGTGGAGGGAGGGTCTGCAGGGTGAAGGGAAGCAGGTGACACTGATGCCTCTGAGCCGCTGAGGAGGGCGAGGCCTGAGACGGCCCCAGGACTGGTGAGAGGCTGGAGATATAACACATGTGGGCTTCACATGGCTGCTGGTCGAGGGCAAATGAACACAGTGCTGGCGGGTGGGGCTGGCTCTGCCATTAAAAGTCTAAACACACACACCTTGCACTACAGCGATTTTACTTCTCTATGAACACACATGCAGGGGCCCTTGGGGCTCTATGGCAGGCTGTTGATTGCAAACTTGTGAGGAAGTCAAAATGGAAATAGCCTTAAGGACCATCACCAGGAGGAGGTCTGCATCACAGCGGTCACCGAGAATGGAGAAGATGCCTATGCATAGGTACAGAAAGGTCCCCTAGACAGCAGTGTGCGAACTGAACAAGATGCTAATGTACCAACAACAGGACTAGCCTTAAGTGAAAGCATACAACATACAACTGCAAGTATACTTGTGCACGAGCAAACACACATGCATACTCATGCACTCACACATGCACACACATGTGTGCACACATGTAGATGCATATGCAGCATAAGCATGCAACACATCCACACATGCAGACAAGTGTGCACAGTGTACCCCCACACACATAGTGTACTCTAACATGGCAGGCAAGAGAGTAAGCTCCCAACTCAGAATCTCTTTGAAACCCAGCTCCTCTGCTTACGAGATTTGTAACTTTGGGCCAATAATCTGACCTATCACCTCCTCAGTTTGCTCATCAGTAAAACACGGGTAATTATAATTTCATTATTAAAAACCATTGAGGGTAGTATGGGATTGATTGGGCCAATATGAGCAGAGTGACTGAGGGAGGGTCTGGCCCAGGGCAAGTGCTGAAGAAGGGAGCTGCGAGCAGAACTACGTTTCATCTAATGCATACATCTCTTTTCACTTCTCAAACTGGCAATCATGGCGTGGTTTATAATCAGCAGCTCTTAACACTGGGTCATGGTTTAATAGACAGCTTTTTTCCCTTCCTGGTGGCTTGTATAACAATAGCATCTCGTACTAGGGAAGATTCTTAGGTGCGATGAAAGAGAATGTTCTTTCTAGGTGGTGTTTACCCAGGGCTCTGTCCTTTGGCTGCAAGCATGACCAGTGGTGTGGGATGCACACACAGTCTCCTCTGAGTGGCATGCTAGGGTGGGCAGCAGGAGGCCCGCAGCCTTATCAGGACCATCTCAGTGTCTTACAAGCAGCATGGACCCTGTGTACATGTGGTTTCACTTAGCTTTGCGTGGTTGCAGCCAGCAGACACTAACACTGGTTAACTTAAGCAAAAAGGAATTTATTGGCAGGATGTCGGGAGCTCACAGAAGTGACAGGAGCCCAGAGAAGCTGACCGTGGGAGGGTGGGAGTCCAGGCCTTTCCTGAAGGTTTAGGGTGGCAGCCATGGCCACTGCCTTATAGCAGGAAACATCTGGTTCTCATGCTGCCATGGCCAAGACGAATGACTTGCAGCTCTGTCTGCTGACTCTGGAACCAGTGGATTTTGTCTTTCTTTCTGCTTGATATCCAATGAGTCCTTCTTTTGCGGCTTGGGGGAGAAGCAGCAGAGTCATGCTTTCCCCAGATAGAGCTGCAGATCAGCAGGTCTGGGCATCTCTGTAGCTTGGGCACAGACACACACCCAGGTTGGTTCATTACCACCTTTGCCTTGCACTCCCAGGGTATCTGGAGCAGGCAGTGCTGCGAAATAGGTCAAGACCCCCTTTCTGCTGGTGGTGGGAGGTTAGCCACCAGCAATGCCCATCAGGATGGCAGTGCTGTGCTCAGTACCATGGGCGTTGAGGCATCCCATGATCCTGTTCAGTGGCAATCATTCACACAGGCCAGCTGGCAGAGCACTGCGGGGCCGCTGTCCCAGCTGTGGCCCTGGCTGCCTGCTCCTGTCCAACTTCTAGTCTTCCCAGAAAATCTCTCCTTCTATGAAATAAATTTCCCTTCATCTTTCATATGACCAGGCTGGATTCTGTCACCAGCAAGCAGGAAGCCAGGCTGATGTCTTGTGTGACATCCGTGAGGAGGCAAAGTCCCCAAAGAGAGGTCAACACAGGACATACCTCTGCTCTATCAGGGAAACCAGGAGAAACAGGGAGTTGGGGGAGGCTGTGGCTTTTGTAATGGGAGGCAGAAGCCTAGGATCACCATCCACTGAGACCACACACGATGGAGAAAAGGCAAATTCCAGAAGGAAATCAGGTTGCTGTTAGTGAGCGGGTGTGGAGGTGGAGTTGGCAACTCATGGCCTTTGTGCACTAACCTTGTTTATTCAAAATAAATAGAATGGAGGAAACAGACCTATCCATCCATTCATTCATTCACTCATTCTTTCAACAAACTGCCTACTAGTCAACTGTGTGAAGATGCATTTCAGCCCAGGAGACACAAAACAAAGACTTTCAGGAGCCCAGGACTGATGCTGGTGTCAGGTAAGCAAAGGAACAAAGAAAGTGAAGTGCAGAGGAATTAGGGTGGAAGAGGAGGTGTGGGGACGGGGTGCATCCAGGCAGCCATGGTGACTGTCTGGGTCCCAGCCAGTGGCACTGAGACATAAGCTTCATTGCAGGTAAAGCTGAAGTTAGATATAGTTTTGAACTCCTGGCCTTGGTTATGGGAGGCAGAACCTACAACAGCCATGGCTGCTGCCACCCACTTGTCCCCCACCTCCCTAGATCACTTGTCCAACCCCTTCCCTTCCAACCCCAGTGACTTCCAACAGTGCTTCTCCAGAACAGTCCCACTAGGCTGTGTCTTCCATGGAATGATCTTGCGTAAGATGTTTATCCTACAAATGATTCTGTTGCTAAAAGCCATTTGCAAAACCCTAAGGTCCTGGGCAGTGCTCAGGAGTGCATGGCCAGCTCCTCTTTGTCACATAGCCTGTCTGTCCTAGCCAAGCAAGCCCTGTGTTGAAAACCCTTCAGTCCCAGCAAATGAGTTGGGCAGCACCGTGCATCCTAGCATCTAGCATCGCTGTGCTGAGGAGACAGACTTCCGGCATGGAAAGGGGCGGAGCATCAGGGACAGAGGCGGATAACGTAGATGAGATGTGATCTGCAGCTTGGACTATTCCTGGAGATGCCTACTACAGGGGATTTGCCTGGAGCACCTCCTCAGAAGCTGGAAAAATGGTGAGGAGAGGAACGAGAGTCCCAGGAAGGGAAGGGGACATAAGCAAATCTCAGGCAAACATAGGAGGCTCTCAAATTGCTGGGACCACTAAACTAAGGGCAGGGATTACTTCAGCCTAGTATCCCAGAGAATCCAAAGAATACATGGTGTGATCAAACCATAGAGTGAATGCTTAAATTTAAAAAAGCAAAAACTACTGCAGTAAAAGACATTGCTATGAATCCCCTTTAAAATACTTTCCCTTTCTATGAACTCACTTATTCCGTTGCTCTTATTACTTTCTGAAGCAGTGCTGGAAGTCCTGTTCTGTAAGTGTCTTTAGTTGCCTGCATGTCCTGAATCTGTTTAGGATATTTACCTTTTAAGGTTATTTTGAGTTTGAGGAAATTTCAGAATTTGCCCAGTACCAGCTCTAGTGAATAAAGAGGGTGAGACCATGATGTCACATTTTTATGTGATGGATGCAAGACATTGAATCCACCTTGACAGTGTAACTAAAACACTCATGAAAGAGGACTTCCAGAACTGCTTCAGAAAGTGGCCAGAAGGGTGGGATGAGTGTGTTTGAAGTGCAGGGTGGTGGTCA
This sequence comes from Hydrochoerus hydrochaeris, assembly GCA_004027455.1. Classification (NCBI taxonomy): domain Eukaryota; kingdom Metazoa; phylum Chordata; class Mammalia; order Rodentia; family Hydrochaeridae; genus Hydrochoerus; species Hydrochoerus hydrochaeris. The sequence goes on along the minus strand of PVLA01000189.1, from coordinate 266,742 downwards.
TGGTGGGGGGTTTTGGATGGGGGATTTATAATGAACGTGTATTTTACCATAATATATTTTTTATTTACTCACCATAGTTTTTGATCAACCTTTCTCTGCTTAATTGAATAGCGATTGATTATTATACACAGCCATTAAATCCAGAGGTTAAAAACTTCAAAGATGGGAGGAGGCTCCATGAAGCCAGCGGAATATGCATTTCTTCAGTCCATTCCATCATCTTCGGTCATCTCACAGACCAAGGGGTAGCTTCACTGCAGCCCACATCTGGGCTCCCGGAAATCGAGGCTGTGGCAAGGAGGAAGGGACAGTGCCTGTAGAGGGAAAGTGCAGACCTCCCTTCCCAACCCCTGCTGGGTCTCCCTGGCTGGGTCTGTCACACATCCACTTTGGTTAAAGGGGATGCTGGAAGTAGAGAGTTTTAGCTGGTTGGAATAAATGTAAGCCTTCATTTGTGAGGAAGGCAAGGGGATGAATACCATTTGGACAGCTAGCTGAGTCCTTGGGAGGGTCTTCCAGGCCTCTAAATGCACTGGGTTGCCCTACTTTCCCACCCCATGTTACTAGCCCCAGCCCCAGAACCCCCATGACCACAGCTGCCATGCTTAGCCTGATTTGCACCCCTGGGGTACAAGCAACGGCTGCCTTTCCTCTTCTCCTCACACAGCCAGATGGCAGGTGATGTAGCTCTGTTTCCCTGGCAAGGTCCAGGGGACTTTGCCCCCACCCTGCCTGGAAGGCCGCGTCCCTCCTGATGTACTTCCTGTGGCCTGGAGCCCATCCCCACTCCAAATGCGATCTACCCTTCCTCCTCCAGTGCAGAGCCCAGAGCGACCAGCCCATCTGGTTCTATTTCACTCCATGTTGCTCATCAGGATGTGTTTGCCAGGAGTTATTTGATGTTCATGAAAAATTCTGAAGCTTTCGAAAAGAGGTAAATACAAGCTTGTATTCCCCAAAGACTGATGTAACTGCACTTTGCTTAGGCGATGGCAGGCACCCCTGTGAGGTCTGCTGGCCTCTGCCCAGCCAGGCCCAGGGGGCTGAGGTTCCAGGGAATTTGCTCATACCAGTCGTCCCCCAGGTCCCTGGGCTCAGCCGGACCTCCCCAGGAGCTCGCTCCACCGTGCCTTTCCCGATGCTGCTCTTGTGATGCCCGAATTTGGGAACAGCGGAAGGCTGCCTGCGGGGACAGCCCAGCCTGTCTTCTTGCTCTCCAGCCAAGAAAGCTTTTAGGAAGGACTCTCCCACCCTGCAGCCCATCTGGTCCATGCATGTGAGCTCCGGAGGGGACAGGGCTGGCTCTGCATGCTCTGTTGCAAAGACAATCTACACAGATGGGACAGTGTACTTGTCCTGGGAAAGCTCACTCCCCATTGCTGGGCCTTGAAGTCACTTGGCAAGGGGACACGGCCTCTCCCTGAGCACTTTACCTAAACAGGAGCAGAGTACACTGGTACCTGGGGGGTCCAGAGGGGACAGGAGCATGAGTTCCACTCTTCAGGCTTATCTACAGGGCAGGACGCCCTCCATCCAGCACTGCCACTCTCAGAACCCATCCCTCCCCCTACCTCTCCCCTCCACACCTCAGGCATTACTGGTTTGCCCAGGGGTGCTGCGGTGAAGAGCTTCACTCCCTGGCCAGGACTTGATGCTCAGGTCCTCTGGCTCCTGTGAACCCCACCCTCCACTTCGGTGTGCAACCCACCGAGCTGCACTCAGCCTTCCTGCTGGAGGACCCAGCGTGTGTCACCTGCTCTGGGGCAGAGAGAGGCTGCGTTTGCACTCTTTCCTGATCACCTCAGGGGAAGCCCATGTGGCACCCAGACCATGGGGTGTGGGTATATTCCATCCCATGAGTTGGAACCCCAAAGGGCTTCTGTTACTCTGCCCAAACTAGCAGCCTCTGTGATTTATGCACAGATTCCTACCTAGTGCATCACGCATGACAGTTTACAACCGGACTATTAAACATTGATCACTCAAAATTTAACATCCCGTCTTCCCTTTGATATTCCCAACTGCTCTCTGCAAAAGACAACACCCAGCTCTCTTCAGCTCAGTGTGAGGGAACTTCAAAGTTGCCTTCCCAGCTCCTCCACTCAGCAGCCCTGGAAGCTGCCAGCAAGTCTGGCATGAGGAGGGGTGCGATTGCCCATCAGTCCTATCTTTGGGACTCAGATCTGCAGGGAAACCTCCCAGATATAAGTCCTGGGGGAAGATTCTGGGGTGAGCTGAGCACTGTCTGGACTCAAGGGCACCTTGACTTTCTCTGCAAGCTACCAGGGATGGTCGAAGGGATTTAGATGGAGAGGCAAATGGAACTGCATTTGTGTCTGTGGACTACCTCCTTGCCAGCTCTGGAACCTTAGGAAACTGCTCAGCAGTTTAATGGCCATAAACATTCTTACCTCTCAGGAAAGTTTCTGGAGGGAATTAGGGAGAGATTGGAGGTCAGAGGGCCTGGCCCATCTTGGCATGCAGAAGATGCCATTCCATCTTCCCACTAGGATGAGTTGGTCCTGCCATATGATTTGGGCACAGTTCCAGAAAAGGGGTCACAGAGACAGTGAGTGTGAACTCTCCAGAGGTAGCCATTTGCACAGTCACTGGTAATGGGCTGATCATCAATCAGTCATTGCCGTCTTTTCCCTTCATCAGCCCAAGTGGGCTGTTTCCCTTTTAAACCATATTAACTAGGACACCTACTGTTTATGAGAGCAGCCCCAGGGACAAGGCTCTGGGCAAAGCGATTTACCAGGATCACCTCACATCAGCCCATACCCACCTGTAAGGTAGGATCTGGGATGAATGTGTACATGAGTGTTTTGGAGACAGCAGAGGGACACCTCCAAGAAAGGGTGACACAGGACTTTAAGCCAGGTCAGGGGATGCTAAAGTCTAATCTCTTACCTATCTTCTGGTTGTACCAGGCTTATCTGAATGGACTCAGAGCTACATGCACTTGGCATTGGTGCACATGATAAAGTACATCAGTGCCACCAATGAGCATGTGCTAGTGTCCCCTAGATGGCCACTGACACCATCCTGTGTGCACAGGTCGATCCCCATCCCCCTTTGTGGACCCTACCATCTGGCAGGCAGCCAGTTCCCTACAGGACCCCGCCTGCAGGACAGGGTCTTAGGTCTTGATGTTTGCATTAGAAGCCCTCACTGGCATGGCGGAGGTCCGCAGTTCAAGGCATTTCTGTTTCATTTCAAGCCGTTTCTGAGAAGCTATCATCAGAGTGACAGAGCAGCACCTCTCCCATCCAGTACCAAGAATGGGTGGCCAGTGCCTTGGTGGGAAGCTGACCCAGACTGTTCACACACTCTGAAAGTGTAGGTCTGGGGTCTAGGGTTGGGTAATACCAGTTTTTAAGGTGTCATTTGCACTGGCCAAGGGTGACAGATATTTCCTCTCTTGGAGAAGAATGCTCATGGCATGATGACTCAGTCTCCTGGCCTGTCCAAGTTGGCTCACTGCAGTGATCTGCAGAGGCACAACCCTCCCCAGGGTGGACATCAGACAGTGTCCACAATCCCTCTGGTCAGCACCTTCCCAAGGCCTTTCCACTCTACCCTTGCTGAACACTTAAATTGTCAGCCTTGCAGCTTTGACCTTCTGCACAATGAGAGAAGGTGGAGGAATAAGGGGACCTGGCTTTCGAGTCTGGATTAGTACTTACATCACTGTGTCATTGTCCCTGTGATTTTGAACAATTCAATTATCATCTCCAAACGCTGTCCTTTGTCTGGGAAATGAGATTAACAGTGTATGACTCACAGGGTCTCCAGAAAGTTTTCATGAAATGGCATTTGGCAGACTACCAGACATCTGGATACAGTAGGTGCTCAATAAGTTCGTAGAAGAGATACTAGCTCCCACAAGTGGAGGGGAAATAACATTGGATATCACAAGCTAGGGCTGGGAACTGGAGGTGGTCTGGGTTTGTCTGGAAGACAGCAGAAAGAGGGCAAATTCTTTAGGCTGGGAGCCCCTCTTGGCCACTATGGATTCTGTAAGCTGGGTGTACCATCAAACTACTTGACCCAACACATCAGGCCAATCACGCAGTCAGCACAAAGAAGAAAATCATGCGATCCACCTGGTCCTTGAAGCCCAGGGAGTTGGGCCTCCATCGAAGATCTCACCTTGCCCACCAATGCCTACCTCTTGGTAGAATCAGGACAAAACCATTAGAGAGCTGACCACAGGGTCTGCCCCAAATTTAACCCAAGGAGATATAACAAATTAATCCACTATCCCCCCATTAGTGGTCCCATGTGGCTCCATTTGTCATCACCTGTTGCTGCTTCATATCTCCCAGCTTCTTCTTGCACTCCCAGAGTTCAAAAAGGGGTGGCTGCTGGCTGACCGTGACAAGCACTGCTGCCCTAGTGCTTGGCTCCCTCTCACCTAATGCTACAACCACCTGCATTTCTATTTAGCAGCAAGGGCGGTTCAGAGGAAAAGAAATAGCTGGTCGGAGGTCACATTGTTAGTAGCTGTCAGAACTGAGCTGAAACTGAGTGCGGCTCCCCAGCCACAGAGCCCTTGTCTGGCATTGGCTACATGGGGGTGTCAAGCGAAGCACTTTGCAGCCATAGCTCCGCTGAACCCCCACAACAGCCTCATCAACAGGTCCTAACGTCACCTCCACTTCCGAGGGAACAGTCTCCGCGTGTGCCTCTGAGTCTGGTCACGGTCACGCATGCAGTGCATTGTGGAGTGGGTTTTGAGCACAATCTCAATATTCACCGCTCCATTAAGCTGGCAACTTCACATTCATTCACCTAGCCACAAAATTGTTAATGACTCTTACAGGAAAGGTCTGTGTTAGACACTCTGGGGTCACAGAAAAGGCTGTGCCAGGATCTCGGCCCTGAGGTGTTGCATTCCTAAGGTTGATCTTTGCCTTCATCTTTTGGGAGAAGCCCTTGCCCTGCTGGCTCTCATCCTTTCCTTCCCTGAGGTCAGCCGGATCCAGTGCCTACAGCCCTTTGGGGACAGCAGAGGACAGAGGAGGACAGGTGCATGGGAGCCACGCCCACTGAAGGGACAGGAGTCTAGGACTCCTGCTTCTGTCTTGTGCGCCTCCCGCTTGCTCCTTGCTCTGCGCCTCTGTGCTGGCATTTCTGTCTTTTGACACAGTTGTGTCCAATAGGACAGGCTAGACTGTGCCATGATGACAGTTGGCTTCTAGACCTCAGGGGCTGATTGCAGCAAGGCCATTTTTCCTTGTGATGCACATGCAAAGGTGGTCAGCAGTGCTGGCTCTCAGAGCTGGAGTCACCCAGGCAGGTAGGCTGAAGCAGGCTGCATCTCACCCCTGTTTCTACCACTGCAGGGGGAGGGGAAGTGACATCCTAAACTGCACAGACTCCTGGAGATGCACAGGGGGAGGGGAAGTGACATCCTAAACTGCACAGACTCATCACTGTTGCTCTCATTCCATTGGCCAAAGCAAGTTACCTGGCCTGACTAAACTCACAGTGGGCTTGGGAGGCACCACATCACCCCACAATCCCGGAAGGGGAAGAGAATGGGAATTTCGTGAACAGCCCCAGGGACCATCATTGAAGATGATCACAAAATAATATAATGAAGCCAAAGTAAGTGTGTTGAGTTCTGGTCACCGAGGACACTACCCCTGAGAACTTTCTAATCTCCTTGTTCACAAGGGACACAGGCAATATTTTAAAGGTATATTAATTAACTCCCGAGTGGCACTTTCTATTTTGTTTGTCACATGGAACAAATGTTTATGGAGAGTCTCTTTTGTACCGGGCACATTCAAGCACAGAAAGCATGCCAGGGGACAGAATGACAACATTCCTGCTCTTGAAGAGTTCTTGCTTTTGAGGAAGAGACAGACATTGAACAGGAGATAGAAAACCAAGTAAATTATGAACTGGTAAAATGTAAGTAGAGAATTGATAGAAAACCCAAATGCAGTGACTTCTCCAGCATGCATCCATATTACTGGCTGAATCATTGGTCTCCTTATCTGAGGTCCCCAGGAGTGTGGCTGTCCCTGTCTTCTGCTTGCCTTCCCAGAACTTGGCTGGGCATGTTGACAGGAACTCTCTGTCCCCATCTCTTCTATCCAGCATTGTTGGCTTGCTTGGTCCCTCATCTGGCTCATTTGGCCACCCCACGGCCCAGGGCCTTTGCTTTTGGGCTGCTGGCCTCTCATACAAGATGATTAAATTGTACCCACAGCCCACACTGTGTGTGTGGTCCATAAATACTATCTGAGGAGAACTCACTGAGCCTTCTTGACATACTAACAAGCAGGTGGCATTTATTGTCATGCATGATCCTGTGTACCTGATGTGACAGTTGATCCTGACTGTCAACATGATTGATTTAAGAGATGTGTAGGAGATTAGTGAAATACACTGCTGGGTGTGTCTGGGTGGGTCATGACCTTGGGGTGTGTGACCTTGGGGACTATATCTGGTCGCTGGCTCCTTCCTCTCGAGGTCTCCTCTGTGCTCTGCTCCCTGGATTCTAGGAGTGAAGCAGCTCCCCCACCCCAACCTCATGCCTTTCTACTATGGCGCCAGCTGGCCATGGACTGAAATCTCCGAAGTCCTGAGACATGAAACCTCCCCTCCTTTAAGTCACGGAGACTAGAATTTTGTTCCAGCAATGAGAAAGCTGGCTGATACAGCTGATGTCCTTCAATCCCTGTGGCAACCCACAGCACGGGGCTTGTTCCTATCTCCATTTCCCAGAGAAGCGGCCAGGATCCCGTGGGCTGAGTGCTGCTCAGGTCACACGAGGCAGAGCAGGGAGAGGAGCAAAGAGTCCCCGGTGCCATGGCCTCTGTTCTTCGTCTGACTGCAGACTGCCTCCTAAATTAAATATTTATTCATTTTTGAGTTTGCAGTATTCTTTTCTAATTTGGGGCGTGTGCGCGTGTGTTTCCATGTCTCAAGAATTTCATAGACTCTGTGGTGCCAAATGTAGAAGATGGTTTGCTCACTCACCAGACATCTATTATGTGGGAAGCTGGGACCTACTATCAGGGCTGGCGGGAAGAGTTAAGGAGCTGCCACTCAGGAGGGATGATTTAGGGGAGTAGGTCTCTAAATCGAAACACATGTAGTGTGTGTGTGTGTGTGTGTGTGTGTGTGTGTTACTGGAAACGAACCTGGGCGCTCTACCATGAGCTATGTGCTTAGCCCTTTATTTTTTTTATTTTTGAGACAAGGTTTCCCTCAGCTCCCAGAGAAGAGTCCAACTTGTGATCCTCTTGCCTCAACCTCCCTAAATGTTGGGATTACAGCGTGTGCCACCTTGTCTGGTTGAAGCACATGTACAATTGTTCCCTGCTTAGAACAGGTAGGCTTTTGCATGCTCTCAAAAGCTAGAGTACAGGATGTTCATTGCAATGTTGTTTCCATAACAACAGTAAAGTCTGGACACTCATACATGGTCAGAATCCCCTAAATAAGAGACAGTATGTCCATGTGCATGGACTGCACCCAAGCCTTGTGACGCAGAGCTGCACTGTGTCTGAGAGGAAGATAGTAGTTGTGGAGCATGTTGTAAAGCATGTGCCCAGTTGTACAAAAGCAAACATGCACATGTCATATAAATCTATGATTGTTTGAGTGTAAGTTGCTATGACACTGGGTGCTTCTGAGAAGAGGGGACAGGAACCAGGGTTTCCTATGCTTCATTGTGTATCTTGATTTCTGACTTGAATGCTCTTATATGCACTTGTGTTACACTTGCTCCTAATTTTTTGCCAGGAGCTATCTTTAGCACTTTATGTATTCACCTATTTAATCCACAGGATTATAGCATGAGCTGTGGCATCATTTCCATTTTGTGCTTCATACAACCGGGGCATGGGAAGGTTAGATCACTTAGCCAATGAATGGTGATGGATGGAGCTTTTGCCGTGTGGCCTGGATTCAGGGCCTGAATCCTTAATGTCAATGCTGTTAAAGAAAAGAGCTGGTGATCAGCTGAGAAGGGCCTGGCCCTTCTTCTGTCCTCCCATCTCAGAGGGGACCATCTTTTCTTCCATCCAGAGTCCTTCTCAGACCTGGCTCCCTCTCTTCCAGCTTCCTATCTCTCTCTTTGTTGGGTCTTTTGTGTAAGTCTAAAAAGGCTCAAATCTTTTGCATGGCAGAAACTGTGCTGTGTGCATGTGATAGTTTCTTTGTCCTGAATGCCTACCTCAAATGCATGTGTCCCCAGCATTTGCACCCCAGCCATTCCTTGCACCTCCAGGAATGGCTGCACATCTGACAAGAATAGGACTAAGCTCCTCTAGCTGGAAGCAGTTGGGAGCAGATGCTCTGCTAGAGACTAAGCTGCTCATGGTGGAAGAGCTGTCAGGTGCTGGTCCCTAAGTCACACTTGCAGGAGGATCAAGCATGCCAACCATAAGCACTTTACCTAGGAGAAGCTTGCCGTACTTTGCCAAGTCACCTGAGACGTGGACAGATCTCGATGGCTTTACCTAGCATTGGCCTGACTCCTTTTGTAGCCGTGGCCCCTTTTCTGTCTGTTCTTTCTGCTACTAAATTTTTTAAAATGTTTCAAATCCCCAAAATAGTGACTTCAGAGCTCTCATCATTCACTGCTCTGGGTCCTTCCCTATCTCTGGGAGGCTCATTCATTCATGGTGACACCCACAGCCAGACTCTTCTTGGCCTTTGGGCACTCACCTCTCCACATTCTCTCCTCCCTGCTTGAGAACACATTCCCAGGAACTTTTGCCGCAGAGAGCCGTGGGCTCAGGGTCAAGCAGCCCCGACTCATATCCCAGACATGCTAGCAGTCCTTTAAAGGCATCAAGAGCGGGGGCAGTGAGCCAGAGGACCAAAATGAGGTATGGAGTTCAGGGGGCAAGGGGCCCACACCCAGAAGGCTCTAGTAACAGATGCTTCATTGCTTCAGTGGTAGAGATGGGCCCTGGAGGATCTTAAATGGAAGAGAAATGTGGTCAGGACTGTGCCTAAAATAACTGGAACAAACTCTACATAAGTGTCCCTTTATAGAGATTATGCATCATTCAGTAGAACTTCAAATAGCCATAAAAACAATGAGGTGAATCTACACATGCTCATATAGGATCATTTCTAAGATAAATCGTTGAGGTTCAAAGTATTCAAGGTACTGCCTAATGTTTGTAGTATGGTCCTATTTGTTGGGAAGAGTTGTATAAGTGTGCATGCATGAAGACCTCCATCCACTCATCCATCTATCCTTCCATCCATCCATCCATCCATCATTCCATCCATCCATTTGCATACCAATACCTACACCTATACACACACAGACACCTATACATAACAATGTCTATGTAGTACGTAAAAAATTCTGAACAGCCATTTGCTTCTATGGAGGGGCATTGAAAGGGGGCCTTGCATTTTTGCTGTACATTTTTTGTATTGATTGGATTTTAGCACATGCATACATTTTTTCCCAGTGTATTAAATAAATATGTATTAAAAATTTTATTCTGCCTGAAATGCGAATGATAGATTAGACAGAGGACCGACTCAGGGTAGAGTGAGCCCTCCCCTGCCTCCATTCGCTTGATTAATAGCTTCACCAGCCATCCAGTTTTTCCATCTCCAGACTGGGAGTCCTTTTCCTCTCCCCCTGTGTCTAGTCGCTTATCAAGTCTTGCCTGTGCTAACCCAGAAATCTCTCTCCATTCAGCCCAGAATAGACAGTGAGATCGATGGGACAGCACTGCTAGCCAGAGACAGACGGGAGCATGTATAAATATTTAGCAGTGATAATGGTGACATTTCAAGTCCTTGAGGAAAGGATGGATTATTCAACAAATGATGTTGGGGGAAAAAATTAACTCTGATTCTTAGCCCAGTCATAAACTAAAATAAATTCCTGTCAAATAAAAGGTATGTATATAAAAATAAAATCACAAAGGCACTAGAAGAAAATGTAGGTCAGTCTTTATCAAATGTGTAGATTCTTTAAGGAGGCTGTTGAGAAGACATTATGGAGACAGATCTGATAGGTAAGACAGTATAAACTTACTGATATATACTGTAATCATAATAAAAAATCAAAAGCCAACATAAAAATGGAAAAACAATTCTAAGAATGTGACATATTAAAAGTGTTAGTAAGCTTAATTGATTAGAAAACTTAGAAAACAACCAGAAAAAGTTAAAAACTAATAGGCAGTTAGGATTATATAATGAACAAAAGAGAAAAACAACTAATCAGCAAACATATGAGAAAGGCATGTATTGCTATTTGAGCAAAACTCAAGACACATTAAAATAGCGATAAGATTTCATGTTTCACCACATATTTTTGATAGGAGATAATGCCCCAGCCTGCTCAGGGTTCTGGAAAACTGGTTCATACATCACAGGTGGGTATGTAAATCAGGTCAGACTCCACAGGTAATCAACCAGCATATCAAAATCCTCAAAAATGTGCATACCATTAACTCACTGATTTCACTTCTAAGAGTTTATCTTGAGGAAATAATTAAGGACATCACAATGATGTTCAGCACAGCATGATAGATGACTTCAAAAATTTGGAAAAGAAAACCCCTAAATTCCCTACAAATAAATGATTGGTTAAATAAATTGTGGTTCTGCCAAGCAACGTAATTATATGTGGCCAGTAAAAATGTATTGGGATAAAATGCCATTAGTGTATTGTAGGTGAAAGACAGTATATACAATATAACCCTGTTATGTTTGCACAGACATCTCCACATAAATGGCAAGCTTTAGTGGAAAGCCTAGAATTTTCCATAGAAGCTTTTCTGGGTGGAAGAATTATGGAAAATTCTTATTTTCTTAAAATTTAAAATGTACCTGTGCTTTATCCCAGAAGCCATAGGAATTCATGATAAAGAAATAATTGCAGATATGAGGTTGGACAGTGGTTCTAAAGTTAATCATAGCATTTCAGAGAATGGTGAAAACTGGAAAGTGCTGGAATGTCCCAGATCAGAAGACATTTAAATAAATGAATGATAGATACAATGGAGTCCCATGGAATCTTAAAAACTGAATTAAAGATGAAAACTTGTTAAAGCAGAAAATATATTCACAAGAATAAGAGACGGCCAAACAAGCTATGAAACCACACATGCAAACACATACCCTTGTTTGAAAGAAACAGAAGATATTAGAAAACTCCACCCTGAAAGATTAGTGTGGTTATCGCAGAGTAACTAAGGTATAGGCAAGGGTTTTTGTTGTACATTTTTATATATTTTTAAATTTTCTGTATTCCACCCATATCCTACATTTTGCTTTAAAAAAATCAGTGAAATATTTAACAGTATAAATAAAATTAAACAACAAATGACAAAACTAAGAAAATATTACGCCATGGCATTTCAGAGTGTTTTCATAGTCTTAATCTATAAAGGGCCCTTATAAGTCAAGGAGAAAAATAGGGCCATTTCAATGAAAAGATTTGTGTGGGATATATAAAGACCGTTAAGAAAAGAAATACAATCATTTGGTTAGCATATGAATAAGGTTGAATATGTTAGTAATACTCAAAGAGAGATGGAAATTTTTGCTCTTTAAATGGGGAATCCATTTTTCCAACAACAGGGTTGCTGTTTTTGAGAGTGTGGATTTTATATCCCCTTCCACTCAGAAATCCTGGAGGTATAAAGCATTCAGCTGCTCCAGACAGCACTTTGCTGGATCCAAATTTGTGAGAACGTTAACTCTTTGCAAGCTGTGTTTGAAGCGCCAGGAAGATATACTGAGGAAGCAACCATAGATGGGCAAAGCCATTTATGGGCAAGAAGGCTCTTTACAGCCTTGGGCAGAATGATAAAATTTTGGGAAGAATCCAGATAGCCAACAATGAGATTTTTGTCTTCGTTGGCAATCACAGCACAAGTCCACAATATGATTATGTGTTCTTCAAAATGCACAAAGCAATTATAGCTGACAGGTCTGGGTTAAGTTTGCTGCAAATTCATTGTTGGCAAAAATCTGACACTGAACCAAAGGGAAGCTTTCTAATAGCCAATATTTATCTCAGTGTGAATTTCAAACACTTTCTTGGCCAAATGTTGTATTCAAGGTCCTACTGCAGGTGCTTCAGAATATATAGTTTTCACCTGATCTTATCTTTCCAAAATCAAAATAATTCTGAGCTCTCACATATGTAACCCTAGAGCTTTCTAATACTACTCAAATAATGGGACACCACGATGCCACTTAAATCTATGTTCTCTGGAGCATTGTCAAATATTTTGGTTAGTTACATTTGCTTTTTGACATAGGATCTTGCTAGGTAGTTCAGGTTGGCCTTGGACTCACTGTGTTGCCCAGGCTGGCTTATGAACTTGTAGTGATCCTTCTGCCTCAGCCTCCTGAGTGCTGGGATTACCAGTGTGCACCATCACACCTGGATAGTTACACTTTATTTTTTTTAATTTTTAAAAGTCAAAAAGCAGTGGAGTATAAAACTATGCATGCTATCATATGTTTTGGTGTTTTTTTAAAAGTACATGGCTGTAGATTCTTTTAATAGATGAAAGAGACTTGAGGGATATATCAAAATTTTAACTGCAAGTATTGTCATGATGAAATTGTAGACAATTTAAATTTTCTCCTCTAATAGATACAGCCAAACTGATATCAAATTTAGGGATGCTCTACCCTACAGAGCTACATCTCCCACCCTTTTCATTTTTATTTTGAAGCTGTCTCTACGTTGCCCAGGTGTTACTCAAAATTGTGATCCTTCCGTATCAGGTAGCTGGTGGCTTATGAGTCTCCCTAAAGGCATATGTGGAGGGCTTCTTCCCCAGGATGGTGTTACTGGGAGGGGTGGTGGACCCTTTAAGAAGCGAGGAATTGTGCAAGGATTTTAGGCAATTGGGGGTGTGCTCTTGAAGGGGATAATGGGACACTAGTACCTCTTCTTCTTCATTCTCTACTGCTACTTTGCCATAAGGTGAGCAGTTTTCTCTGCCACGATATACTGCCTTGTCATAGGCCCAAAGCAAAGGGGCCATTTGGTCACAGACTGAAATTTTCAAAACTGTGAGCCAAAATAAACCTTTTTTCTATATACATAGGTCACCTGAGGCATTTGTTATAGCAATAGAAAGCTGAATTACACAAAAGCTATTTACACACAGGTTCCAAATAAAACTATAGTCCTTAGAGCTTGAAGAACTCTACTGGCTTTCGTATTCCAGGATATAGTATGATGATGTCAAAGGAGAGATGTATATTCCAAATTGTATGTATCTTTGGCCATATGCTTTTTCTACTTTATTTCATTTGTACTTTTGTCCAGGTTATTGCATAGAAAGTCTCACAGGATATTCTGAGACTGTGTTTCACATGAAACACTTGGAGAATGCTAATGCAATGGAAAATTTCAGGCTTAAAACTGAGGGAAAATACAAACATCATTTCCAGCATGGTGGCAGTTTCCTAGAGGAGTTCTGACCCTTCACAGCTGGGAGCTGTGCCTTGGAAGAGTGATAGCTACAAACATGGGAAGGGCCACGGTGCTGCAAGAGAGCTCTTCTGTTTTTTAGGGAGGCCACTGTGGCCCGAAGTGACCACTCGAGATGGGTGGCTGTTATAGTCCATTGCCATATCCCTCAAAACTCACGTGCTAGTGGCATGGTGGCCAGTTGAGGGCTTTTTGGCAAGTGATTGCATCATGAAGGTTTTAACTATCAGAGGATTAATCCATTCATGAAATCATAATTTAATGGCATTATTGGGATGGAAATAACAGGTGAGGGCTGGATGAAGGAAAAGGAGCATGGAGATGTAGCCTGGGGACTATATCCAACTACAGTGTCTCTTCTTTTGGGCGTCTTTGTGTTCTCTGTTTTCTCTTTCTTTCTGTGCTTCCCAGCTGCCATGAGGTAGTAGCTTTCTCCACCACCCCCATTTCCATGGTGTTTCACCCTATTACAGGCCTAAAGCAATAGAGTTAGCTAACCATGGACTAAAGCCTCTGAGACCATAAGCCAAAATAAATCTTTCCCCCTCCAAAATGATTGTGTCAGGTATTTGTCACAGTGATAGAAATCTGACCACACAATGGCTCACAACATAAATGCTTATGGAAAATTCATGGAGGTAATGAATCTGAGCTCCCAGATATCAGTCTCTGAATTCCCCATTGGGTGTTTAGCAACTCCAGAACTCTCCATGACACTCAGAAGATAGTTTAAAGGAATAAACCCCAACCTGAAAGCCAGCACCAAAGCTGGAAGAGGACTTATTCATGCAAATATTCTGGGTAACCTTTGTGAGCTCACTTTTCTCTGAATCTCATTTACTTCCTATGTACAATTAAAGAGTTTATTAGAGTGGAAAAGCAACTTGGTTGCATCCTACTTGCCAACTCCAGTAAACTGATGGGACTTCTTGGAACGGGAGACTGCATTCTTGCTCAGGAGAAAGCCAGTTGTGATAGATTGCTAATGTCTGCCCTGGGCATAGGTAGGAAGACTGAAATCACTTCTGCCCTTCCTGGGCCATCTCAGAGTTGAAGAATATGTAAATACCCTTTGAAGATGGCCATATTTTAGAATGGATGCACAGGATTCAGTCCTCAAATTTAGTTTTGTTTCCTAAACTCTGGTGATCTTTTGCTTTGTTCTTCTTTTTTTCTTTTAATTTTTCAAATTCCATCCTTTTCATCTATGGAGATTCTAAACTGTTAGCTTTTGGTCTCTGCAATAGCAAAGTAATGGTTTTCTATAGCAATCTTTTTATATTCTTTCTGTCTTTCACTCTCTTGCCAAGGATGAAACTGTTTTTACTAAAAGAGAAAAAAGGAAAAAATACATATGTAAAAATCACATGTTCTCTCCATGTGCAAAAATCATGTGTTTGGCAGTGAGAACATCTTTTTGAGGCCAAATTGCATTTTTCTTCTCTTGCAAAACGAGCAGGAAAAAAGTCTTACTTTTCCAGAAACGGGTATTGAGTTTTTGGCCCTTGTCAGTCATTGCCACCAAGGGACCTCTTGTCCTGGAAACTTTTGGTGCTGGGAGACCAAAATTCCTGGTTTTGGTGTTGTGTCCTGCTTTGCACTGGGTCTGTAATACCACAGAGGGCTGAACCCTCATCATGGCTATCAGAGAGAGACTGACAGAACAGAGTAGCTATAACAGCTGTGTGACCCTGTGCAGAAGCCTTAACTTTTCTGAGCTCCCTGCTCCTCAGAATAAAAAGTGCTATAGTCCTGTGACTCTGTATTTAGCTAGTCATGCTGTACAATGATATTCCAAGAAACTAAACGTGCAAAGGTTCCTGTACTCAGGAAGCTGATATTTTAGTAGGGAAGGGCAGCTTGGAAGGCGGGTGTTAGGGAAAAATAGATAAGTTAATACCAAGTTAGTATCAGATGGTGCTAAACACTATGCAGGAAACCTGACCTGGCAGAAGAAAAGGAAATTCTGGGGTAGGAATGCTGGTATGGTTTATATTTAGATGTCCCCCCAAAGCCTCATGTACTCATAGATGGGGATTGGATCATACTCAGCAATAGCTGAGTCCAGTGATGAATTTATAGCTAAATGTGATGTTGGGAGTGAATCTGGAGGAGGAGGTAACTGGGGGCACGGCTGGAAGGGTCTGTCTCCCTCCTCCTTCCCGTGATCCCATTCTGCTTCCTGCTGCCACACCATGAGCTGTTTCTCCTGTACCCTTCTCCTCTGCCATGCTGTTTCTGCCTTGGATCTAACTCCTATGGATTGAAGCTTGTACAACTAGGAGCCAAAAATACCTCTCCTCCTTTAATCTATGCATGTCAGGTACTGTGTCTCAGTGAGAGGAAATAACTAAGACAAATGGCATTTCAAGTAACATGTGCAGGGGAAAATCCACCAAGAAGAAATTAGTTGGGCAGACAAGGATGAGGTGATAGTGTAGTGTGTCTACCTAGGGTGGGGAAATGGGGTCCTGGGGAGAACTGCACCACAAGCTCCTAGTCAGAAATATGTCAGAGGCATCCGAAAAGCAAGGAAAGCCATGGACGGGGGCAGTTCATGGCAGAGGACAGGTGAGAGGAAAAGACAGGTGTGAGATGGAGGGTGCAGGGTAAGTGGGGCCAACAGCCCCAGGACCTGGTTAGGACTTGGGCATCTGTTCCTAGTAAGTCAGGAAACCCAGGAATGATGATGATCTCACAGCAACAAGGATGGGGTGGAAAGGGCAGGATGGGGAGGGCGCTATTGCCAAGCGAGATGTTATGAACTTTTCCAAGAAGAGTTCATGAGGGCAGGGGAAAGTGGAGGGAATCCGGGCACATTTTAAAAGCCCAGATGACCAGAATTGCTTAGAAACTCATGGGGCAGTGTGAGCCCTGTCCCAGTACCTGCAAGTGGTAAGCACTTGGTAGGGTTAAGTCATTCATGTTAGCCACTTGGCTGGGGGCTGGGGAGCTCCCCCTAGGGTGCTGTTATTCATTTCACCTGTGTCTGACTCCACACATGCTGCCAATATGCAAGAAAGTGCTTCATTCTGGGCAATTTGCAAACAACAGGCATTTTCCTCACAGTTCTGGAAATTAGGAAGAACAAGCTGAAGGTTCTAGCCCACCTGGTGCCTGGGGAGGAATGATCTCTGTTTCCAAGGTGGCCCTTTGGACTGCATTCTGTGTGCACAGTGCAAACAGCACCTTGCACCTCTTTTATAAAAGCACTAATCCCCTTCAGAGGGCTCTCCTGTCAAGACTCAGTCACCACCTAAATAAAGGCTTTTTCTCTGAATATTCTCACCCTGGTGCTTATAGTGCACTGAATGAATTTTGGGGACACAGGTTCATCCTACACAAGCAGCATGGTGTATACTTGCTCAACAAAGTGGGACTGGAGAGGGGACAGCATAGAATTCAGCATGCCAAGGACTTCTGGCCAGAGTGGGATCAGAAAGAGAGGTAAGAAGTGTAGAGCCCAAAACTTAGGGTATTTGGTTTCCCCAGTGAAAACTTGACAAGGACCCTTGAGGAGGAATCTGGTTGACCAATTCTATCACTGTGGCATGAATATATTTGGGCTGAAATGAAATGATGGAGAGGTTTTGTGGAAGGCAAACTACTGTTCTCATGGTAGAGTCAGGCTGAGCATGAGGTCATGGCACTCAGTGACTTGGCACTGCTTTTCCTGCCATCAACTCCGCCATCCAAAGATGGTGGCCCTGGGCTCCCCAAGTGCTAACCAGTGTGGGTTGCCATGATGGAACTTGGCTGGTGCTGCAGATATTCCTGAGGAGGAGCAGCAGAGACACGGCCAGCACCAGCATGTCTGCAAGGGCACAGAGAGGCCTCAGAATTGAAGTTGAATGGCCGACATATCAGAGATCTGGGATGAGCAGGGAGGGTTGTACTGGGCCAGGTGCCCTGTGCTCAGCAAGAAGATTACACAGGAAATTGTTTCAAACATCCTAAAAGATAGATAGCTGTTTGAGTGTTTCATGGCCTTGGAAGTGATCAGGTGTTCCCCGTACCTGTGATCTCAGGGCCTTTGTTTGCATAGAGGCCATGGCCAGGGAAGCACAGGCCCCTGGAGGTCCTGTCAGAAGCCACAGAAACAAGCCCTTGACGTGCAGCCATTTGGTGGTGACCTAACCTATGCCCACCTGGGACAGTGCTGCTAGTCCTGGGTCTTGTGGGGCCCTGTGGTCCCTGTCTGAGAAAAGAGCTGTGATGAATTATTGATACCTTTATCTTTTATCCATCTCATGGCTGGCATCTTGCCTGTGTGTTGGAAAAGCACACAGGCTGCAGCCCAGAGGGCCAGGACACAATGGCCTCTGGGACACAGGCTGTGTCCCAGAGGGCTTGTGGACACGATGAGCTATTAACCCTATGGTGCCTCAGTTGCCTTTTCCATGAAGGAGTCCTGACAGCATCTACCACATGGGGCTTTCTGGAAGACTGGAAGACATGCGCATGCACAGGGCTTGGGAAGGGGCCTGGCACACGATCGGATGCAGTCAATGAGAGCTGTCGTGATTACCCTCCTCACCATCATCATCTGTCTCAGCTCCTATAACAACCCCTGAGCTGGTTACCTCCCCCGACACAGAGCAGAATGCCTGGTGCCTGGCTGCCGTGTGGTACCTAGCAGAGCTAGGTGGGGAGCTCTTGCAGTCTGACTCCAAGGCTGGACTTTGCCCTCAGTGCCACACCTCCCACTGACCTCAGGGTTCCACAGGGGCATCACCAGTACCACGTGGCTATGCAGGCCCCATCTGTAGTTCTCTGGAACACTCAGGACAGGGAGGATTTCCTGGATTACTTCTGCCTTAGGGTCCTCATTGCAAGACAGAGCTTTGGCAGCTTGTCTAGCACTCTGTTTGCTGTTCCAGGATGGGGACCCAGGTTGCTCCCCTCTCAGCAGTCTTCAGTCCACTTCACCAGGCCTCACCTGAGTTGAGTGATGAACAGAGTGAAGGAGCTGTAGGGCCTTGAGTTGGGGACAATTTAGTGAGGCAGGCAAGAGCAGATACCAAGAAACAAGCTCTAAACTGTCCCATGTACGGACATGGGGGAGGGGTAGCTCATTTCATCGTGCCTGGACCCCTTCCCCAATGGCCCTGGGAAGCAGAGACCGATGCCTATTTCATGAGAAGGACTTCGAGAGCCCAGCTGACCTGGGGTCTGTGTGCCAAAGCCCCCATGATCCTGTGACAGATTGCCCAGCTCTATTCTTTGTCTCCTGGGTCCTTAGGTTTTGGGGCATCCTCACTGGAACATGAGCTAATGGACAGGGACCCTCTGGGAGAGGAGATAATATAAACTTCAGTCAGATGGAAGCCTGGCTGTACCATTTGTAAACCTGTGGTCTTTCTATACAACTTTGAGCATCAGTGTCCTCATCTATCAAATTTCATCTATGAAATACTATCCTGCTTCACAGTACTGCAGTGGTAATTAAGAGGCCAGGCATGGAATATATCTTGGGGAGCTGGCGTGATTAGTGCTCAGTGCACCACAGCATCCTGTGCCTGATAGCCCAGCCTGCCATGCCGTATGGGATGCCAGGCTTGCGAGAGCAGCTCTGAGACAGGGCTGACCGGTGAACAGATCCATTCTTCTCTCCTCCAGAGCGTGTTCTGTGCCCATTCCCTGTGACTTTGGGGACCTTTCTGTACCCATGCATAGGCATCTTCTCCATTCTCTGTGACCGCTGTGATGCAGACGGCACAGGGCTCCAGCCCTCCTCCTGGTGATGGTCCTTAAGGCTATTTCCATTTTGACTTCCTCACAAGTTTGCAATCAACAGCCTGCCATAGAGCCCCAAGGGCCCCTGCATGTGTGTTCAAAGAGAAGTGAAATCGCTGTAGTGCAAGGCGTGTGTGTTCAGACTTTTAATGGCGGAGCCAGCCCCGCCCGCCAGCACTGTGTTCATTTGCCCTCGACCAGCAGCCGTGTGGAGCCCACCTGTGCTATATCTCCAGCCTCTCACCAGTCCTGGGGCCGTCTCAGGCCTCGCCTTCCTCAGCGGCTCTGACCCCACCCTACAGACCCCCTTTCCTTTGAGGTCCAGTTTCACCACACGGGGGACGCTGCCATTACCCAGCTTCCTATCCCAGTCACTAACCCACTAACCCTCCATCAGTCCAACCTTGTTGCCTATAGACAACTTTTTTAACAGAAGTGACAAGGGAAGTCAAGAAGCATTGTGCAGCGTGGAGAAATAACTGAATACACCATTTCCGGGAGGATAGAGTTGAAAGCCAGATTCCTCCTTTGGAGATACGAGGTTTTAAAATATGGTACATTTTTAAATTTTTACAAGATAAATTGTCATTAGCCCTGGTCAAAATCCTCCCCCCTCCTCTGTTTTGAGCACACTTATCCCATTTTTCTGGCCACTTTCTGAAGTAGTTCCGGAAGACCTCTTTCGTGAGTGTCTGTAGTTGGACTTCAGTAGTTGCCCCAGTGTCCTTAATCCATTCAAACTGTCTTCAGCAATTTCTGCCAAATGAAAACATGATGGTGAGTCTTCACCTACCATTTCACTGGATCTGGAACGCTGTGACTTCTGGCTCTTCCCCAAGGACGAAGTGACCACAGAAGTAAATGTTCTGCATCATGGGCCTCCTGTCTCCTGATCCTGGGGTGAGAGCAGAGGGGAAGAGTTAGATTTTTCTAAAGCAAAAGGAAGAAGCTTTTGGGGAGACTCCCTGTGTTATTTCACCTCTCTTTCTTCCTTGTGGGGCTGGGAAGAGGGAAGGTGAGTGGTGGGGACTGGTGTTAAAGTCGCACTGCTGTGTGCTGGGCCTTATTGGGTATATGTTCCGGGCACTGCCTCTTTGAAAGAACTCTGGGGCCAAGATTTATTGGCTCCATGGCCCTTCTATGTGTGTGGCTTTGGTGTTTACAGGTAGGAGAAGGATGAGGTTTCCAGGCCTGGGCTGTGCAGCAGTGGTGAGCCAGGGCCAGGCACGGAATAGCTGCCATTTATGGTGGAGTTTCAGTGAGACATGGTGTGCAGCTCCAGTCCAGACTGAAAATGTCACCCTGCCAGGTACAAACGGGGAGGTGAAGAGGGAGGACCTATGCCCTCTGTGTGCCTGGGCTGTGCCTGGGCTGTGCCTGGGCTGGTTAGTGAACAGGCAAGAGCTGTTGGCTGAGCACTTGCTCTGATTGTGCAGAGACTCAGGACCAGGGACTCAGGGCAGGCAGGGTGGCTGCAGGAGCTGAGCCGGGATGAGGTAGCAGGACCAAAGCAGGCCACAGAGCCAGCAATGAAGATGGGGCAGGGCCACACATAGGGGTTCCTGCATACTGTGGATGCCTGGCAGGGACACTGTCCCTGGCCAGGGTACTTGAGCTCTGAGTCTTCATTTGTACACCGAGGAAGTGAGAACAGCAGGTCGACTTCATGGGATGCTGCGTTGATACAATGCATGAAAATCCTTTGGCTTAGGAAGTGCACACTCGGCCCTGGTTCTAACTGCACCACTGCCACGATGGTGAACCGTTATGTAATGCAAACAAACAATGTCCTTCTAGTTGAGGTGGCTTGGGTGGAGCCAGTGAGGACCTTCTTTGCAATCTTCCCTTACTTCTCCTGACACTGGGACATGGAACAGGAATAGCACTTAGGCTTGGAGGATACAACTGGAGAGTGCTGGCCTTATGTGAGGGACTCAGCTCCTGGCTGGAGCCTGCTTTAGGGAACGAAAACTGCTTTCCACCGAGCTGCGGCCAAGTCAGGCGCGTCAGCCACTTATCACAGTTTCAATGTATTGCTGTCAACCCTTTATCATGAAAATGTTCAGTGCTCAAATGCACGTGAAAATAGGGTAGCGACCCCCTCGCACCTATCACCCAGCAATGATTAACA
Organism: Hydrochoerus hydrochaeris; assembly: GCA_004027455.1. Classification (NCBI taxonomy): domain Eukaryota; kingdom Metazoa; phylum Chordata; class Mammalia; order Rodentia; family Hydrochaeridae; genus Hydrochoerus; species Hydrochoerus hydrochaeris. The sequence goes on along the minus strand of PVLA01000189.1, from coordinate 245,410 downwards.
TTTGCGGTTCTTTTCCCATCCGACCCTCTGCTTTTCTTCTTTCTCTTCTCTTTCTCTCCTCTCCTCTCCTCTCCTCTCCTCTCCTCTCCTCTCCTCTCCTCTCCTCTCCCCTCCCCTCACCTCCCATCCACTCTTCCCTTCCCTTCCTTTCCCTTCCCTTCCCTTCCCTTTTCTTTACATCTTCCTCTCCTCTCTTTTCCTCTTCCTTCTCTCTGTCTCTGTCTCTCTGTCTCTCTGTCTCTCTGTCTCTCTCTCTCTGCTGGAATAACTCAAACCCCAGACTTTGTATTATTTCACCATAAATCCCCCACTCTGAAATACTACTGCTTAAAAGAAATTAAAGGATAGACCCCCCCCCATTATCTTACCTCATTAAGTGACGTAATGTGCAGACTGGTTGTTAGATAATATTAAAATTAAAGCAAATCATCATTTTTAATATCCTCTAACAATCACTCTACACATTATCTCCGTTAATCCTCCAAATAACCATTTGGAATTAGAAAAGCACCATTGCTCCTTTCTTTCAGGTGTGAAAGTCAGAGGGAAGGAATCGTGAGGTAACTTGAGCTCAGTCCACCTGGATCACATGAGTACCACACAGCACAGCGCCTGCCACAGAGCCTGCTCACTGCGTTATGCTGTTGGGAAATAGTTATTCTGCTGTTTCTTGGTCCCAGGGTCATTGGAGGTTTGTGGGACCCAGGTACAAACCAAACAGTCTTCACCACCTTTGCAGCTGACACACTTGCTCCCCAGGGTCTGGTCCCAGGAGCCGAAGCTGCAGTGTGGCCTAGGAGAAAACGGGATGTGCAGAAAGAAGCCCAGCCTCACCCCACATCCTGAAGACCCCCAGTCTGTACTTTAATAAGATCCAAGAGATTCATTGTTGTGTATGAGGCTGTTTGCAAAGTGCTATGCTAAGTCCCTTTCTCAGCCCTGGCTGCACACGCAAATTCCCTGCAGAGCTTTAAGAAGTGTGAGGTGGAAGCCCACCCTGCACAAGGAAACCAGATCCATGGAGGAAGTTTGTAAGTCCTCTGCACAGACTGAGTGGGGAGCTGCCGGCCCAGTCAGATTATTTTAGGGATAAAGGACCTCATTGAGACAAACTATCTAGCAACTACCTGGAATGCAGTAGGTGCTCAATTAATGTTCTCCACTGGTTTCCCTTGGCTGCCTGAGTCTTGTTCCCTAGACCCCCCCACACTGCTGTGTACTTGGGTGGTTCGTTCCCTCTCCCTGGTCCAAAGCCACTCTTGGGCCACCCCAGCTTCTGAATGGAGTGCTGCTCTTTGCTGGGAAACCCCAGGTCTGTAAACTTGGGGCCTTTCCATGGGAAGCCAGGCTGCAAGAAAGACATAAGCTCCCCTCTCCTGACCCCGGATTGCTGAGCTGGGCTGAGAGCCACAAACAAAAATAAATAAATAAGGGGAAAGCTCAGCCATGTGTGCAAAGTGGTTTTTTTCCCCCACCATGGCTAGATTGCTGTCCAGACATTATCTCACCCTGCTCTCTCACTCCAGGTGACGAAGCCCAGGCAGGTGCCACCAACGAGGCTCCCAGGGCAGAACAGAAGCTGTGGGTTGAGTCACTAGCCAGGTGGGAGAAGGACCTGACCCAGGGCCCTGGGCGGAGCAGCCTGGGCCCAGCCCTGTGGCTCTGGGGACAGGAATGTTTTCCTGCTGGCCTCAGGACTGGCAGAATTCCATGGTGGCGGGTGGGCCGTGTGAGGTCCTCTTCTCCTCCCCGCTGGCAGGCCACCGGGACACACTGCATGCGGCTGTTTACAGGGCTGTAAATGAGCCACGGCCCGGCCCACGGGGGAGGCTGCAGAGGGGCCAGGGCCTTTCCACGAGAGCCAGCAGGGCTCAAGTCTCCTGGGGAGGCTGCACTTCACGCCTTCCCCACGCAGCCATTAATGGGGTGGGAAGAAGCACTCCCCAGGCTTATAAAGGGGGAGACTCAGGTCCAGAGCTAGGGAAGGACTTCTCGGCCACACAGGCTGCTGGGAGCCAGCAGAACCTGTGTTTACACAGAGGCACAAGACATGGGCCCAAATGTGACCCTGGTAAACACCCACACAGGCCACGGGACACCTTCCCTTGTCCCCAGACCTTGCCTGTATTCTCAGGTTGGGAAGAAGTGAGTCCAGTAGGGCTCAGGACCTGAGAGAGGACTCAGGCAGAGAACAGGGCTGCGGCCCTAACTTCTGTGCTCCGTGGGAACTCCAGGGCATCACTTACTCTCCAGTGTCCCTGATTTTTTCACCTTGTCTATAGTCACGCTCCAATCCCACAGGGGGCTCTGAGGAATCTGGGTAAGGAAGGGGTAGGCTTTGACATTTTTGAAGATGAGGTATTGCTGGGTAGTCAAGCAGGCCTTGAACTCACTAAGTGTTCCAGGCTGGCCTCAAACTTGCCATGATCTTCCTGCCTCGGCCTCCTGGGCATGTGCTGCCATGACGCTTGGCTAGAAAGTGGGTTCTGAAGAGCTACGAGATGCCAAGTCTGGCCACAGAGCTGGTGAGTGGCACACACAGGGCACATGCACCGTTATGCCTCCCCGCAGAGCCAGGGGTGGTGTTACAACTTGATCCCAGCACCTCCTCCTGAGGATGTGGACAGTTCTCAGGGTTCTTCTCCATTCAGCCTGCTCCAAGCAGCCGCTTCCAGCCTCCCAGGGCCTGTATTTGTGCATAAATTCATCTCCCATCCTTGGAATATTGGTGAGAGGCTCCTACTTCAGAGCCTGGCAATTCCAGGAAGAGCAGAGCTTGAGTGAAAAGGAAGCAGGAAGCCAGTAGTGTGTGGAAGGGGTCTCAGGCAGGGTAAAGGTTTCTGGGCTCTGAATGAACTCTGGGCAGGGAGGGCAGCCCTTGGGGTGTTCTGGCCATGGGTGGGGTGTGCAGAAGCCAGATGGAGAGGAACAGGATGGGAAGCAGGGGAGCCCCGCCTGCCTGGCTGCTGCTTGGCACCAGGAACTTTGCTGCACTTCTCACTCTGCGTGCATAGAAGTTCTGTGGGATCCATAGCATTATTAGCTCCAATTTCCATATAAGGAAACTGAGGCTGGGAGAGGTGATAGCTCTGAGTGTACAGTCCTGAGAGTGGCATTCAAGTTTTCCAGGTCCTACAGCCTGCATTCTCCACAGAATGGCCTGTGGCTTTGCACCCGTCCTCTGAGCAGGGCTGGCACTGGAGGGGGACCTGCTCCTGGCCAGCGTTCTGGAGCAGGAAAACCAGACTGTGTTGATACAGCCCAGGTAGGTGTACAAGAGGCTGTGAAGGACAGAATGACCCATAGAGCTCTTGGGACAAGGCAAAAAGCGGAGTTCATGTGCACACTCCAGGGTTCCCCAAATAGCTAATAAAGTACTTGCTTTGACCAACAGAAGACTTGCACTTTGTTTTGGAGTAACTGTTAGTGTTGTTTGAAGTGGAAGGTATATAAAATGTATACTCACCTTCTCCTGAGAAACCAGCTGTGTTGGGAACCCTGGGCCTGTGGATTCCTGGGTGTCCTGAGCAGGCTCCTGGGCTGTCTCCTTGCTTCTCTTCTTCTCCAGTCCCTGGAGAATTTGGGTAAGGATCCCCGAGCAGAGGCCGGAGCAGTGGGGTAGGAGTCGGCTTGTGGCCACTCTTACAGTGCTGTAACCTCAGGGAACTCTGCTCCTGAGCTTTAGTGTATGCATCTATGACAAGGTGTGTGGGCTCGGGGGGCCTTGTGACTCAAACTGGCAGGTGCAGGACATACCCACTGGTGTCACCCCGGGGTCATAGGAAGTGCCTTGTATCAGGCCCTTGCATGGTGGTCACTGAGGGGAACCAGCAAGTCTGTGAGTCCTTGGGTCTGTTGCACCCTAAAAATGTGGGTAGCCTGTGACCCATGCATTCAGCCCTTGAGGGCAAAGCCCGACCTTGCTGCTCAGCCTGGCTGAGGCCATTGTTAAAGATGGAAGGGTAACTTCCTGCGTGTGTGGCTTTGCAGGTCCTGGTGGACCAGGCACGCACACACACACGCACACACACATGCACATGCACTAGCACTAGCACAGACACAGAGAAACAACTCAGGACAACAACCTGGGCGGGGACAGAGAGAAGTGATGGAGTAGTGCTGGGCATGGGACTTCTCCCCTCGGCTCTGCTGGAAGGGTCCCAAGACCTGGTGGGGTGGGTTATCTTCCCCATCGCAGGCAGCAGGGGCCACAGTTAAATTTAAGTGTTCCTCCACCCCCACCCCCAGCCCCAGCATTTTCCATGCCTTTTATGGATTTCTGAGGAATGATAAAATGCAGCTGTTTTGGCTCCTGAGCCAATGAAAGAATAAAAGATGGCCCGAGTCTCCTCCGGGGAAATCAGCTGCTTGGTTATTTATTTTGCCTGGGAGGCCTCTCTCCAGGTCTGTAATGTATGCACCGCCTCCATCCTGCCCCTCCAGCCCTCTGGCTGTACCTCAAGCCACTTTTTGGAGATTTCTGTGAAGACACCCTCAGCAGCCTTCAAGGAACATGGAGTGGCTTCCGTGCTTCTCTTTTCTCTTCTGAACGCGAAGGGCACCTTAACCCCTGCACCTTGCAGGACCAGGGCCCATCAGGTGAGATGCTGCAAGGCCGCAGGCCGGGCACAGTGACGCCACCCGCTTGCTTCTTTGCCTGCCTTTCTGGTTTTCTGCAGGTTTAAAAATTCCTTGAAGCAAACTGCTTAGGTGCTTCTCTTCCTGTGCCCTCGATGTTTCTACTCCCTGCGGCGTGTGGTGGCCTGGCCTTCTTAGACACAGGGACACACAGAGCCCCGGGTTCGTGTCTGCCTTATGGTCACCTGAGACCCGGAGTTATGGCATCGCATGGAGGCAGGGCCCCGGGAATTGTTCTGAAGTTCATGAAGTAAGTGCGGATTAACATTATGGTGCGTGACACAGGGGCAGGACTTTGCCACAGCTTCCCACATCTGGAGAAGGCCATGCTTTAGGAGGGCTAGATGTGCCTGGTGGTCACTGCTTTCTGAGCTGGCTTCCTTCAGCAGGACGCAGGCTTTTCTGGCAGAAAGCGCAGAACTGGAGGATCCTGGGGGCAGAGAGGAGGCCCAAGGACACGCCACACCCCTCACCTCTCTTTCTCCCCGCTGCCTCTCACTCACCCAGCCCTGTAGGGCCGCACATGCAGGGGGGATGTACTGTCCTTCAGGTGCTCCGGCCTCCCGAGAGGCCATGCAGCGACTCTAGGTCAGGGACACCAGGCAACTTTTATCCCAGACAGTCCCGTCCCTCGTCATCATCAACCACTTAGGCCAACGGGCCACTCAGAGGCTCTGCTGTGTGTCCCACACTAGAGCCATACACAGTGGGTTGAATTGTGCCCCCTGGGGAGAACAGCCCCAGGCCTAACTCCTGGCACCTGTGGCGGTGAACGATTCCCTTCTTTGGAAATGGCCTTTGCAGATGCCATTAAGAGAAGGAGCCTGAGATGAGATCATCCTGGAGGCAGTGAGGGCCCTAAAGCCCATGACTGGTGTCCTAATAAGGAGAGGGAGCCCAGACCCAGAGGGAGTAGGGGGAAGCCACTAGACGATGCAAAGGGGTTGTTGTGATGTGACTACAAGCCAAGGAACGCGAAGGGTGGCCGAGGGCGGCCAGTCCTAGCCAGAGGCAGAAGAGATGAGCCAAGACACCCCCGGGCCTTGAGACAGAGTGCAACCTGCCTAGGATTGTGGTGCCTTGACTTTGAACTTCTGGCCTCCATGACTCGGAGAAGAGAATCTCTCCTTAAGTAAACTGGGCATGGTGACACAGGCCTATAATCCCAGCACACTGGGAGGATGAGGCAGGAGAATCACAAGTTCCAATCCAGCCTGGTGATTTAGCAAGTTAGTGAGACTTCGTTTCAAAAAAGAAGAGAGAGAGGAGGAAAAAAAGAGCTAGAGACATGGATGGCTCAGTGCAAAGGCTCGTCTGTTGTTTTAAGTCACTGTGACATTGGTCATGTGTTTAGACATCCCTAGGAAACGAAAATATTGCATAAAGAATTAAAACAGTGCCTTGGACAATCCCTGGGCGTGTTTTAGCTGTTTTCGGGGTGAGGGAAGTGATGGTGCTCCAGGCTGCCCTGCATAAACATGAAGGGAGCCCGTCAGCAGTGCTACCCCCAGGCGGCGTGCACTGGGCCGTGAAAGATGCTGAGTGTGGGGGAGATCTGGGTCCCTGATGGGGGCAGAGTCTCAGAATAGTCCACACTCAAAGGTCCCGAGTGTGTGCTCATGGCGGGACAACAGAAAGCACAGCAGCCTTCTGGGCGTCATGGGGAAAATGGGTTATCCTGCAGCAGAGAGGTCCCCACAGGGGCCAATGTGCTGGGAACACCAGCGGAGTGAGGCTTGGTCACTCTAGTGCACCCAGGGAGAGGGCTGAGCTTCCAGCCCCAGCACTGCAGGTCTCAGAGGTGCCAGGCAAAGAGCAAAGGGCACCGGAGAAGGTGGTTTCCTCTGTCGGTGGCCCAACATTAGGGACCTCCTGGAGGAGGTGGTAGGTGCGGCTCTATGAGTGTGGTGCAGGAGGCCTCAATGGCCCTTGAGCAGGGGCAGCGTGACATGTCCATGGCATGTGTGCAACAGGAAGGTGGGGACAGAGCTGGGGTGTGAGGGGGACTGGGGGCCTGGCTGGGTACTCCCGGCTCGGTTACAGGGATAGGAGACCAGGCTGAAAGGTGGATTCCAGAGTGCTTTGTGATGGGGTGGGGGCCACGGACAGGAGTGGGTCACTACGTCCACCCAGGCAGCTGAAGGGTGGCCTGAGGCTGTCAGCCCTCTGTGGCAGGGGCGGGTTGAGGCTTGGCCTCTGGACCCTGCCTTGCCAGACAGATGCAGAGATGGCCCCACAAATGTCACATGTGAGGGGGCATGAACACACATGGACAAAGGCATCTCTGCACACTCACGCATGCACGCACTCACACCCCTGCAGGGACATAGGGCACACAGCAAACACACAGGGATGTACAAACAACACATGGAGACCCACACACACAGGAGTGCACAAGTGCGCAGCGAGCGTTCTCCTGCCTGCCTCCCCCACCTTGCACTTACCCCTTCTCCTCCCTAGGTCAACTCTGGTTCAAGTTCACCTAATTCCTCATGGGGAGGGCAGGACCCAGTGGCCAAGAGGCAGGAGACAAGAGCAGGACTCCAAAGACCCAGAGACATCCTGTGTTCCTAACACAGGCAGGCAGATGCTTAGTGACAGGCAGGGACAGGTGGCCGAAGAGACCGACCTTAGACCTAGCAAGGGAGGGAGATTCTAGAGCCACAAGTCAATACAGACATAGATGTTCAGTGACACACACGCTGATCACACGGACACCCACAGGCACACACACACTGTATACACATATGCAAGACACATGTATGGGCACACAATCCCGGCCACAAAAAATAGACACACACACACACACACACACACACACGCACTCTCAGAGCCAGGTCGACAGAGAGGCAGACCAGGCAGACAAAGAGGCTTTGAGAGTGGCGGCCTGCCCCGAACCCAGACATCCTGGCTTTGCAGTCCCCCTAGGAGCCCTCCGAAACGCCAGGAGAAATTCCTGGGATATTAGCTACATTTCAGACACAAACATTCCGGCCGCCCCCTCCAGATGTCCTGCTCACAAACGCCCGCACAGCCCTCCCTGAGCTGCCCTCACCCGGCCCCCACCCTGGCTCCTAGGAATGTTGCCTGCGGGCTCCAGGAGGGGCCTGGAGAGGGGTGACGGGGACATGGGCAGGGAGAAGTGGTCACTCTGGATGGGGGGGGGGAAGCAGGGACTCTCAGCACGCTGGAGCAGGAAGGGCCAGGTTGGGGCAGCGGGGAGCTGCTGGTTTAGGGCAGAGTCACTGCCCAGGGCTGGAACTGAGCAGGCCCTCAGGTGCAGGGTCATAAACCCTGGGGTTGAGCTTATGGCTGTGGTAGAGGCCTGGCTCATTGTAGAAGACCTTGCAAAAGTGAGGAGCCTGGCTTGTCCCTTTGCAGATACTCTGGCCACCAACTAGCACTAGACACATACTCTGCCCTTCCTACCCCAGGGTCTTTGCACATTCCCATACCTCTGCCTGGAATGTCCCTCTTTTGTCTCAGCTTCAATCTCAGTGTAAATGTCACTTCTTTGACAAGACAAGTGTCCCAGATGGGGAAATAGCTTAGCGGCAAAACACTTGCCTGGCAAGCACAAGGTCCTGAGTTTGATTCCTAGTACCAAAAAATAAAAGTAAATAAATAAAGACAAGTGTCCCTGCCTACCTAGGCCTCTGAGGATTTTTTTCCTAAAATTCCTTTTTTTCTTTCCTTTACAGCTTGGAGTTCCCTACTAATTTCATGGTTACCCTCCTAATATCTTTCCCTTGTACTAAACCAAAATTTCCGTAAGAAGAGAGATGGTCTGTTCAAGGTTAGCAGGCAGTACATACTCAGATATGCTGGTCCTGGATGGGCCATACACACCATTTAAAATGCTTCAGACCTCGGTTTCCCCATCTATAAAATGGGTTGAAATTGTTGGGGGGGGTTGCAAGGTTTCTATGAGAAGAAAAATGAAATGACACACTGCAGAAGGTTTGGTAGGTTCCCTTCCACATGGAGTGCAGGCCACATGACCATCCTTCTTAGACCTGGACAAGACTCGGGGCAGCTCTGAGTTAGACTCAGACAGAGTCCTGTAAACATATGCTTATATGTACATGGTTGCCTGAGGAATCTGTTTCTAGAATGGTTATGGAGTATCCCAGGGCTTTGCAGAAAGGCTGAAATCCCACCCTTACTGCCACAGACTTGTGTGTTTCTTACAGTAATTTGTCATTTGCCATCAAAGTAGAGAAACGGCTGCCAGCTCTTTCTCTGAGATGCAGACAACCCTGAAACCTGGGTGTTTTCAGACCTAAGTCAGTTAAACATCCACTTGTCAGAGCAACTAGCCCACCAGGCCCACGGCAGGCCACCAGCTCTGTGGGGCCTCATGGGACAAGCCACATGCATGCTCCGTCTCTGCACAGCTGCTCCATTCTCTGTCCGCACCCTGAGGCGCTTGGCTTCCTGAGAAGGATGGTGGCTGCTTGAGTGTGTTTTGTTTCTGGTGGGGGGATTGATATCTCAGCTTCACCCTTCCTGTCCCTGTCCTTGTCCCCTCCCACAGTCCTTCTTGAGAAAGGCAACTCAGCTATCAGTGTTCCTGATGTGTAGCTGTCATTCAGCACATGGTGCCAGCCAATGGTCCTCTTGAGACACGAGGTCCCTAGAGCTGCTCAGCTGCAGGGACAGTGGGCTTATTGCCCCAGGTGGGTCTTCAGGGCCTGAGCCACAGACCTGCCACCTCATGCCTGGCCAGCGCCTGCTCTGCTGGAGGCAGCTCGTTATGGAGAGATATATGTCCTGTCATAAAGTGTTTAATATTTTAGCTCCTAATTGCATTACCAGAGACAGACAGCTGTTTATCCTCATCACTCTAACATCGCTGTCTTAGGCAGGACCCACCGGGCAGCTCCAGGTGTCTCCCTGCTGCCTTTTCTGATCGAGGATGGCTGCTTGATGTGGGTATGTCCGGGCTGTGAGTGCTTCCAGCATGTAGGGATGGGGCTGGCATGGTGGGGAAGTGGACATGCCCTGCACTGTGTGTCCCCACTCCACCACTGTGTAGCAATCCCCTGTTCCTTAAGCATCTCACCAATCTCACTTTACCTGCAGGATAGGAGCTCTTATTATTGGTTCTGTGATAAAGTGCAGGGAATTGCTGTTAAGAGACATTTCATCCATCCATCCATCCATCCATCCATCCATCCATCCACCCAGCCACCCATCCACCCATCCACCCCTACAACCATCCACCCATCCACCCCTACAACCATCCACCCATCCACCCCTACAACCATCCACCCATCCACCCATCCACCCATCCACCTGTCCATTCAGCAGTCCTCTTTGGTAGAGGCAGTGCTGTGGAAAGTACTAGGGACACTGAAATGGTCAAGACCCAGCCAGCACCTTCAGGGCCCTGCAGTCCATCACAGATGGGAAGTGACAGTAGTGTGACTACCCATGGGGTCTCTCTACATACTAGGTAGTGCTCAGGGCTGTCAGAGCCTCTGTGATAAAACATAAATCAGTCTGAGGGCAGGACTCTGGAGGCACAGCCTCTAAAAGCCCAAGATTTGAAAGTTTGTATTAAAATTCTTGTCTGACCTGGCCTCCCCTCCTACTCTGCTCCTCACCCTACAGAGGCACCTGGAAGCTCAGCTTACCACTCCCAAAGATGGATATGACAGTGCACTGGCTGCCTACTCAGTGGCCTCTCCCACTGCTAGTACTACTTTGTCCTGCTCCTACAACCCTGCTACGCTCTTCCAGATGTCCAGAGGCTTTGATACCAAGCCATCCCCAGCTCTGGGATCACAGTAACCCTCATCCCGGTTGCCAGGTTGCTCCCCACTCTCCCTGAGAACTGAGAGAGATCAGACAAAGGTCCCAGTTAAAGAGAATTAGGGGATGTTCTGTGGTGCTATAGGGACGGAAGGAGGAAGAAAGTTTCCTTGTGTTTCCCAGGCTTTCCTTCCTTCCTGCCTTGTCCATGGCTGTGCATGAATGAGATGTCTGGAGCTGTTGCAGCCATCTTTTGACCATGTAACAACAAAAAAATTCAAGAATCGAGTACACAGAGCAAGTGGCACAGAACTGTGGGTCAATCCTGGTCTCCATGCGACTGATGGGGTCACTGGTGCCCTTAGAGCCTGTGTTCAGGGCCTGCTGTATATCCCCATGTGCCTGAGTCCACCCAGAAAACTTGTGATCCATGACAGGTGAGGAAACTGAGGCCAGAGACACAGGAAATGCTGGCATGAGGCCTCTCTGCTGGGAGGGGAGAGCTGGGCCCCCCAGACCTGCCCAGCCACTGTGGCCAAGGCTGTCTGCTATTGGCCACTAGCAGGATGATGGGTGGCATGGCCAGCTGCTCAGCCTGGAGTGGTGAACAGACCTCGCTTGTCCTGGGACTGCCACCCAGGGAAAGGTTTAGAATCCATTTTCTCCCTGCAGCTGGGGCTGGGGCCCACCAAAAAATATGACCCAGGCAGGGCCTGCTGAGGGATGAAGTCATGTGGAAAAACACACAAGTCAGAACAAAACTGTCTTTCTGCAAATGGCTTCGTCAGGCTGCCAGCATCCCGGGATCACCCTGGCTCTCACCTCTCCTGCTCACCACCCCCACACACACCCAAGAGTGAGTGGGGAAGACCAGCTCCTCCTTGGCTCTGATTACATCACTGGGAAAACAGCAATGTTCCTGCAGACCCACCCTGGAGGGGCTGGGGGTGCCGCCACACCACCCTGTAGGGCCTGAGCCTCGCCTGACCTATTGGGCTTTTAGAGCACACACAGGATATTCCCAGATCTGGGTGCCTGAGCCTGGCACAGGAAGAACCTTTTGTGCAAGCACAGGTCCAGGCATTGAACCAGTGCTTAACTGAGCAGCTACTCTGCTCTCCTGCCAAGTGTTGTGCTGGCTTTGGGGCTGTTCTTTTAGGAGGAGCAGACAAAAGAGAGAAGGTGTAGATCCTTCACTAGGAGAATGGGACATGGTATGGCAGGGAGCCTGGAGACAGAAGGAAGGAAGCTGAGTTCATCCCTGGCATCATGACTATGCCTAGGACCATGGGTGCCATTCTAGTGCTCTGGCACTGACTGCTCTGGAGGGAGGTTAGAAGATACCAGGGACTGAAGTTACCTGCTGCAAGTGAGGGGTAGTGGGGTGGTGTTAGGTAGGGCAGGCAGGTGAGATGACCAGGAGGTGACCCAGAGGAGCGATCCCAGTAGCCAGCAGGGGGAGGAACAAAGCTTTAGGGTATCAGGAGGTTGGAAGGGCAGACGTTTCTCTGGATTGGGAGCACAGGGGTTGACAAAGCAAGGGGGAATGCCAGGTGGGGTTGGCATGGCAAGTGGGGACCGATGGGTGGAGTCTTGTGTGGAGGATTCCATGGAGAGACACACAGGAGACCCACCATGGCTCCCAAAAGAGAAGAAGATGGGCTGGTGTAGAACAGTCATGAAGGTTCAGGGAGGGTTGGGGGAACAGCCTGAAAACCACAGGCTGCAACATGCCCACATTAAACAAAAAACTGCACTGTAGATAAAGGAGAAAATGGATCTATAGAGGGACAACTAGAGGTTATGATAGCACAGAGGTTTCTATGAGCTTGGTATTTATAGTTTGCAAACTATATTCTATGAATAGCCACAATTTTCTCTTCCCTTTTTAAATTAGTACACATTTGTGATGCATGAATATGTCCATCCTGGGGAACTGACACATATACACTTCATGTCTTGATTATTCTTAAATGCAAAATGCTATCTATTCCCTGTCAACAACACGCTGTGTTTTCCTGGGCAAGTCTGAACTCCTTGAATGGACTCAGTTATCCTAATTCTTGAGGGAGATGCCAGAGACCGTTCTTAGCCTGGGTGCTATGCGGTGACTGAGCAGGGTCTGGGGTTGGTGGATCCTGGAAACAGTTTTGCTGGAAGAGAATTTAAGACTGTATCAGGCAGCTTTCCTATCACTAGGGCAAAATACTCAAGTTCCACAACTTTTGGCTTATGGTCTCAGTGGGTCAGTTCATGGTCAGTTGATTCCAAGGCAGGAACAGCATGGCAGAAAGGCATGGTGAAGCAAAGCTGCTCATGTCATGACATTGAAGAAGCAGAGTGAGCAAAAGGAGGAAGCAGGGACAAGAATATACCTTTCCAGGCCACACCCCCTTGATCTGCCTCTTCTTAGCCATCCACCAATGAGAATAATGCCCCATGATGCAATCCCTTTCCAAAGCCACACCTCTGGATACACGAGGCTTTGGAGGATCTAAACCATTACAATGGCTTTGTGCTTACACGTTTAACCTCCAAATTCATGAAGTTTAAGTGAGGTTGTTATCCTGCAAAGCTAGAAACCAAATGAAAGACCTGTTCAGGGCTCTCTGTGTCCTGTTCTATGGTCCCTTTGTACCTGCTCTGTGGTGTATGCTTGTAATAGGGCACAGGATGAAGAAAAAAGCAATTGAAGGACTTTGGAGAGTTGGTAGTGTGACTCCAGCCTCATCCTGACAGTCTCCTGGGCTGGGTGTGGCCAGCATCCCTGGCCTCCCCTTCCCTATCCTTGCTGTGGCAGAGTGGGGATTTGGCTGGGCTCATGCCTGGCACACTCAGCTAAATGTCTCCCCCACCTTCCATCCTCACAGCTCTGTGCCTGGAGCAGCTAGGATTTCAGAGGCACAAGCTGCCACTATGTTGGACCGACCAGGTGAAGCCAACAGAGCCAGCATTAACCAGGCTCGGCCCGGTATCAGCTTTCCCCTCAACTTGATGTCTCAGGCCCCAAGCAAACCTGTCTCTCTGTCAGGAGCCAGGGATTTGATACTGTCCTGAATGGAGGTTTTCATCCTCCAGCTAGATGACTGCTTCCATGGCGCCGGCTGTCAGTGCCAAGCTTGGCATATGAGGCCCTGGCTGCAGGAGGAGTGGGTGACTGGGGGTTGGGGCTCAATGGACCCCTGTCATTCAGATTCAGTCCAGGGGAAGGAGGCATTGAGCCTGAGAGGAGGAGCAAAAAGAGCACAGGGTGACCAGGCACTGGTGGCTTCTGACACGGATGGGGCTTTGCACAAAGCAGACACTTCTGGTGGCCTACTGCTGGACAAGCTCCCAAGACCCCCAGACAGAGCCTGGCAGGAGGGTCCTACTCAGAGAGAGGGGATGGGAAAATGACATGGCAGACTAGAAGGCAGGTGAGAAAGAAGACAGCCAGGTGGCATAGAGACCCCCTCAGGTGTCACCTGAGAGGTGGGACAGGAGCTGAGGAAGCCAGGGAGAGAGTGGGCATGGGTTGAGCAGGGCCAGCTAAGAGGCCACGGTGCTGGACACAGTCACGGCTTGGTGGCAAGGCTGTCCTGCTGTCCTTACACCCACACACATCCTGCTTTGTCTGCCCTGCTCTCTTGACCAGCACAGGCTGGAGACTTTGTCCTCATAGCCTTTGATGGCAGGTGTTGGACCAAAGGCAACAACAAAAGAGAGGAGGGAGCTGCTAGGATTTCAAGGAGAAGAGCATGCCACCCGCCCGTGTCCCTGTCCAGAGCACGCGCTCGTCTCTTCTCTGGTTGAGGCTCAAGGGCCTCTGAGCGAGAGGTGTCGTTATAAATGCTACCAGACCAAGGCCAGCCAGGCAGGCACCTGCATGGGGTTGCCCTGGGCACAAGTGAACCACATTCCTGCACTCCCAGAGGTCGGAATCCAGGAGCAGCATGCACTTATTCACCGCAAGTTTCCTGCTGGCCAGGCTCATGACTGCTGGGTATATGACATTTGCCTATTGAGTTCCATCTTTATGGAATTCACTGGGTCACCATGGGAGGAAACAGAGGGCCAGAGACACAGAGCCACCTGCCTAGGACGCACAACCAGGTTGCGTGAGACTGAGATTTTTTTTTTTAATTTGGATTTTTATCAGTGTGTGTTTGAGTACATAATAATCACATTCATCACAGGGAGTTGTACACATGAATAACACGTCTTAATTCTCTTTAGTTCCCCTTCCTCACCCTCCATCTGCTGGTGTTCTTCTCTTCTGCCAAAGATCTATCTCTGTTTCCTACTGTCTAGTTTTTATGTTGTTCTTCAGACATACAAGCCTAAATATTGCATGGTTACACTTATATGAGTATAAATACATGAGAGTAAATTTCTGCCTCACCTTTCTCCCCTGTCAGGGTGGGGGGTGGAGGGCTTCCTGGCAGGCTTGAGGTCCCACATGGACTTGGCCATGGTCCTTCAAATGGGAGGAAGTGTGGGAGTCATAGAGGCCACCACCAAAGGCTAGCCCTAGCCCCCAATTTCTCACAGACCCGAGGGAACAGACTGGACGTCTGAGAAGATTCACCCCAACAGCCTCAGGCTGGACAGACCCTGCTGCCCCTCTGCATGGTGGAACTTCTGGGAATCCAGTTCCCTTTTCTGTGAAACGAGGTGTGGTGCCTGCTCACCATGCTATTGTGGGGCTTCTTGAGATAATCAGCATGGCCCTGACAAAAGCTCGGCGAAGGTCTGGATTAAGACTCCGGTTCATGTTCCAGAATAAGTGTGGCTACCAGTAAATTCATATAGGGATTGTGTGGGCCACACAGAGAAGGGATTAGTGGGGTGTCTGTTGGGCTTTAGAGTGCCAGGGCTTCAGGAAAGGCCATCCTTGTTTTCCTCTTGGCAGTGCTGGTGCAGACCGCTCCAGGGTGGAGTCACAGCCAATGGTGGTTGAGAGGTTCCTACTCCAGCTGATCACAGCCTCCACCTCCCAGCATGGACTTCTTGCTCCTGGGCCACCTTCCTGTGGATAGAAGAGGGAAAACTAGGCAACAGAGAGGGTTTTTCCCACCATCAGGGGCCCTAGAGAGGACAAGAGAACAAGTAGAGTAGAGTCCCAGGGACTGGACAATCACAGCTCAGAGGACAGAGGACAGGATTCTTGCCTCTCTGGGGGCTGGGCACAGCCCAAAGGCCTGGGTTTCTCAATAGGTCACCTTGGGTTTAGAGTTTCTTGCTATTCAGTCAAATCTCTGCCCATGAGGTGGACTTTGGTGGATTCCTTGGTGACACAGCGTGAGGTTTGTCCTTATCCCATTTTCTGATGATGAGCCCCACAAGATGAACCATGGAGGTGAACCATGCATGAATCCATCCTTCGTATGTGGTTTGTTCACTGTCTTGCTACCTGTGTCTCCATAGTGCTTCCAGGCTGGGATCACTTCCTTAATAACTGAATCCTTGCACTGAATCCTTGTCTCTGGCTCAGCTTTTGGCCACTGCAGCTGCAGGCAATTCATGCTTGGGTCCTTCATGCACTCGGTGCCAAAAGGGCTATGGCTGTGTGTGCTGCCCACAGCCTCTCGGCTCTGCGTTCTCAGCTCCTTCCTCACCCACATTCCCAGCATTGGTAAAGTCAGTGTTCCGTCGCAGTCCTGGGTTAAACAGTGACAGTTTGCTCTCTGGACATAGCTTCTTGCTGGAAGGGAGGAGCCAGAAATGGGGAAATAATCAAATGTCACTGATGCAGCTTCAGGAGGGACATCAGGGAGCTCTCTGCAGCCTCCTGTGCCATGGGTATGCCAGCTGTGTACTCTGAGATGACACTGTTGGTGGCATGGGGGTGGGAGCTGACTCATCAGTTCCTAATGACACTAACGGCCACATCTGCAAGCCCTCCTGAGACTTGTCAGGGGTGATTTGCTTTGCGGGGGCTTCCATCATCTGAGCCCTCGTCTCTGCCTGCTAGAGTTTGTCATGGTCTGACTCTTCATAGGAAAACTGCCTAATGCCAGGGCAGCAGCGAGGTGATAAAATATTCATTTGCTGAGGCTGGAGGGTAGAGGCAGAAGTGGAGCCCTGAATTAAAGCTATGCAGAGCCCCAAACAAAGGCACAAGCCCTCACAGTAGAAGTCCCCAAGCATGGGCAGGGACCACACGGCCTACAGCAGGCACAAAAGCACATGTCTGCATGCACACCGAGCACCCACACACATGCATGTGATCAGCATTAGTTACATAGGAGCCTGTGTGACCACACACGCTAGTGCAGGAATGCACACGTGCACACTCACACATTCTCATCCCAGAAGCCTCCCCACATACATCCCGCGCTGCACCTATTCCCCCATCATTGTAACAAGAAGTGACATTTTCCTAGCTGGTGGATTGGGGGTAGAATTGCTCATCAGCTCAGCTTTGACTCTGAACAAGCGTTGCCTGTCTGTGTCCCAAGGAAGCTCCATTCTGTCAGGCAGAAAGCAGCCACTGGGCCGGGGCAGCAGGGGAGGCTGACTCAGAGGTGAGTTATACAACTCCACTCTGCTCATCAGCTCTGCTCAGGAGGGGAAGGATGCGGAAAGCTTGCTAATGTGAGAGCTGAAGGCTGCTGCTGCTAGAAACTTCGATGTTCCCGGGCTGGTAGAAGCAGCCTGCAGAAGTTACTGTGAGGTCGCTCACCATTACACAAAGCGTTCTCTTGCAAGGAGGGAGAGGATCCTAGAGTGTCACCTTCCCACTAAGTTGGAACCTTCCACACTCACTCCTGTCTGTCTGGGCTGCTGCCTGAGCACTGTGACACCCACACAGGGAACAAGCAGGCTGGCCTCAGACTGGCAATGCAGTACCTAGTTAGTCCATATTACCAAGGTGATCCTACCTTCTGATTGTTCTAGAAGCCCTCACAAAGCAGCTCACAACAGAAGGATGGAGGTCAGATCTAAGACTCACAGCTGTCCCCCTCCCAGACCTCCTGTGAGAATGATAACATCTCCCGTTCCCTGGGTGCTGTGTTTTTTTATATGTCCTTTTTGTTCATATCAACAGAACACTGTCTAAGGGCCAGGGACTGGGGTGACAAAGCCAGCTGCCCCAAGACCTCACAGTCCACAAGGGAAACAGGCAAGAGTTCAGACAATTGCAACTTGATCTTGGAGGAGGCAACTCTAGCTGGTCCTGGAAGGTTAAGTCAGCCAGAGGAAGAAAGAGGCTCTGTGTGTATGTGGGTGGGTGGGAGGTGGGAAGGAGGGTGGAGAATTGAATTCTGAGCAGAAAAGCAGCATTCATTAAAAAGGGCATGGTTCCCCACACAGAAAATTGTAGACTTGGGGTTTGCAAACTACAGCCTACAGACCTAACCCAGCCCACTTCCTGTTTTTGTAAATAAAGTTTTATTGGCACTCTGCCACGCCCATTCATTTATGTTCCATCTCTAGCAAAGTCCAGTACTCACGGTATATTGGCCTCAAAGCCCCAAATATTTATTGAATCTCTATAGAAAGAGTTTGCTCACCTCGATTCTAGACACATCTATGAATTACAGAAGCCACTGGAAAATTCCCAAATCAACCACAAAATATCTAGAGCCCACTGCATAAGTCTAGAATCCAACATGGTCTTTTAGGGCTCCCTGGAAGAGTGACATTTGTATCGGGACTTAGAAGTTTACAGTGAGCTTTTGCATCAATTATCCCATTTAATCCTCCAATGAGCCTGTGGGAGGTTAATGGTAATTTTATCCGAATTTTGCAGATGAAAAAACTAAGACAAAGGGAAATTAAGGGACTTGCCGAAGACCACATGGCTGGGAGATAGCCCGGCCCTGGCAGCCCGAGTCTGACATTCCCCCCTCTTTCCACCGCATTATCCTGCAGATGTTTCCCCGTCACACATTCCACGACTTAGCTGCCTCCCTCTCAGCCCTCTTCTTCCTTCTCCTTCCTAACATCCCTACTGCCATGAAGGAAGCCTTTCTGTCCGCGATGCCTGGAGGAGCATCAGATTTCCTTTCTGCATCTGTTTGCTGGGCCTGTGCTCCCTGGGATGCTAACGAACAGTGACAGATGAGCTCCAATTGGCTGGCGTGTATGAAGAGCCAGTGGACCAGCTAATTCCAATCCACCTCCCCAGAACTCCATCCTGGAGGGAGGCCAGGTTGGCAGTGATGGCCCTGCTGGCCCTGGCTGGGTTCCTGCCTTGGGGACCTGGGAGGGAACCTGCTGATCCCTCTAGGGGCAGAAGTGGGCATCCTGAGTGACCACTTCTGAGCACAAAGGTTGCAAATCCGATGCCCATGGAGGTTCACAGGAACTGCTCCTAATGGAATTATACCCCACTTATTAGATACCAGGACCTAGGACGGGGCTGTGTTATATCAGGTTTTCTTGAAGGTCCCTTCCCCCCTCCCTCCCTTCCTCCCCCCTCCCTATCACACACGCATGCTTATTTCCTGCGGTTTCATGTGCTGCGGACTGGAGCTCTACATGCTGTGGGTAACACACTTAGCTTGATAAAATATAATATACGACGGGATCATATTTAACAAGGAAAACAGGGCCCAAATGGACAGAGGAGCAGTGTGGCTGGGTTGCCATGGAAACCCCTTGTTCGGAATTTCCTGACTCCTAGGAGATTACATTTTCAACCTTAATGCTGTATTAACATAAGCTTTGGCACTTAATGTCTCTGTTTTTCACCTCTCCTCTCTCTCTTGCTTATAGGCAAAAGGAAGCAGTGGTGATGAGCCAGGGAGGAGGAGACGCATTGAGCTGCTGCTTCGTGAGCCAGCTGAAACCGGCCACCGTGCCAGGGCGAGGTGCTCCGCAGCTTTCAAAGCACATCACATCCATTATCTCCTGTGACCCAGAGAGAGGCTGCCAGGCAGGCCGGCGTGAGGTCGCCGAGCACTTTGCGTGCTGCCCTGCAAATGCCTCTTGGTCCATTTCTTCCTTTCCTTCTCATGCTCCTGCCCTTCTCATCTTGCACGCCCATACTGCAAAGCATCTTGCCTGTCTGCATCCCAGCCGTGCCCTCCTGTCCCCTCCTGCTCCCTGCATGATCTTTCCACACAGCAAATTTGTCCATCCTGCCGGTGGCTTAACAGCTTTCATCAGCCCCCAGCAGGTACAGAAGAAAGCCCCAGCTCCTTAGCAGTCAAGGATTTCTGCCTCTTTATGTGGACTCCTCTGCAAGAGTTTCCGCAGGAGCCCCACTCTGCCTGCTAGGCCCTCAGGGGAAGGATGTGCTTTGCCAGGATGCCAAGTGCTTTCAAGGCAGCCGTAACCCCTGGGCTCCCCTACTTCATTCTGAAGTTTCCTTTATGTCCCGGTTCAGTATCACTCCGTTTGGGGTGTGCGGGAGCTTCCCTTTCCACCTCATAGCCACCTGGCTCCCACAGTGCTCGCACTGAGTGCACCAAGTACCTTCCTACTTGCTGAGAGCCTTGCACCCTCCATTCCAGTGGAAGTTGTAAGAGCTGGGGGCCGTGCCTTCTTTCCTCATGCCACAGCTCTGCCAGCCAGCGGGGTTCTGGAACCTCGTAAGTGCTTTAGTTGGCATTTGTAAAATTGAGTTTCCAGGAGTGGACATGGGGGCTCAGAGATCAAAGACCCCTTACCTGCTAAGCAGTCCCATGGGGTAGAACTCAGTCACTAGGTCTCCTTGCCTCCATTTACTCTGGGATCTTGGATCCTGCACCCCACAAGCTTTTTGCAGTGCTGCACAGGTCTTCCCTCTACCAAATCCTTCCTTCCACATCTTCTCCACCAGTGCCCCATAGCCTTTGACCAGCCAGGGCTTCTGGGAAGCCCCAGTAGGGAAGAGGGAGGCTCAGAGACCACCACCACCACCACCACACACATACCCATGGAAAGGCCCGCACTCTTCCTTCCCATCTGTCTTGTCATTCCTTTAAAGAATGAGGGGCATGGGGCTGCAGGACAAAGTCTGAGCAAACTCTTGTGTTGGAGTTTTGGATTGAGGACCAAGGAAGCCATGTTGAATCTGGCTTCCAACCAGTGTTCCAGGCTAAAAGATGCCTCTGCCCCAATCCCGTCCATCTAGAGTCTCAGAATGGAGCAGCGGGTGGAGTAAGGGTTTTAAAGAAGTGATTACTGCTGAGTCTGGAAATGAGCTCCTCTGGGGGTGGGTGGATCCAAGTCCAATGTCAGGGATCCTCGTAAGAGGCAGAATGGAAAAGGCATGCAGAAAAGCCCAGGGAGGACCCCTGAAAGGATGGAGTCAGCAGCTAGAGTCTTATCCATAAGCCATAAAGGATGGGCATTACTGGAGGCATCCTCCATCCCCCAACTCTGGCACCCCAGCGTCAGACTTCTGGCCTTTCGAATGGTATTTCAAGCCATCCAGTCCACGGCCATCTGTTACCTCGGCAGCCCCCGGAAGCAAACAGTGAGTGCGAGCGCATGTGGAACATGAGAACCGGGCCTGTTCAACCTCTGTCCATTGTGTCGTGTGCATAGCTCCAGCTCCGTTTCCTACACCAGCACCTCCAGCACCTTTCTGCCTCTGTGCTGACCGCCAGTGCTGCTCTCTGCCCTGCTCCATCTCTCCCATGTGTCACGTTTCCACTGTGGCTCTACAGCCTGAGCTCCGGGGGTCCCTCTGCATGGTGGCCTTTCAATGCCAACCTCCTCCCAGGCACAGCCACTGGCAAAGCTCGCCTTGGTCAGGCCCCCCTGGCTTGGTCAGCTGTGTCCAGGGAGGAACAAGTTGTGTATTTCAGAATCACAGGGACACAGGCTCAAGAAGCAGGACAGATGGCCAGAGATATAGTTACCTTGATGGTGGCCCTCTACTGTAGAGACTCAACTCCCTGCAGATTTGAGCCATGTGAGCAAGAAAAGAGGGAAAGGGAAGAAACAATTTTTTTTTAATGTAAAAAAAAATATTGTAGCTCAAAAAGCTCCAGAGAGATTATTTCATCCACTGGCTGCCTTAACCAGCTTCTGGGAAAGCTCACGGTTCTGGGTCACTGCGACCCAATGTGGATACCTAACAGGGACACTCAGGGTGAGAACACAGAAGCTGGCCAAAAGCAAGGCTGCTGGGCCCAGCTGAGAACAGCAGGCCTGCACACCACAAGATTTCAGTGTCCAGGATGTGGGTGGCCTGGGTCACCTGACCGTGGGCCCTGGGATCCCACGGCTGACCTCACCGGTTCCACCTTTGTGCTGCTCAGGCAGCCTCTCATCAACCTTCCCTGGGCCTGGGATAAGGTGTAGGCCCAAGGTCACGGCATGAGCAAGGGGCCTTGAACTCAGGTCAGAGGAGGCCGGAGATGGGAGTGGCAAAAGAGCTGGGACAGAGGGCATTCCAGAATGCAGGGGAAACAGCTACACAACACTACAGGGACAATTGGTGACATCTGCATGTGGAGTCAAAAAAATAATATCAGTGCTAAATTCAATAGCTCTGCTGTGGAAAGGAGGAGGACATCTTGTTTTGTTTTGTTTTGTTTTTTTAAAAAATGCACTCTGCAATGTCTAAGATTAGTAGGGAACAATGTCTTCAACGTAGCACTCAAATAATTCAGTAAAAAAAAAGGTACAGGGAGATATTCATAAAGCAGAGGGGATAAAATGTAAGCAAGGTGGTGTAGCTGGGTGAAGGCTGACAACTGATTTCAACTCTTTTCACTCAAAATCAAAATTCTAAAGAAGAAAACTCTAAGGTTATGGCTCTTTTTACTTTTTAAAAGCAGCTTTATTGAGACGTACTTGCTACACAACCAACCAAAAGTGTGTGCTTTCATGTTTCAACAGAGAATGAATCAACCATCATGTCTAAATGTCTCTTCCTGCACCTGTAACTCCTGCCTATCATTCCTTCCCACTCCCCATCTCTAGGCAACTGCATCCTGTTACTGTAGATTAATTTTTATCTGCTGGAATTAGACCTACACTATCTTTGGTCTTGTTCCTTTCACTCGGGATAATTATTTTGTGATTCACTGATTTTGTCATATGAATCAGTTCTTCATTCTTTTTGGTCACTGAGTACTATTCCACTGAATGGATATACCACATTGTCTTTATCCATTCCCCTGCCAATGAATACTGAGGTTGCTTCTGCTCTTTAGCAGTTATGAAACTGCTATAAACTTTCCTATACAAGTCTTTGTATGGCATGTGCTTTTTGTTTTTCTGCCTGGGAGTAGAATGGCTGGGTCATACAGTTGGTATGTGTTAAGTCATTAAGAAACCACTGAACTATTTCACAAGGTGGTTATACTGCCAGCCATATGGTCATACATATATCTGCCTCAGTGGGGACTGACTTGATATTGTAGTCTGTCTGACTTGTCGTGCTAATGGTGTCTCACTGCACTTCCATTTGCATTTCCCTGGTGACTAATGAGTTTGATGTAAACACCAAGCTCCAATCTCTCCCTATGTCCCTGGGGCTTGTGCCCCTCTGGGTAAAGAGGTCATGCAGTGAGACTGAGCAGCTCAGTGACTGTGGCCCCACAGTTGCACTAAGATGAGAGTCCCTGTCCTCATCAGATGACACTGATATGGCTGGGCCCAGATGAAAGGTGGCAGCTCCAACATGAGTGCTCAGGACACTTACAGATCAAAGTCCAAGGGCTTGGGCTATGGAGGCAGCCCTGCGGGTCCAGTGACCAGCACTCAGTGGCCAGTGCTTGGACTTTCCTCCAGGTATTTAGCATGCAACACACATCAGATCCTAACTCTAGGCCTTTTTTCATGCAAGGACTGTCAAGTAGCACCCTAGTGCCCAGTTCTGTGATGAGCAGATGTCTCTGATAGACAGTGACCTGTCCTTGGGTTATAGCTACCTTCAGAGCCAAGTCACAACTCCCAAGCCTGATGTCCGAGGTTTCTTTGGATCAAGTTCCTAAATTCAGATTTTCCCTTCACACCCTTCCACCTGGCCTGTCCTTGAAGAGTAGCAAGTGTACCAGTGTCCATATCTTATCCACGCATGGGTTACAAGGGCCAGTGGGCTGTGAGCTCCCTGATGTTCGGACACAATTGCACACCCAGAATAGCACCCCTGAGGTCCCCTCAGCAGGGTTGGCTGATGGGGGAGCTGAGTCTTTGGGACAACCTCTGCGTTGTAATCAGGGGTTGTGAGAAGAACAGTTAGAATCAGGACATGGAGTTTATAAGATTATTTTTATGATGGTCACCCAAAGTTAACACAAGAAAGTATAGGAAATCTATCCACAACACCAAAGACATAGAATATTTAGCCAAGGGCCTGAATCCCACAGCAATGTCCACATGAGTCCAGATGAAGACCCAGAGCTCATGACAATGCCTCCCACAAGTCCAAATGGAGGTCTAGAGCCCACAAGAAGGACTCATGCCAGTCTCTTTTACAGATCTGTGCTGGGAAGGCCCAAAGGTCAGTGGTGAAAGCCAGAAAGTCTATGCCAGCCGGGTGAAGGAGCTGTGCAGGTAGGTTGAGGGTTCTATGCTGGAGCCGAGAAGTCACACTCATAACAAAGACCAGGGCTGTCCTAAAAAGCACCACAGCCATCTTCAGCGACACAGAGGCCCTGAGCTCCATCGATAATAAGCACTGTTGAGTACATGCCAGGAAGCCAGCATGACGAGTTCATCCTGGAGACCAAGCGGCACACATCTTTCTCTCCAGAGCCAGGAAGTGATGCTCGATGTGAGGACCAGAGCTCCTCCAGGAGAACCAGTGGCTCAAACAGCAACACATAGGAGAACCCACAATGCCTCAATGCACCTCTCTTCTCCTTCTCCACGTCTCTATTTATGCTGGTAACTTTCCTCAAGTGAAACATCTATGTTCAGCACCCTACTGATTTAGTTCAGCTGGCGGTAAATTGACCACCAGTTTTTAATCCATAACACTCTGCTACTCCATTTGGGGAGTAGGTATACAGATGTGGTTCCCAAATCACTCCCAATGCCAGAGGTGGCACCTGGCTCATTTGAGAAAGTTAAATACCTTTGCCACCTCACCCATCATTACCTGGAAGAGCCATTATCGTCAGGTGAACACATGGCCCAGAGTTTAAACCCTCTAACCAATTAGCATCTCGGGTGCGCCATCTTGATTACGCACGCCATTCTCTACAAGATGTGCACTGGTCCTTGCAACCTCTTTTCTTCCTTTCTTTACTCTCTTTTTTTCCCATTCTGACAGCGCTTACCCATCTGTACTTCCACTGCAGAGCTATTCCCGGTGGAAATGCCGTGAAACCTTTCAAATAAAATATTTAACATGTGGATCTGGTAATTTTATGTTGTGAGTTATGAAACCTTTATTTAGGTCCCACCTTTTATTAAACCTCAGGGTTCTGCTTTGGTCTCTAATGATATTACGTTGCATCAAAATTAGACATATTTTTACAGGGGACTGTATTATTTGTTGTGACTCGGTAATGCTAATGTTTAAATTTTGACTCCTTTTACTGCTGATTAAACCTCTAAAGACTACAGCAGAATTTACGCTTCACTGCTAGAAGAAAAGAGCACAGCGCAGTTTGTGTTGGGGAGATCACTTGAAGAATGTGCGGGAAGGTTGCTGCATTTATGAATAAAGCGAGGCATTATCATTTTTAATAGGAATTAAACAGCTAGAGGGAGAAGTCGGCAATGCTGCGATCAGTGCAAAGGAAAACAATCTAACAATTTTAATTAACTGTATTTTAATAGCTTTAGTTATAATTGAATAATTTAAATACCAAGGGAAACAGTTAAATCTCCTAAAAGCCTTTTTTTTATTTACATTTTAAATACAGTTCACGGTGAAGCGATGACAGTGTGCACTGGGGTCAGTGCCGGGATGGCTGTAGCGGTTGGGCAATTTGGGAGGAGGAGGTCGGGACCCAGCTGTCACGGGACAGGGCTCACACACCCCACCTGTGGCTAGGGTGGCCTCCATAAGGACCAGGGGACGGCTTGGGCAGCAAGGGAGCCCTCCCTGTCCGGGGCCTGCAGCACATCTGGTGTCACAACCCCCAAGCAATGGTAGCTGGTAGGAGAGAGACTCCATCCTCGAGGTCTAAGCGATATTTACTGCAGGCCTCTCTAACGACTGCCAGGGCTGTAATAAACCAGCAGAAATAACAGCTGGTGCTTGCTGAAGACTTCTGGGATGTTTAGGGCTGGAGGTGATGGGAAGAGAGAGTGGGAGGTAGTCTCCACCTTCTTAGAGGTTTTCAGCAAGAGGAGACAGATGCTAAACAAAATACCAAAGAAACATACCTGAACAGTGACATGAGGCCTAGAGGAAACCAAACGGGATGCTGAGAAGGGGCAGCAGGGCATGGGGGACAGGTTTAGAGCAGGCGATCAGGGATGGTCCTTCCCTGGAGTTGATGCATAGTGGAGGCTTTGAGAAGGACAGAAAGGGGTTGGCATTGAAGCTTGAGGCAGGTAGAACACATCTATCAGACAGTACAGCATGTGCAAAGTTCCTGGGGTGGGGAAAAGCATCTTAAAGGACTAGACAGGAGCTAGCTAGAGAAGAGAGAGGAGAGGAAGGTGGGGGGCAGAGGGGATGATGCAGTCTGTATAGTGATTTTAGAAGATCTCATTGCTGTTTTCCTAAGCCCAGCACTGGGGTGGGTTTTCTTTCTTCCTTTACCCTGTGAGCCTGTCCAAGGCCATATCTTCCCTGGACTATGATTGATTCTATAGCTCCAACCACTCCTGTTGCACTGTACCTGCAGTTCCAGCATCAGAGCTCAACAGCCTAACCCCTGACTCCCCAAAACATCCTCTGAGAGCTTTCTATGTTTCTGTGGGTGCTGATGGGGGCCTGGTTTGCTACGGGGAATCTCCCAACCTCTGTTGACCCCCAAACTCTGGAGCTGCCCTTCCCAGACTCCACGTAACCCCCTGGTTGAAGATTACCAGACTGTGAAAACCTCGGCCACTGTACCCTAGCAGGGCACTTGCTGCCTTCCTCACCAGCTCCCTGAAAAAAGCCCAGAGCTTGCAGTCACTCCTTCAAGGGCCCAGAATCTCTGTCAGTGCCAAACAGTAGCCCAGGAGGGGAAGACATATGTCATATGCAGAGACAGGCACCTGGGAGATGAAGTCAATTTGGGACAGTGGCCGGTCACAGCAGACTCTGCTAGTGGATAGGGCTCTGCACTGCCTTCACTAGGACCTGGACTGTCCTCCAGCCCCATAATGCCCTGTGAGGCCCCTGCCCTTCCTGCAGGGCATAGGCTGCTGTGCTATGGGCACCCAGCAGGCTGTAGGTTGAACAATTCTTTTTTCTTGTGATAGACCTCAAAGGTTATCCAAAGGGCTGGAGGGGGACAGCTGAGCTTGACCTCATGGGGAAGGTGGTGGGCTGTGCTGCTAGGCCTGGACCTGCCATCTATTCACCAAATGATGCTGGCAGTAATTGTCCCAGAGGGGAAGTGGTGGGATGTGCAGGTGACTAAGATGTGTGGACACAGAATCAAGCGGAGTTGGTCAAAATGGCGAGGTTAAAAACACCTGTATTGAGTAGCGACTGGGCTCCTGGCACTCAGCTTTGTGGGTGGCCTCTCATCCCAGCCCACAACCCCATCCCTTGGCCTGACCTCTGGGTGAAAGAAGGTCTGCCCAGCCTGGCACTGTGCTTTTCACAGAGTCACTCCAGGCCTTACCCTGCCTGCTGCGCAACCTGAATTTGCCCTTTCCGGGTTCTGCTTTCTGCATTTTGCCCATAGGCGTGAGCCCAGGTAGCCCTCTAATGACCAACAAGAGCTTGGAGTCAGCCTCCTGGGGCAGCTAGGATGCAACATTCGTCCATCTTATCAGCAACAAATTGAACACTTCTTCCATCCATTCACTTCCGGTTCCACCCCTCCCCGGATTCCACACTCCATCCATGACTAGCACATGTGGGTCACATCCCTGCCCAGCACATGTGGGTCATTGGGACAGGGTGGTCTGTGGGTGAATCATTTTCCTCGTGCTTTCATCCTCCTGGAACCAGGCATGGAAAGGTTCCTGAGGGCCAAAGGAGAGAGGTGCCGGCCCAGGAGGCCCAACCATTCTTCTCTCTGTGAAGAGAGCCTGGGTCCTAGGATGCCAGCAGTAGGGTCTGGCTGCTACACAAACTCTGTGGCCCAAGCGATAGGTGTGCCTGGCAGGAGAAGGTCATTCTGCAGACACCGAGGCAGCGAGCTCTAGGTAGGAAGAGGAGGAGGCTCTGTTACAGAGAAGTCCAGCGCTTATTCAATCAGGCAAGGATGGGCTCTGGCTGGTGGGTGCATCTCTCCTGAGCCTTGGTTTCCTCTCCAGCCTTGGGAAATGCATCTACCTTTGGAATGATGCCCCAAGGATGAAAGATCTGTTTAGGAGATGCTGCAGTCCTGTGAGCTCTGGAGCTGAGAGGGAGAGTGTGAGTCTGCCCAAGGCGTCATACTGCATACTTCCAGACTGCAGGACAACATGCTGGGCCACTGTTGTGCTTTGAAAATATGCTGCTTTAGAAAAACTTTCCATTCCTAGTTGGGCATGGGAGTGCAGGCCTGTAATTCCTGCACTCGGGGAGGCTGAGGCAGGAGGACTGCAAATTCAAGCTCAGCTTGAACAACATGGCAATATCCTGCTTCAAAATAAAAAGTAAAGGAAAAGGACTGGGGAATGTAGCTCAGTGTGAAAGGCCTGGTTTCAATCCTCACAACCAGGAAAAAAAAATCCTGCTCCTCCTCATAAAGGCAAGAGGAATTACATCCTGGAGGAGATTTGCAGCAGAAGTGGGGAGGCGTGTAGGGAAGTGGGGGAGGCAGGGAGGGCTGGGGTGGATGGATGAGGAGTCTGGGGGGGCATGGTGTGAAGTCTCCACCTCTGATGAGACAAACACAGTGTGCGCCGGGCCGCCCTTCCTCAGCCGGTTCAGGCTCCCAGACTGCGCTCTGGCTCCCGTCTTCCCCGACATCTGAGCCCCAGGAGGCAGGAGGCAGGTGCTGGCCGGCCGGGAGAGGGGAAATGATAACCAGATGTGGAAGGACGGGAGGGGCAGGATGTGTGGGGATGGTTGTGCATCGCAGGCCTGCTGGCCACAGCCTTGCTCCCTGGGGAGGCCTGGGGGCTGCCGAGGCCACAGCAGAGAAGCTGGTGGCCGAGAGGCTATGGACGTGGGCTTCAGCAGCCTGCTGGCCTCAGCGGGAGCGCTGGCTGTGCCCCTTGCTGGTTGGGCAGCCTCAAGCGTTCCAAGAAGAGTGACTTCTACAAACAGAGCCCCGAGGCAGAAATGGCAGTGCGGGGCATCGGCCTGGGTCAGGGTCCGGCACTGTGATTGCTGTGTATTCTCTAGCATATCCTTGTTATCTGCAGGCTCCTGCTTGATCTTCAAAACCCAACCTGGATGCTCCTCTCTCTGGGAGATTCTTCTACCTAGCTAGGCACAGGCCTTGTGTGTAGCATGAACCGATCTTGAATGCATCAGTGTTTACAGATGGGGAAACTGAGGCCCCTCCCAGTGGGGGGAGGGGTAAGAAAGACCATGAGTGCACACATCCTAAGCCTTCTTGGCAAGTGGAGTGGTAGCGTTCTGGTTAGCGCTGCAGGTCACAGATTCTCAATAGCCGGTTTCTTCCCCATCTGAACCATTTCTGTGTAGAGGAAATATCAAGGTGTGTGATGTCAATGCAGCTAAGTAACTCAGCCAGCTGTGCAAACATCTGGAAGTAGTAGAGACACAGCCTCCAAGTGAAAGCAGGGATCAGGGCATGCAGACGGCTCCAGGAGGTTGCTAAACTACCTGCAGAGGTCCGGCTGGGGAAGTGGAGTTTGACCCCAAACTGGGTGCAGCTCTGGAAAGTGAAAGCAGAGAGAGGACAAGAAAGCCACCGTATCCAGTGTGGGCAATGCTGGAAAATAGATGGAGGCTTAGGAAAATCCTGCTAATGACATGTTAGCAGCGGCTGGAAAGAGCTTGTCAGATTCACAGGGCTCTGCTTCTTTTCACTCTTTCCCTAAGGAGAGAGGAGCAGACATAGCCGTGACCCAGGTCCCCAAAGGCAAAGGGGCGGGCTTGGAAGTCTGAGGCCTGGGGTGTTAGCCTGGGGATCCCTGAGCTGCTTTCTCCTCCTTACAAGTGACTCTTCGTGATCCATCGAGGCCAGTGGGAAAAGGATCTGTCCATGCTTCCTGTCCGGAGCTCAAGTTGTAGACAAGGATTTGAATCCCAGAGAGGGAAACCGCCCGGCCGAGGTCACACAGTTGGACGGAGAGAGTCAGGGCTGGGAGCCAAGCTTCTAGACTCTAGGCCCCGCTGGCTTCCCCATAAACCAGCTGCCCTCTCTCAGGTAAGCTTGTAGATGTTTATAAAGAAGCATTGTTTTTTCTAGGTAATTACAGAAGCTGTGTTGTAGGGAACGTGGAAAACACACAGAAGCACAAAGATTTGGCAAACAATCCAGCTGGAGCTGATCCCTGATTCTCTCTCTCTCTTTGTCTGTCTGTCTCTGTCTCTCTCTCTGTCTCTCTCTCTCCACATATAAACCTAAGCACATGGTATCTAACTCCTTCGATTTATTTATATCTTTTCCTCACCAATCTCTTGCCAGGTGTGGTCTGCAGTTTTCTGGGCTCAGAGATTATATTTTGTACCCAGAGACCACAAGACAAAGGAGAGCCTGGATTTGGTTCCTCCCCCACAAACAAGGGGGCTCCTCTGAATCTCACTTTCATCATTTGCAAAATGTGTTATAATATACACCTCCCAGCAAAGCGAATTCCACCAGAGACGTGGCCACGCTTTCTGGGTGTTTTGCCAACTGCACTGCTCAGAACATGAGTTTTCAGTGGTGTCTGGCACGAAGGGAGAGGTGCTGGCTTCTGCATCCAGCCACTGTGACCCCTCTCCTAGACCCAAGGGAGCTTCTTTCCTCCTCCCCCAAATCCTTTGCCTGCATCACCCCACACAGCCACAAAAAAGAGACCCTGCTTCCCAGGTCAATGCCATTCCCCGGCCAGCATCAGGTAGGCAGCAGGATGGTCCTGAGGTCAGGGTGGGCCTTCAGGGGGACTGGCCACTGGCCTCCCCTAAGGATTTCTTTGGCCCCACCCAAAGGCCACCATGCTTGTCTCCTAGATTTTGGCTCCCAAACATTGCGAGGTTACGATTCCACTCAGCCTGTGTGCTGGGAATTCCTCCTGCAGCCTCCCTGAGTGAGATGAGTCTTTGTGCCTGTTACAGATGAGGAGACTGAGGCCCCTGGCACTCAAGTGATGCCCTTCGAGATATATGCACAGGAGTAGGCTCTTGGTATGTCACAGTGGCTGCCATGGGCTGTGAGTTTGTGCTTGTGTTGCTGATGAACCAGGAGGTGCGGGGCCTGAGGCTCCCCTCTTCTCTATCCAGCTGCAAGTGGGGGGGGGGTGTGAATAGACTGTCCTTTCTATTTGACCCCTGTCCTCATGCAGGGCAGAGATGGGGACATCCCACTCACCTTGGAAGACAGTGGCCAGAGGTTAAGGTGAGTTGGTCGCACATCTGCTTCCCCAAGGGCCCATTTCTGAGTTGCACCAGGCCTGGGCCAGGGAGTGGGACGTTGGGCAGCTTCTGAGGCATCGAGAACTGGGCAGCTCAGCTCCTCTGTGCCAAGTTTTCACCTCCAGAGCTGATGCACGTGTGTCCCCCGGTCCCCAGGGATGCCCTCCTCTGCAGATGTTGGACAGACGGCTCCCAGGTGCACTTTATCCCACCTGCCCTGGTGAGTGTGGGTGGTGTCTTCATCCTCTCTCTGCCCCACCTCACTCATCTATAAAACGGGCACCCCCGCTTCACCCCCCACTGGGAAAACCGAAACTGTCCACAAGTCGGTTTAAGTGTTGGGAAATTTATGACCAGGCAGACAGGTGACCTCTGTCCATAATGTTAGGGGTCCCAGGGCCAAAGAAGAACCTGACAAACAATGAGAACCTTTCTCAGAGGAATGTACAATGGCCAGGTTCATTTAGGGTCATTGCCATGGGCATATGCTGTCCACGTGCACCTTCTGTTCCAGGCTCGCAATCTCTGGGCTCCGGAGGTGTAAGGAAAGGGGAGCCACTGCGTCTCTAGCAGTGTCCTCACCCCAGCTGCCCCTTGTGGCTGGTGGGTCAGGAACTCTGCAGGAGACAACCTGATGGTCTCTCTCTCATCATGAGGCGCTAACTTCCAGTGGCCACAGGGCTGGCCAGGGAGCACTCTTCCAGCCCAGCTCCAGGGTGCCATGGCGACCCAGTGGAGTCCCTCTGATGGGTCTTGTCAGGCAGGTCCTATCCTGACCTGGTGGGATAAGGCCGCCCCATTGCTGGGAACTGGGTGGGAACCCATCAGGAGCGCTGACCTGCTCTGGGGGAAATTGCAGAGTTCAGTGCTTCTGTTTACCAGGCGGATGTAATCTCAAATAGCTATGAATCCTCCTCCTCCACCCACTTCCCCCAGATAACAGCCTCCTGGGAGTCGCAGGGGCCTTTCCTCCACCGGGAAGGGATGCCATCTGCCCGCAGGTTTGCACAGAGATGCTGACGTCTCAGGGTGGAGGTGGCAGGTGGCTTTCCATGGCACCTGACCCTGTTCTCCTTAGTGACAATGTGTGTTTGGGGCAATGGCAGAAGGATTCCTATCTTCCTTAAGGTGCAAGAGGAGATTTGTCATGAGGTTTTGACTGATGAGATACAAGCAAAACGATGACTCTGGAGTTTTTAGAAAAGAGATGTTACAGACCTTACTCCTCTTTCTACTTCTTGCCATCTGGAATGGAAATGTGATGGCTGGAGTGGCAGCACCTATGTAGGTCAGCTATAAAATAGGAACCATATGTTAGAATGGTTGGGCAGTAAGAGAATAGATTTAGTCTCTGACCCTGGCTGCCTGCCTGCGAATTTCTTTACAGAAGAGCAAATAAGGCATCATTTTGTTTAAGCCAGTATTAGGAGTTTTCCGTCACGTATTTCTAAGTCTAATCCCAACAAATGTTTTTTGATTACAAAGTCAGACAAAACCATATCCTTTATTCTGTCATTGACTGATTTTTTTTTCAGTCATGCAGTAACCATTCTCTGCACTGGGCAGTAAAAGAGATGTTGGGGGTCTAGGGTTCGAAGATGCCCGACCTCTGCCTCTAATAAGCTCCCGGTGGAGGTGAAGTCAGATGAGTCCTGTTCCTGCTCCCCGGTCTTCCATGGCTTCCCTGTACCTTGGGTGGTGTCTTGCAGGGCTCCCCACCCTCCTCTCTGTTCCTTTTCTCCACCTGGACGCAGGAGTGGTGATGCAGCCTAGGGGGAGGCCGGGCCTGCAGCCTAAGCTCTGGCATGCTTTTGCCAGCTGCATGGGGCAGGCATGGTCCAGGAAGGTGCTACACTGTGTCCCCACAAACAGAGGTAGCAGTTATCTCTCCCAGACTGCTGAGATCCCAAGGGGTTGTGTGGTCAGTGACACACGACCCTAGCGAGTCTCTCTTCATGGACATGTGCTGTCACTCAGTGACAGCAGTTAATGTGACAGCTCATTTGTGCCATGCCTTGTGTCCTCCCTAGTGTCTACTCCAGCCCTCTTTTGCCAGGAGACTCAGTCTCCTCTTTGTCTGGTAGCTGAGGTCCATGTGAGCTGAGTCTGTGCCCTTCTTTGCATCAGCCTCCCCAGGAGTATCTGATACTCAGTAATGCTTGCTAATTGCATGTATGTATGTATATATGGATGGATGGATGGATGGATGGATGGATGGATGGAGTGGATGAGCAGATGGAAGGTAGATAGATGTGTGTATCCATGGACACATAGATGAGTACAAGAATGGGTAGATGGATAGATGGACAGACAGATGGACAAATGATGGATGGACAGATGGATTGATGGATAGATAGATGTTGGATAGGATGGATGGATGGACAGATGGAGGATGGATAGATGGATGCATACAGGGATAGGTGGATATATGAATGAGTAGATGGATGGATAGATGAAGAAGTAGATGGATCAATGGCAGATGAATGGTAGATGGATGGGTGGGCATATGTATGTATGTATGGATGGATGGATACATAGAACGGCTAAATGACTGAAGAGCTGGCCACAGCTAGGTGAATTGTGTCATGGCTGTGTGTTCTGATAGTCCTGGGAGGAGGAGGGAGCTTCTGATTCATCCCAATGAGGGCGATAGAGAGGGACGAGGTTCTTACTGAATGTGGGTGGGTGGAGGTCTCCAAGGCAGGCATTAAACTGGACAAGGTCATACAGTAAGTGAAGTGCATACAGATTTCACAGCCTTTGGTCTCTTTCTCGAGGGGGAGAGAGGGCACAGTGTCCCTGTTGACAATCTAACTGAGGTTCGAAAGTGTCCAAGTCTTTTTAATTGTACGGAGAGTCAGGATATGCTGTCATGATGAGAATGAAGGCTGGTTGTAGCGAAGGAGGTGGGAAATGGCATTGAAAACAGCTTATCCGGATGTCAGAAATGTAGACCTTTGAGCCCCTCCCTAGGACCAGGTGAGGACAGTGTCACCAACTTCTCTACACTAACATGAGCCAGGCCTTCAGTCTGGAGCCTTAGAGCAGAATCTGGAACCTCAAGTTCCTCCATGTTCCCCATGAACTCTCAGAATCTCGTCCAGGGCATGGTGGAGTGGCAGGAGAGCTCGGGACTCACTCTGGAGCTTGGCTGGTGGGTGAGAGCCCTGGCAGTGGAGTGAATGGGTGTTGGGGAGCCTCAGGGGAAGGCTGAATGATTCCATTCATCCAATCACTAACTGACTCATGCACACATCCAAATCCATCATCCGGTCATTCTGCCAGAGGCCCTGGTCATCGTATAGGCAGTGGGTACAGTTCTAGGTGCCACAAGGAGCCAACAGATGGGATTCACACATCCTAGAGGTCATGGTGCAGCATGATGGAAGGAAAACAAGGTGAGTGAAATGGCCACAGGAGGAGAAAGGTATAAGGAAGAAGACAAAAGAGGTATAGACCAGATAGATGGATGTAGTCTGAGTGGTGCCCAGGACAGTCCAAAGAGGAGGTAAGAGTGCTGACCTGAGATAGGAATACGGTGAGCCTGAGCAGTGAGAAGGCCTGGAGGGCCACTTCCAGCAGCCCTGAGGGCTAGGGACTCCGACGAGGATGGCCTCATCCAGGACAGGGGTTCTCAGTCACAGCAGGACTGGCATTTGGGTCTCAGTGGGTCTCGGTGTGGTTAGCAGCATCCCTGGGCACAGCCCACAGGATTCCAGCAGTACCCTCTTCCAACTCCTGGCCAAGAATGTCTCCAGTCCTTGCCAAAATATCCCCTGGGCACAAAACTGCTCCTGGTGGAGACCATTTGTCTAGGAAAAGAGTATGGAAGTAGAGGAGGGGCCCACAGCCCCCTGTCCCTGTCCCCATCTTGTCCTTTTTCAGGTAATCATAAGATTCATGCTACTGGAGCCTTCCCAGCTCCTCACATCCACCATCACTCACGAGCTGTGTGCCCCAGGCAGGCAACTAAATCTCTCTGTGTTTTGGTTCTTGCTCTCTATCGGGACAGACACTAGGAGTCCCTTAGGGGGCTTTGGTCAGGGTGGTAGGTACTTAAGATAGCTCAAGGTGCCTGGAGAGTGCTGGACATGGTCAGGCACAGCCTAGCGTCTTGCACAGAACTTCTGTCTCATTTCCGTGGCTCCCTTCTTCTGCTAGAAGGAAGTCCATGCTGTGGCCTCCAAGGGCCTCATATCTATTTTCCACTTCTCCAGGATCACCTATCTCCCCGCCATTCTCAAGACCATGCTCTGTCTTATGACACAGCTTTACTCTTGGACCCCCGGGGCGTTGTCCTTCAATCTGCCTACCCCACCCACCTCTCTGGAGTCTTGGTCTCCAGTAATGGCCCCCTGGCCTCCCCCAGCATGTTTTGTGACCTCTTGTATGTGCCTCCTCTAGCTCCACCTGGACCTAGGTCAAGCATTTATATGCTGGTATTTTATTTTGGAGAGTGGCCTGGGGTGAGTGCACCGGAAAGAGTGAGAGAAGAAAAGGCGGAGAAGCAGCCTAAGGAGGTATCAGAACTCCAGCTGTGAGCACTGGTTCTAGCTGTACCTGAGAATTTGCCCCAGGGAGTGACCACAGGAGTCTTCCCCAGCAGCTCACCTGCCCCACTGGCCTGGGTAGTCCTGGGGTGTTCATCCCTCACATGTGCCAACATGGCTGAGTGGGCTTTCCTGATGTCCATCCAATGCCTTGGTACAAAGCCCTGGGACAGGAACCAGAATGTGGCACAGCTAGGTTGGTGCTGTCAGCCCATGTCTGAGGGTCACTGTTCATGGCAGTAATAGCTGGGCCAGGGAGATGTAGGATGAGCCCAGAAATGTCAGCTACATTGACTCTTTAGGCCACTACCCTGCCCCCTCCTCTGGCCTCCCTCTGTGCCATTGCCTGGTGAATGAATGAGGCAAAGGTAGGCAGGGAACACGCTGTCCTTACAACTTCCCAGCTGTGCTTGAGCCAATCTCCTGTGCTGAGCCTTCCCTCGGGATCCTTGGCCTGAAAACAAAGCAGGTCTGGAGGTTTGCTGGGTGGGGTGATATGAGTGTCCTAGAGGTCTTCAGAGCATGACACTGCCCGGGGCTGCACATAGCCTTTGCAGAGCTGAGCTTCACATGGACTCAGGGAATTCTCCCAGGTTTCAGTTAGGCAGCCAGAATCACCACCAAGCTGGAGGGGACTTGGCTGCAGAGTGACAGATAGCTGAGACCAGATGCTTGAAAAGGGGTTCCAATGCCCACAGCAGTGTCAGGAAGCACTCACTCTCAAGACTCTAAACTTCTGGCTTCCTCTCCAGGGAATTTGTTTATAGATCAAGGTCTTGGGATCCACTTGAGACCCTCAGAGCCAGGACTGGGCTCCAGGCAGCATTTCTGTCTCTTGTATATGCTTTCTATTGTGTAACATAGAAGCGTTCTTTGAGACTTTCCACAAATTCTTTCAGTTTGGCTTCTCCGAAAGGGGATGCTGCCACAGGATTTGGGTTCTGCTGGTTATTTAGGAGGTGATCTTGGAAAGCAGGCATGAAAGAGGGGAAAAGGGTAATATCATGGTGCAGCAGGCAGCAGAGGTGGGCTTCCCTAGGGTCTCTAGTGTCTGTGCATTGTCTGAGCAAGGTGCAGAGACTGGGCCCCCACTGATTTAGAGGTTGTCCTGGGAAGCAGTAGGATGTTGTCCCTCCATGTGTGTAGCCTGAGCATTCCCTTACAGTGCTGGGAAGACCAAGGGACAAAGGAGAGCTGCTTGGCTGGGCTTCCAGGGAAGTGCCTAGGAGGGTCATACGCAGGTGCAGAACTCAGAGGTGAGTCAAGGGGACCCTGAAGGGTCTGCTTGTGCCCAGGCTGAGCTGTGCACTTCCTGTTTCCCCACAGGAAGTTTTACCAGATGTCTCCCGTTGTATCTGTTAGATCTAGGTCCCTTACTCAAACCTTATGAGCTGGGGTCACTGTCACTCAGAATAGCATCTTGTGCATGGCTGCCAGCTGTGGTGTGTCACTCTCCAGGCCACCCATCACCAACACCCCAGCTCTGAGTCAAAGAAGCATCACCACAGGAGAGAGGAAGCAGCTAACCTGGCTGATACAGGTATGTCAGAAGGAAGTCAAGGACTCTTAGAATCAGTGACAAAGCCAGAGACACAGGCTTGGAAAGGGGCCAGAACCAAGAAATTCAAGCTTTGTTTCCATTCAGTACCTGTCCTGTGGTTGGGCCACCAGATCCCTAATAACTACAACAATCTGGCTAGGAGTAAATAATTAGTTTCTCAAAAGGAAATTGGCAAAAACTTTAACATAGTTTCCAACTAATTCAGCAAATCCATTCCTTGGGACATATCCAAGAAAAATGAAGGTCGATATCCACACAGAAGCATGTATACACCTATTTGTAGCAGCATAATAGCCAAAAAAAGTGCCAACAACCCACAAAAAGTCCATGGGCATAGGCAAATCTGTAGAGACATGAGGTAGGTTAGTGCTGCTTAAGCTTGAAGAGACTGGGAGGGGATTAGAAGTAATGGCTAAAGGCAGAAGTTAGTTTTGGGAGAAATGAAAAT
The DNA here is from genome assembly GCA_004027455.1 of Hydrochoerus hydrochaeris. Taxonomy (NCBI): domain Eukaryota; kingdom Metazoa; phylum Chordata; class Mammalia; order Rodentia; family Hydrochaeridae; genus Hydrochoerus; species Hydrochoerus hydrochaeris. The sequence continues at coordinate 208,004 of PVLA01000189.1, read as the reverse complement.
ATCACATCGATTATCGTGGTGCCACTCTCTTTTCCCTGGTGATTTGTGTGGTTTATACAATTTTAGATGTTTCTAGTTGTTTGTGCTGGACATGGGAGAAGATCTGGACGCTAAATTTTTCAACAAAGCCCAGATCCTTCACTCCCTGTGGGCCGAGGTCACAAAGTATAAGACTGGAAGAAAGATTCCACTCCTAGAGTGGTGGACTCCAGCGCCCTGATCCTGTGCCATTTAGTCAACTTGGGACTCAGCATGGAGGTTGTAGCATTGGGTGATCTTGGTGTTGACTTTGGGACCAGTGTCACACTGGCCTAAGGGAAAGGATTGGAAGTCTTGGTCAACATGTCCAGGATGGTTGACAGGTTGGGGCAATACCATGTTTGAACCTCATGTAGCATTCAGTGAGTAAGTGCTTTAGTCGACCCTGCTGCTGCTCACCCCAGTACCTTTCTCTCTTTACATTTGAACTTAAAACTCTTAAGTGGTGACTGGTAACTTTATCAAAAAAAGGACTCCAATTCTGTCTTAGTTATTTTTCTCTTGTTGTTGAGACAAAATACTTGATGTCCAAAGTGAAGCAAGGGAAGATTTATTTCTTACAGTTCTTGGAAGTTTCAGTCCATATTCAGCTGGCTCCAAGGCAGGATGTCATGGTGGGGTGGCCGTTCTTGGCCACCACAAACAGCAAGAGTGAACAGAGCAAAAGAGGAAAGACACACCTTCTTCCTGCCCTTACATTGTATGCTGGCTCCACCCTTGGGTGGATGCAGCACTCACACCACCAGTCCCAGTGCCAGACAACAAACCAGTCACAAATGCCAGACTCAGCTGTGTCCATGATTGCATGAGGCTTGGGGAGGCCATCTGAACACAAACCATAATAAATGCCTTGACTAAAGTCACCTTTGGCACGTGGACCCTTTGGGTATCCAAACCTAGGAAGGTGACTTATATCCACTAAGCTGTTGGAACAACTTTACCTTCATGCAATAGCCCTGCTAATCACTTCTCAGCCCTTCTGGCATGCCCTGTGAGGTTGGGGTGGCAGCAACCTGTGTCCTGGGCTTGGCCTCTGAGTCTAGGGTTTCCTCCCTGGCATGTGCACATCTGAATCCACAGGAGTAGCCACATGCAGGGAGTCATCATTCCAGCCGGGTGAGGGCTGTGGGGACCTAGAATTCACCTGCAGTGAAGGAACCATTGAGGCAGGCAGCCACTGAGCCATGACACATCCAGCTGGTGTCTTGCAAAGTAGACCGTCCCTCTGTGGGTCTGCAAGCTCAGATCCCAGAAGGCTGCTTGGTGTCTTGCAGGTGCAGCTTGATTTCTTCACTCACAAAGCTGGTTTTTCCTTTGCTTTGGACTCCAAAGGTCACAGGGGTAGACGCTGGATACCAGGTAGAGGGCAACATGGCAGAGGATGCAGCACAGAGAAGAGCAACAGGCAGGTGTAAGCCGATCACAGCTCTGCCACAGTCAGGGACAGCAGATGAGAAAGTATCTTGGCTTTGTGTTACCATCTGTCAATCTGAACAGAGATTTTCTCCCTTTTGAATTTCACAGCCTCAACATGGATGGGCTTGCAGGAGGCCGATCAGAAGGGGAATAGGAGAGATAGAAGCAGAAAGAATAGTAAGCTGTTTACGCAATGGTAAAAATAACTAGGGGGTATGTGGGGATCTTTGCGAAATCTCCACCAAATATTTCCCATTGAAGAGGTTCAGGAAGCAGGGGCGTGGTCTTGGTTACTCGTAGATGTTGCACAAGGCAGTTTGGGAACAGGTCCATTTTGCCATGGTCACACACTTAGGCAGTGACTTTTATTGGTCTTGTTTGATGAAATGTCCAGACAGCTTAAGAAAATTGTTCAAGCCATCAAGGTATGATGGTAGACACCTGTAACCTTAACATTCTCGGAGGTTGAGGCAGGAAGATTACAAGTTTGAGCTCAACTTTGGCAATTTAGTGATTTTGCAAAGATTCAGTCTCAAAATAAAATATAAGAAAAGCCAGGGATGCAGCTCAGTGGTTTCAATCCTTAGTATTACAAAAACATGTTGAAGAACTACCTACCTGTACAATGATGGGGCCAATACTGAAGCCAACGTGCATCTGACCTTAAAACCAGGAAATCTGCACAAAAATTAGACTCCAGAATGCAGGAGATTCTTCAGATGTGCCGTACATGCTTGCAGTTCCCCCACCCCCAGATCGCATAGGACATCTCGCTGGCACAGCACCCTAAGGTAGGTGCTATGATCCCAGCTGTGGGTGAGATGCCTGAGCTTTATTGGGCAGGAAAAGCATCTGAAGGAAAATGGGACCCAATAAGGAAAAAGGAGATACAGAAAACAAGCGAATGGAATGTCTCAAGAGCCGCATCGGGCAGCCAGTTGGCCTCCATTCCAGTCTGCTCCACCTCTCCTTTGCCACTGTGTGATCTGCTAAGTCTAATTTTCTGAAGCATTCTCCCCTCTCTCACTTTCTTTTTCTTGTTCCAGGAAACTGCTTGAAAGCTTTGCTGCCCTTGATGCCAAGTGTTCCAGGTCAGCTCACATTCTAGAAGCATCTCTGACTGAGGGTATTTTAAGAGCCAGTGAGCCGAGCAGATTTGGAAAGCAGCCAGCTCCCTGATACTTGTCTGCTAGGGGGATGGGGATAGGCAGGGAGCACAGAGAGGGGAGAGATCTTTTTTTTTTTTTGCTTTCTTTTGAGAGAGCATCACCACCTCTGCAAATATACACTGGGATGAAGGCATAAGAAAAACGAGCAGCAAAATACCAGCTGTCAAAATACCTGGTGTATCTGGGTGTGTGCCTGACCGTGGCCACTCCACCTGGGGTATCCCCACCACCAGCAACATGGGAGCTCTTTGGAAATGATTTCATTTTCTAACAAGGGCTGTAAACAATGAGCTGAGCCTGTACCTGCTGCTGGAGGAGCCCTGGTCTCAGCCATTGCAGTCAAGCATAACCCCTGGGCTTCTGACTTCCACCTTGCAATGGTTGATTTTGACTGCTCACCTGATTGGATTTGAGAATACTTGGAAAATTAGCAAACACTTCAAGTCTGTCTGAAGGTGTTCCTAGGAATGATTGGCACATGGGACAGCGAATGGAAGGCAAGACCTGCCTTGCAAATGGGTGGCACTATCCAATAGGGTGGGAGCCCAAATGGAGCAAAAGTAAAAGGAGGAGGTGAATCTTAGCACATGCTCTTGCTTTCTTTGCTTGCTGTCTGGCCCCCATCATGATCTTCCACCTCCCCACAGACCTATGATCAATGCTGCCAAGCAACCATGGACTGAAACCTCTGAAATCTTGCACCATGATAAGTCTTTCTTCCTTTCACTTATTCTTTCAGGTATTTTGTCCCACCCACAGGAAGCTCACTGGCACACACCTCTATGGGAAGGACCCATTAAGGACTGCCCCTGCCAATGGCATCCTTCTGCCCCCAACTTTCTTCTGCCTCTGGGTTCCTGTTTCCAAGACTCCCATTGCCAGGGATTGGCCAAACCACCTCTCTACCTGTCCACCACCTTCTAACCCCAAGTTTAGTGAGTGAAGTCCTAAATGCCTCTTGGTTGGCATGTCTGTTTCCACTGCCTATTTATACCTGTTCCCATCCATCAAGGCCTTCCCTGAGCTTCCGGACAGTTCTCTACACTGGGGGCTGCATGCTCTTCCCTCCATGGACTGTGGGTGCCCTTGTCTGGCCTGTCATCACCCCATCACTCTTTAGATGAGGCCCTGCCACCTGGGTAGCACAATCTGGTTTGGTTCAACTCGCAGAGCTCTCCTTCCTCCTGGAAAGTGTACCCCAGGCCTTCCAAAATGACTCCAAATGTCTGTTGGTCTCTCTATAAACTTTCTTCTTTGTCCTTCTGGCTGCTGTGTATTTTTTTTTTGTCACTGGTTTCAGTAATTTGTTTATGATGTATTGTGGTTGAGTTGCCTTTGTGTTTATCCTGGCTAGGATTTGTTGAAATTTTGGGTCTATGAGTTTATAAATTTCATCACATTTGGAAATGTAGAGCCATTGTTTTGTCAAAGAAAAAAATTTTTTTGTCAAAAAACTTTTATGCCTATGCTTGGTGGCTTGATATGGTCCCATAGCTCTCTAAGGCTCCGCTAGCTTTTCAATATCTGTACTTCCTGTAGGATAAATTCATCCTCTAAGTCTTCGAGTTCGCTTATCTTTTGGCCTTATGGTATCTAATCTTTTGTTAATCTGGTGCGGTGGAATATTTATTTCAGCTATACTATTTTTAGCTTGAGACATTCCATTCGCTTGTTTTCTGTATCTCCCCCTTTTTCCTTATTGGGTCCCATTTTCCTTCAGATGCTTCAGCATCACCACTGTTACAATACTTTCATCTACCAGCTTCCTCTGCTGTGCTATTTCTCATCTCTTCTATTTGACAGATTTTCTTTCTGGTTATAGCCCACATTGTTCTGCTGCTTGGTGCTGCTGGTAATTTGCAGTTGATGACAGACATGATGAGTCTGATGTCAAGTGTCTGGATTTTGTTATCTTCTTTTAAAAGGAGTGGATTTTGCTCTGGAAAACTCTTAAGCTGCTTGTGGATGATTTGATCATGTCCAACCTATTCCCAAGAGTCACCAATACAGATCTGGAAAGGACTTTTATCTCAGGCTGAGTATTTAGGTGCGATACCTCTGGGACCCCACCAAATGCCCAGGAGACCACTGAGGAAACCTCATTCTTTTATCACAGTTCACACAGCTCCTGGGAATTCTCCATCTTACCATTTTCTAACTATTACTTGCCTGTTTTGTAGGGTCCATGGGAAGCAAGTGTGGGTCCATATTCATGTAAGACCCGGGGGATGCTTCTGTAGGTTTCTGGAGCATATTTTGTGTAAGTTAGTATTCCAGAAGTAAGTCCAGCCATTTTCATCTGCCCATGCCTCTCTTTCCATCTCTGCATTCAGCCAGGCTCTGAGGTCTGACTGGCTTTTGCTCCTTGTGCCTTTAGGCAGAAAGTAGGGTGATCACAGATCAGAGGTTGTATGAGTGTAGAACTGCCGCAATCACTGCTCTTCTGTGGGGTCTCTACCATGTGCTGCCAGGTATACCATCCTGGAGAGAGAGGATCATAGTTTTGTTCCTCTTCTTGGCTGTTTGCAGCAGGAGGGTCACTAATCCTCCATAGCCTGTCCTGCCCAATGGCAGGGTTTGGTGATATTCCAGCCACAACCCCCTGGAGGGCTCTCTCCACGTTACTCTCCCATCTTGCCTCTAGGACTTCAAATGTACTCCATTATAGGAGATACCTTTTAAAAGAACAATTCCCATTGTTGGTGGGTTATACCTAGCTTCAACAAGAATCTGGTTTCCTGTTTTCTCCCTGCCATTACCAGAAACACTCACGGTAATAGTAGTTAGCCATTGGCACAGACATTTGTTTCCAAAGCCATTTTCACAAAAACTTTTCAAGGTGGCTAAAAGATGATGTCTCAAAGAGCTTGCAGTAAGTGGCAGGAGTGACAGGGTCAATGTCAGAGCCTGAACTTTTGGATTTGCCACCAGCAGAATCTGTGCTCCTGATTCTGCTCAATTCCTAAGGGTATGTGTGGCAGGAGATGCTGGTGATGCCTCGCCTTTTAGTTTATCTGCTAGGGTGGTGCTCTACCTGCTGAGCCCATGGGACTGTATTTGTTGCCACATTCTAGATCTTTCTGGGACAAATAATTCTGCTAGCATAGTAGCATGTAGTGACTGGCTGAGAAAGAACTGGGGTCAGTGGAAAAGAAAAAGCCCACCATAGGCAAGTGTTATGGCTTGTGTTTAAATGTTCCCCCAAAGCCTCATGTGATCATGCCTTTTGAAGGTGACTGAGTCTAGCATTTGCAATTGGTTCATTGTCTATCTCTGGGATTGGCAGTGTGAGTGATGCAGCTGCTCAGGGGAAGGTAGCTATAAAGGAGGGAAAGAGGCATGCTCTTTCCCCTTTGGCTCTTTCTGCTCTTGTCCCTTGTGATTGCAATGAATAGTCATCCCTGTGCCTGCCCTGCAGCCAGCTCAGTATGGACTAAAAATTGCAAAAACACTTTAAGTTAAATAAACGTTTGCTTCCTTTATTTTGGGTGTCAAGTACTTTATCTCAGCAATGAGAGAAAAGCAATGAAGCCTGTTGCTAAAACATCCTGTAGATGGGATGGTGTGAGACAGCCTCCTTCCCAAGAGCACTGCACAGGTGTCCATGTCACCTAGGTGAGCTAAAACTTCATATAATATACAGGAAAGATCAGAGGCATGGTGCTAAGAAGGGACTTTTGAATAAAGAGGGTATGTTCTCCTTATCAAGCATCCATGCTCTGCCTTGGAACTGTGCTAGATATGGTGTCTTTTGTTACCTTATGGTGTTCTCGTTGTACATGCTTCCTGGGGAAACAGTAGGAGCAATCTAAGAACAAAACAAATGCATCATCTTTTTCATAACTGTCCCTCAGTTTGCTGCATATTTTTTCAGAAACTTAAAAGCTGCATTGTTGAACATAATTTGCATTCTGTAAAATTCATCATTATGTGTACAGTTTCAAGAGTTTTAGTAGATATATATGGAGAAGCCTCAGGCTTATGATTCATCTGCTCTCTGCATCTTCCTGCCCCTTTCCTAGAACACAATTCATATAAATGGGATTGTATCAGAACTTCTGTGTCTGGCATCTGGTGGTTTTGCACACACTAGTTGATCATTTGTTTTCTTGTTGAATAGCGTTCCATTGTGCAAAGGTGCCATCTGGCCTAACTAGCTGATGTATATTTGGGTTGTTTCCAGCCTCCTTTACAAGTGTTTGCACTTACATATGTTTTCATTTCACTTACATAGATACCTACAGAGATATTGGTCGGTGCAATAAGTGTATGTTTAACTTGTTTAGGTAACTGTCAAACTGTTTTCCAAAGTACTGTGTAATTTTCTATACCCATTGCAACATAGTATGGAAGGGGGTTCTAGTTTCTCCCTGTCTTCCTAACATTTGCCATTCATGGTCTTTCTGGTTAGAGATATTCTAATAGGTGTGTGAGAAGGTCTCATTTAGATTTAAACCTTAATTTTCAATTCCTTATGCTAAGGACATGGTAAGCCTGTTTCCATACAATTATTAGACTTTATGAATTTCCTTTGGTGTGTGATCTATTCAAATATTTTTGCTTTTAAAAATGTGTTGTTTGCTTTCTTACTAAAGTGTAAAAGTTTTAAAATGTTATCTATCCTTTACTAGACATATGGCTTGCAATTATTTTCTCCTAGAATGTGGCTCATCTTTTGATCTTCTCCATGATCTTCAGAAAAGCAAAAGATTTTTATTTTGTTGATGTCCAACTTAGAAATTTTCTTTTAGAACTTTTTATGCAAATATATTTTAATAAGATTAAGTTATAATCATGCTTTCTCTTACTATTTTTAACTTGATAAATTATAATAGTAGAATGTGAACCTAGCATTCCCAGATCATACTTTACCTAATCATAATTCATTATTCTTTTAATACACTTCTGAAATCTCATGCATATGCATATTTATTTAGAAATTTTACATGTAAATGCACTAGTGATAACTTATAGATTTGTTTTTGTATATTTGTCAGACATAGTTATTAGTAATTTTAAAAGATAGAAAATGAATTGTGTGTCACTTAATTTTTGCTTTAACATCCTGGAGTAGTTTATATATTTTGGAAACAATTTATTACTTGAAACTAATTTTTTAATTTTTAAGAGAATCACTCTGTAAAACTATTTGGGTCTGCTGCTTTTTTTAAAAGATGCAAATTATTTAGCAGTGTAATTCTTTGATTCTTTCCATAAATTTCTTCCAAGATTTCATCTGATGAAATTTTCATTTTTTGCAGTTAATTTTAGCAAGTTATAATTTCATAGAAAATCATGCATTTGATCTTGACTTTGAAAGTTTTATACTGCTGGTACCTATAGTCTTACATGACTCTTATAATGACTTTGGATAATACTTATGACCATATTCTCTTTCCCAGTCCCAATTTTAAATATTGTTTTACATCTACTGTTTTTCTGGATTGGACTAACCATAATTCATGTATTTTGTTGGTTTCCCTGTTCTCTGTTCCCTTGCTTCCACCTCTGGTTTGATTGCCTTGTTTAGTTTCTAAGATGGACCAGTTGACAGATATTTTTTAGAAAACTATTCCTGCAAGTCACAGCAGTACTTTTGTGGAGTTGTCATTTTACAGATGAAGATCCTGAGGTTCATATTAGACACAAACAAGGAACATAGGAGAGCTGGAATTAGGAGCCAGACCAGAATTTCCCCCAGATGACAGCTCACCAGTGAGGTTCCTCAAGGATGAGCTGGAGATGAGATACAACCCCCCCCCAAAAAAAAACAATATGCCACCAGGAAACAATACCTTTCATATTTTGGGGCATGAATAATGCCAAGCTCAGGAATTATTTGCCAAAGCTTCATGTAGTCAGAGGTTGGGCTTTGCAGAAGTGCCTGGATCTAGAGTATGTGATGTGGGAATTAAGGGTGTGATGTTGTGATTAAGGGTATGTGATTACTAACTTGTTCACTGATTGGTTTGGCATAGTTCTGGGTGTGGCAATGGAAAGGTTCACCCTGGATGCCAGTGCTACCTGCCCTAAGGACAAACAGAATACAACGGATAGAAAAATGCTGCTGCCATCCCTTGCTGCTTGGTACTTGCTACTTCACTGCTGACTCCCTTCTGCCTGGCCTGCTTTGCCATGGATTGTTGTTTCTCCTCTGTGATGTCCCCCACAACCCATGCCACCCTGCCTTGGAACCAGCTGACTATGGACTGAAACATCTGCAAACTGTGACCTGATTAAACTTTTCTTCCTTTAACTTTGGGTGTTAGGTGTACATCTCAGCAGTGGTAAAGGTAACTGAGACAAGTTCCCTGTTCAAGGTATGGAATCAGCGATCACCCCAGCCTTTCGCGGTGGGGATGCAGGGCAAGGACTGCTAGGTCCCTGCACTGTGATGTGCACATAGTGACCCATAGGCCTGGGTATGTCAAAGACATGATGTGAATGTGGTACAGAGTTGTGCATATAAACCAGAGACAGAAACCATGCTTGTGTGGTTTCCATCAGCGCTACCCTGAGGACAGAGTTTGGCTAAATATTTGGCAACATCAAATTCCATGGTTTCTCAAAATACTCTCAGAGAAAGGCAGAAGGCCATGCTACGGAGCTCTGCATGGTCAGCACCTGTCTGCCTCCAAAGCCACCTCCCAACATGCATGTGCTCTGATTCCAGGCTCAGATGGAAATTGGGTCAAAGAGACAAGAGGACTTCCTACAGCTCATAGGTAAAGAATCCTCCAAGCTCAAACATTACCTCCTCCAACAAGACTTCCCAGTTTGCCAGGTGGAATTCCTGCTCTCTTCTTGGCCTTCCTAGGGCAGGTGAACTTTGCCTTTCCATCACTTCTTAAGGTCTGTCTTGCATCAATAGTTTCTGAGCTTCTCCTGTGCTAGGTGTGGGCTGTAACAGTGCCCAATTCAGACCTGGTGCTTACTCCTGGAGCCTGTGCTGTGTAGCAAGAGAAAACATAGCGGTTAGGACTAATAGTGACAGGTGCCTTGAAGGACAGAAAGAACTCCAGCACAGGAGGTGACTGAGGAAGGACCTGAGGGTGCCATGATCCATATGTGGACAATGTTGGGGAGCCCATGGTGAGGGCCAAAGGCCAATGTGACTGAAGTGGAATGAGCAACAGAAGGGCCATTGGGATGTACAAAGTGGGACATAGAGGCCACATGCAGCTCCTCATGGGTCCTTACTCAGCCATCCACACATGCCTGTCACCACTGAGACTGGCCCAGGAATTTTCCAGTCCTAAATCAAAAGTGAAGCTTCTGTCTTGGGGTCCGGTCATTCCAAGACCACATCTGCTGTGTGGATCTGTCTCTGAACAAGGTTACATTTAGGGACTAAACAGAGTTGGTGGCGTCCACCTGTCTTGGTGAAGTCACATGCACAGGATTATTTGCCAACCAGATGGAGGATCATTGTAAACCCAGCCAGATCCTGCTGGGCACACATTGCCTATGCCTGGCTGAGTAACAGATTCCTACTCTTCTCCACAAGAACAGCTGTGTGCCTCTGTCTGCATCCTGGGTTGCTCTGCAGGCTCATAGTCCAAGTAAGGACCCAAGCAGAGCCCCAGGGTGGGGGGTGTAGCTGGATGGCCCATGCCCATTTAGGGCTTGTGGTGTTTGAGAGCAGCGTATCCCACCAGCACAGCTTTTCCTGACCAACCTGGGCCTTTGCATTCTGAGCCTCTGGGGCTCATCAGCTGGCAGCACCCACTCTTCCTCTGTCTCTGGGAATGGGTGGAGTCACCTGGTAAGAGGGAACCTTACTGGGAAGCAAGTGTGCATGAGGTAGCTTGGGATGTGAGCCATGAATGTCCTTCGTAGCCCTTCTGGAGGGCTAGAATGGTCACAGCAGCTGCAGCTTGAACAAGATAGGAATTCCTTTTACATCCTGATGTAGCCGTAGGCCTGCCAAGCAAGTCCCCCAGGTCATTAGGAAGTACGATGACTTTAGCAAGTCACCACAGGTCACCACGGCTGCATACATTCTGGATGCTGGAGAAGTACTAAGGACTAAGATGCCATATGTCTACACATCAGTTCCCATGCTGTATGCATCAAATAAGCATCACAAATGTACTAAGAAGAAAAAGAAGTAGGCATAGGTGGGGCTCTGATATCCCTGGGGTGTAGGTAGCTGAGCAGTGAGTGACCCTTTACACACTCAGGCAGATCGGGGGTTTGATAGGGGAAAATCTGTGCTTCTCAGGCAAGGAGGGGAGAGGACATAAGCTCTCAAATGTGAAAGCATGACTTGTTTACATATATCATGATAAATGAATGGTCTATACTCAGAGCCAATTTTATTGGATTTCCTAAAGAGTGAGAATTTCAGAGGCAGAAAGGAGCTGGTGGGGACCCTCCTTCCAGTTGTTAAGGGTGTAGCAAAGAGGTCCCCCAACCCAAGCCACTCAGAAGTTTCCATATTCCCTGTGTATGAAGATGGCTCATCTATAATATCTTCTTGGCCTTAATAAGAACTGCTAATGGCCCCAACTGCCACAGAATTGACTCTTGCGGTGGAAGGAAAAGATTCAAATGGAAGGAATTGGCTCCTTCCCCAAGTTTGGTCCAGATGGCCTTGTGGACACAACCCTTTTACAGGGAAAGGCACAAGGTGGGAGCCCTCAGCTGGGTCCCACCTGCCAAGCTTGCTATACCCATCCCCTGCCTGGCTGGTTCCCTGAAAGTTCACTGCTGCATTGTCCAGGAAGCGGTTCACAGGGCTCTTACTCCTGGGGAAGCTAAACAGGGCCAGGAACTCCTCTGGGACTCAGTGGATGAAAATCTGCAAAACAGGGTTGTACATTCCACAAGCCTCTTCCACACATTCATCAAGGGAAGGATCATTCTGGGGAAAGGAGTGCAGAAGGCTCACGGAGCTACAGAGAGATATTGCCAGAATTCAAAGAAGCTGACAGGAGGCAAAGTTTCCAGCAGCATGTATTGCTTGTGGTCCTGTGAGGCCTTTGGAATCCTAGCCAATGGGCTGCATTCAATAACCCACAGAGACTGAAATTTTTCCCAAGATCATGCAATAGGTAGGAGAACTAAGACTCAACCCAGGCCTGCTTGAACCTCAGAGCTCATGATATCAATCTTCATACAGGTTGCAGGGCTTTTAAGAGGATAAGAGTGTACAGATGTATCTATGTACACAGCCACAGTGACAACAGATTGACAAAGCCAGTGCCTTAGAGTCCCATGCCAGCCCATCATCAGGGCCTTGGGATAATTTGTAGGTAGCTCCTTGCTGCTCTGGGCCTCCATTTTCTCACTGGCATGATGGCCAGTTGACGTATGAGATCCTTTGAGTCCAAGCCTGCAAATGTCTCCCATCCCAGTTCACAGATCAGGATGCAGGTGCTCAGGAGCAGGGCTACAGAATTCCACAGTCAATTTGATCCAGCCAGTCACAAGGGCCTTGAAACCCCTGGACAACATGTCCAGGAAGTCTGCCCTGCTGCCAAGCTCCCTCGACATGGAAATGAAGGAGACTTAAAGCTACTCAGGCCACTTTCCAAGAGGCTGAATCAAGCCTGCTCCCTGCTGGCCTCGGGCACAGCTGGTGTTTGATAGTCATTTATTGAGCAAATGAAGTATTTTTAGCACATGCTTGCCACATGCCTATGGCAGTAACATTGGCCTCCCAGTCTGTATTGACTTCCCTCTCCCTGGAGTCACTGGGGAACATGTGGACAGTAAAACACTGACCACCTCTGTTCAGGAGATGGGGGCTTTGGGCCCTGATCCAGTTGAAAGGTAGGAAACATATTTCTAGCAGTAGAAGTTTGGTGGGAGAGGAGGGGTCAGATGGAAAGAATTCCGTGCAGTGTGCCCAGTGGTTGGAACTGCTTCTGACACTTAGAGCCATGCGGTGCCAGACAAAATCCTGATGTCTCTAGAGTGTGGCTTTTTTCTCAAGTAACAGAGCTGTAGACTGTAACCCAGTGCATCAAAGCATTGCACACCGAGCCTGCATGTGTGCTCAGGGTGCGTACCGCACCATTGTCTGTGGGTCCGCAGTTGAAAATTTGGCATGCTTGTGGTTGGTTGCCCAGAAGAAAGGGAATGGGTGGAACCATGGTCAATCTTCTAGGGTACTTCGTGGAATGCTGTGAAGTTATTCAGAAAGCTGAGCAACAAGGTGCATACCTGTAACCCTAGCCCTCTGGGAAGCTGAGGCAGGAAGATTGCAAGCTGGAATCTAGCCTGGGCAATTCTATTACCTAACAAGGTTGTGGTCAAAATCATAAAGAGTGGAGATGAAGTTAAGTGCAAGCTTCAGTCTCCAGTATTATAAAAGAAGAAAGGCATGTACCAGTTGACCTGAGGGCTTCTAATGCAGAAAAGCATATAACATAGAGCCCATCTTAAGATCAGAGTGTCGGGGAGTATATTTATATGTTAGGGGATGTGCTTTGAGGAGACGAGGTGGGGACACACTGCAGATCCTTAGCACCAGTGGCCTGGGGCATGAGTGAGATCAGAGAGGGGGACAGGAGAGGAGAGGAGAACAGGACTGATTGCAAAGGGAGGAAGAAAACGAATGTTTCCAGAAGTCCACAGCAGACCCTTGGTGCTATTTGCACACAGATGGCCAACGGAATGTTTGATAAAGTGACTCCCACACAGGATGCTCATAATATCTGTCCGTCGTGGGTGGTTGTCCTGGGGTCAGATGATGTCATCGTGCATCCGGATGAGGGCACTGAGCAGAGTCATCTTAAGGGGAGATGCGGGCTTGACTTCTCAGTGGCTGACATCAGCCTGGCGCATTCACTCTCTCGCCGCCACTGGCTCACTGAATAGGCAGGAGCCAGACAGAGGGCTGATTGACTTTCGGGACGTGGGACATTATTAGTCATTCTCTCAGGCTGAGGGTGGTATCAGAGCAGATGACAATGCCCTCACTTTAGGAGGGAGAGTTTCACTCAGTCTGCCACATGCGCTGTAATCACGATGTCAAAGCAGCCATCGCATTCCGGTTTAAAAATAACTGGAAATGCCCACTTGACATGCACATGTGACAAGTGTAAGGCTGATGGGTGGGATCCGCTGGATGATTTCTGACACGAAGCTATGGTTACAAAGCATTCCCTCCACTTGCACTGCCCGGGACCCCACAGCAGCTCCCTTTTGTGCAGACTGGGAAATAGAGGTCAGGTAGCTTGCTCCAGGTTTCAGTGGTAGGACCAGGATTAAATTCTGGGGCAGCCTGTTCCCGGGCCCACAATTTTAATCACACACAGCAATGGTGCAATTCCAAATTGGGAAATTCAGGGGACTTGATTCATCCAGATTGCTGTGGTGTTCATAGAGATTCCAAAAAAGTGTTTTGGGTCACCAGATGCTCCTCTTGATTCTGTTGGGGGCGACATCAGTCAATGTTTGCAACAAGAGAAGGCTCCTCTGTGTAATTTATGTGTCTTTTGGTGTGTTATTAGTGCTTGATCTCAGTGGAGGCTTAAATGTGGAAGTGCTCTTACCCCTCATTGTGGAGCCTTGAGAACTACTGAAGACAGCACTCTGAGAGGAAAAGAACAATGCCTGCTGCTCTCACAAAGCCCTCCAGTGCCTTCTAAGTCTGGACCAGTGGGCCAGTCCCCTTCCTCTTCCTTCTCCACAGCCCTGGACACCGTGACCTTCTCTTTCCTGTCACTCTCTGGCTCCTTCCCACTGTGGTCTTTCATGAACAAGCTAGTTCTGGGGAGCCAGGTGGCAAAGGCAGAGGGAAGCTTGGTGCAGACTCCCCTGGTTCAGCCAGTGCAGCCTCTGAATACCTGCTGTCTGGCCTCCGCTGGGATTCCTCATCCAGCAGGGAACTCACTTCCTTACCGCCTTCCAATACAATGTTTTCAATTTCGGACAACTGAGCTATTGTTTTTTGGCTCAGAATAATGAAGAACCCAAAAAAAGATGGACTGCAAATTAGGAGGGACTGTGCCTGGGAAGATTTCTACTTTTTGGTGTTAAATCCAAGCCTTGGGCAGGAGACACTGTGTTTTGTGTCCATTCACTGAAAATCCTTTAAAGATCTGAAAGGGGATTAGGTAGCCTTTGAATTTCCCTCAGCCTGGACGGCAACCTTCCCTTTTACTCTTCCAAGGAGGCTGACTGTGTTCAAATGATCCATTTTGCTTCTCAGTCCTAGACTGAGATTGTAAGGCTCAACCGAGCCTAAAAATCTTTGAGTAGAAATTTGACCTTCTTTGCTCTGTACTCTCGACTGGTAATGTGATACCATGTTGCTATCACTCTGGGGTACGCTCCAGAGCAACACATCTCATGACCCCAGCCTGAGCTCTTCTCTGGCTCAGGATGCTCCTAAAACATAGTTCTTTCACCTGGTGTTTGTGGAATAGAGGTTTCTGAACCCCATTCCAGAAGCTTAGTTTCCCCACTACAGCGGTTGCAGGTAAGTTTTGTGGCCTGGCATTAGCCCATTTTGGTCTTTGCAGACAGGAATTTTCCCATCCACCTCATTTGCCGCCTCATTTCCCAGTTCTGCGGACTTTGTGGATATGATAAAGAGATCTCTATGACTTCATTCAAATATTCACAAAATTTGTTTTAACAGGAGACAGTCAAGGACAAGACTTTATCTCAGGCCTCTGGAGAGCTCCCCAAATGACAAGCTGAACAGGAATGAATTAACCAGCACGCCCTGAGCACGGTGCTGGAAGTGGTTATAAGTCCACCTTCTAACTGTGCTATTACCTTGGCTAGAGTTCTTCACATTGCCCCAGAGGCATCATAAGAACTTCATCACATACCTTGTGGAAATCCATGTATACTGGGCCTGAGCAGGTTTTCTGATTTAGTTAATAATTACAACATACAAATACATACCCAGGCAAGGAAGGCAGGAAGGTGGGAAGGCAGGAAAGAAGGAGAGCAAGAGGAAAGGAGGTCAGAAAGGAAGGGAGGGGGGAAAGAAGGAAAGGAAGGAAAAGAAATTTGGATTGCTTCCCCAGATTTTAAATGGACACACTGACTACTACTAGGAACCAACCTCCATTCCTATGTTATAAAATCATCCTGAGATTTTAACAGGTTGAGGTTCAGAAATAGTACCAGGTATGGGCCTTTAGAGGTTGCCCTTGTGTCCTTTTGAAATCTGGGACAGCTTTGCTCATCTTCACTCACCTCTCAGACTTTGCCAGACCCCCGCCCCCAGCCGGCACCAAGTCAGTGTGCCCGGCTCACCTGGTGGGGACTCATGGACCTGGATTGGGGTGCTCAGAATCTTCACTTCTCCTTGTTTCCCAACTCCTTCCACATCCCCAACCAAGGATGAGCATGAGCACTCCTGCATCCAAGCCCCCCCTCTTTTTTTTTGCTCAGTGGCCAGAGGTCATGACTTCATTTGAAACTGCCAGAGAGCTTCCCCTTCCCTCTCCAGAACCCCGAGCTCACCCCGCCATCCAGGACTGGAGACACAAAGGTCATTCCCATCACTGCAGCTACAGGAGCGCACTGGTCTTATGCAGCAGGTTAATTTCCTCCTCATCTTTCAAGCTGTAAGTATGAATTTAAAATCCATTTTCCCCGCATCTCAGCCTACTCCGGGCAGCAGCCTTGTGACACAGGCGCATGAGGACTGTTATTTGCAGTGATAGAGAATCAAATGCAAAAGCAAAGCAGTCAAAGCAAACAGTTTCTCAGCTTACATCGCTAGAAGGTCTAGGGCAGGTGGCTACAGGAACTGCTGTGTTCAGCGCTGTGCTCAATGCCATCGCCAGCTGTCTCCCTCGGCCTCTCTGCTGTCTGTGGTTTCATGCTCGGAGGGCATCTGTGGCCTCCCGGAAGCCGAGGCTTCTGCAGACACACCTTGCTTTATTGTGTTTCCCTTAGTTGTACATCACAGGCTTCCTTTGTTGTTGTTGTTGTTATTTACAAGTTGAAGGCTTGAAACAGCCCTGTATGGAGCAACTCTAGTGATGCTGTTTTCCCAACTACCCAAGTGATCATTAATCACTTACTTCTAGTAATACAGTGTTTTTAATCAAGATATGAGCTTTTTTTACATAATGCTGTGCACATTTAATCAATTATAATATGGCATAAAATAATATAATTATAACTTTTATAGGTACTGAGAAATTTTAAAAATTGATGAGAATCACTTTATTTCATTATTCACTTTACTGTGGTTGTCTGGAAGCAAACCTACAGTATCTCCTGTCTTCTTCACTGCTGTACAGGGCAAAGTGTAAAGTCTCCTTCTGAGTTGTGTAAGTAAAAATACCAGGGTAAGCTCTGATTGGAGCCTTGGATCACAAGCACATCCTTGAACCAGTCACCAATGCTGTGCTCTGATTGGCTAAGAAGAGGCACAAGTCCACTCTGGAGGTGGGGTTAGAGCCAGTTCCACCTGACACTGGAAATGAGGGTGGGCAGGTTTCCAGAGGAACATGTGGGTGCTGCTACTGAGTTGCCCCACACTCTCCCCACCCTCAAACCCTGGAAGACATGTCAATGCTTGCAGGCACCTGGCATAGGGCCATTATTCCATGAATACCTGGTGAATGGTTTGAGAAACTCTTGGCAATCAGGACATTCTTCTTATATGTGCACCTTTCTCTGGCGTCTTTACTAACAGTGAGCAAAGTGGATCCTGTGTGCCCAAGAGAATCATACCGTCTTCTTCCCTTGTAAACAGAAATGGATTTATACAAGGTCTATAGTCCTGGTGTTGCATAGGAGATGATACCCTCAGATAAACTCTCCATCTTGAAACCAGCGTGGTCAGAAACCTCGGGGGTTCATTGCAACACTGACTGCTGGCCAGTTCGGGGGTGTGCTTTGAGAGATGGCTCAGAGGCCAAGATCAGGGACAGAGAGAGGTGGGGAGGAGCACCGAGTAGGAAGACCACGTAAGAGGCCGTTAGCACCAGGATGAAAGTGAGGGGCAAGAGGAGTGAGCCAGAGTGGTGGGTGTGGGAATGGATGGAGAGATATAGTGTGCAAGGGCCGATGAGAGAACATGGTGTGTGTTTAAGTTAAAAAAAAAAATTAGAACCAGAAAAGACACATTGGCATTCATCCCTCTCAAAACTCCCCTCTCACTTTGGATGCACGTGTCTACTTGCCACTTTCCGAAACAGTTCGAGCAGTCCTCTTTCCTCTTTACCATGAGGTATGATCGAAGGTACGGTGAAGCCTGCTGCAGAACGCCGTCCAGAGGAGAGGCAGGCTCATAAGCACATTGTGGTGGGCCCACAACCTCTTGCTCGCCGGACCTGGTACCATGTGTAGCTAAGGCAAAATGATCATAAAAGGTAAGTGCTTTGAATCCATTCAGGACATCAAGGCATGCGCAACTGAGCAACTAAAGATACTCTCCAAAAAGAGCTTCCAGAAGTGCTTCCCAGAGTGGCAAGAAGGACGGGACAAATGTGTTTGAAAGCAAGGAGGGGAATTTGAGAGGGATGGATGCCAATGTGTCTTTAATGTAATAATTTTCTAAAAATTTAAGCATTCACTGTATCTTTGAACCACACCTTATATCTTATATCTATTAGGTTAGGTCCGCTTTGGCTATTAGCATCAGAAAACAAAGTCTGAATGCGTTTGAAACACAAAGCACACATCATGTCGATATGGCCTCCTTTTGTAATTTTGTGATCATCGCTAAGTGTTGCAAGCCACAGGCGCACCCCCTCTGGAGTGCTCAGTTTTGGCTTTCATTTTGCAGGATATAGAGGGCTTATAAAGGTTGGCCCCAAGCTGCTGGTCTTAGCTGGTGGGGTAATGATACATGAACAAAGCACGACGGTGGCCAGTGTTGTTCTGGGCTAGCTCCCTGTGTGGGACAGGAGGAGAGGCAGCAGGGATGGGACAGCTCCCTGGAGACGCCTCTACCCACTGGCTGAGCTCTTCTGTATCACTCAGCATGCCACCTGGGAAGCCACTATCGGGAAGCTGTCCCTGACCTTGAGGGGTTGTTTGACTTCAAAGTCACCTCTGTTCTTCTGTCTTACATCTGTTACGGCCTCCTCACTACTATGTGGTGGTCTGTGGTTGTCACTTCTGTCTCCAACAGCAACCCAGAAGTGCCTGACCCCAGCTCGTGGGGGATGTGATACCAGTGATCTCTCTCTTCCCCTGGGAACTGCATGTTTCTTTGGAGGAGTCCCTTTCCAACCACAGCTCACCCAAGGAACTGTAAGTGGTATAGGGCTCACTACTCAGTCCAACTTCAGGGTCTATCAATGTTGTCATTGGGGGTGTGGAATTGGACAGCCAGAAGATGAATGGACTTAGAGAGAACAGCAGATGGGAGGATGGCTAGGCACAGGGGACAGAAAGGGCAGAGAGGGGACCCACAGGACAGTGAGGGGCTCAGTTTTCTGATTGGGGAGGCTGCTTGGGCTCTGTCCCAATCAAGGTAACTGAGGAAACTGCTTCTAGAAATCCTTTCCCATCCCAGGTGTCTGAGCCCAAGTCCTCACTAACATCATTAGAGGACTTTATTTGCTGGACTCAAGCTGGCTCTGACTCCATTCACTGGGTGGCCTGGGGCTGTGGTTTGCATTTCTGGGTTCCCTTTTCTTATAACTCCTGTCCTTTGCCTGCAGTGTAGCCTTGGTGTGGAGAGGCTGGAAGGTGGGGCCTGAGGGCACTGGGTAGTGGTTTGGGCAAGTTGGGGCTCTGTTTCCTAGGTCTGGAAAGGGATGAGGTGAGGGGTGGGCATCCTGCTGAGTGAAGCCAACAGGAGCCAGAGTCTCACTATGGCAGATCCACACACACCCACCAAGCCCTGCCCCCCTCCTTCACCCCAACTATGTCCTTCATTTTCATCTCTGACTCTCCAGGTCACCCAAAAGGCTAGAAGTCTCTATCACCATAAAATTCAAGGAAAGGAAAGGGGAAGAAATGGGCACATTTCTTCTTCTTGGTGAACTCGAAATCCCATGATCCTTAAGGGAGGGATCCCCAGACCATTCCATGGCTTGCAGCTTCCACCAATGGATCCTTTGAACCAGGACCCCATGTGTTTGAGCAGAGCCACATCAGCAAAGCTCATAATGAAAAGTTTCTATACCATGTGTGAGTGGAGGTGGAACATTATCTTCACAATCCAAGGTTCCAGTCTGGTGTTCTCAGTAGCTTCAAGCTTCAACTTGGAATCAACCTTCCTCAAAGAAGATAGGGACTGTCTGGAAGTGGTAGCATGTGCCTGCAAGCCCAGCATTCCAGGAGGCTGGAGCAGGAGGATCAAAAATACGAGCTCAGCCTGGGCGATTTAGTGACTTAGGAGACCGTGTCTCAAAAAAAAAAAAAAAAAGTTTGGGATGTAGTCCAGTGTGACAGCCATGGGTTCGAGCCCTAGTACTAGTACTGTCTAGTACTAGCCCTAGTACTAGGGAAGGAGGGAGGGAGGGAGGGAGAGAGAGAGAAAGAGAGAGAGAAACATGTGTATAACCAAACTTAATAAATAATGCAGGAATCCCTGTCCAGTTTCCAGAATAGTAAAGAATTAAGACCTGCAAGCCACAAAATCCCCAACCCCAGGGAAAGACAAGGCTGACTTCTTGCCTGTTGTATCTTTTATTTTTTTTTCCTTCTACCTACCTTTCTTCCCCACATGTGAGGGTAGTTAAAGACACAGTGTCATTTGTACAGATCAAGCTCTCTTCTTGTAAGTTTCTAGTTAAACATTCTTTTGTAGCTGGCACCTATTAATAATTTAAAGTGCCTGCTCCTTTGAACAATGATCAAAATTAAGCTATTACCCACAGGGGGATATTTACATACAGTTAGTCGGCAGCTACTTAACAGACTTTTCTACTCAAGATTTCTTGTGACCCTCACATATCATTAGCAAGCAGAAGGATACTTGGTTTTTCTATGATTTTTTCCCCTTCTGTATATTGGATAAATGGCCACTGGGAATCACTTAGGAAGTAAATAAGGTAATTCTTTCTGATTTCTGCAGGCTGCTGAAGTTACAGGAGAAGGGCAATTACTTTTAGATCCCTCTACATGCAATTTACCAATAAGCCACCGAATGGGGAAACATGTAATTAGTAATTACTATAGCATGTAGTGATTCAGGGCTCCCCCAATCAGTCTATGGGCCTATAATCTCGAGGCAGAAAATGAAATGAATTTAGCACACACAGAAGGCCCTGGTATATTTGAAGACAGTTGCTGATGATTAACTTAACTGATGTTTATGGAGACCTGTGGTACAGCCACACTCTTACCTCCAGCCTCCCATCACATGCTCACCCCAAGGCAGATGGGAATTTGTCTCTTTGCTGCCTGAGGCCACAGGCTAATGGTTAACCCAGACCCAAACCTGAGGTGCAGGCTCCAGATCCAACCTGTCCGTGACACCATGACATTGCTTAATTAACATTCAGAACAGTGCCTCTGTCTCTCGGTCTCAGATGTTTACAGGAAGAGAAGGAAGAACAATGGATGTGAAACAGCCTAATTTTGAGGGGGTAAATACCAGACATGTGTGAACGTTGTCTTCTTTATAATAATGTTACGGCTTACGTCTAGATGTCCCACAAAAGCCTCATGCATTCATTGATGTGGTTTGTGGGAGCTGGCTGGGTTATGGGTGTATGGAAATGGATTATGAGTGTGTGATAACTGGATTAGGTCACTTATTGGTTTAGAATAGTTCTGAGTGTGGATGATGAGAAAGCCCACCTTGGTTGTGAGTGGCACCAGCCAATACGCTTCTAGCCTGGATGGAATAAAAAGGAAAGGAAGGCTCTCTGCAGGCTGCTTCTTGTCTGTCCTGCCAGGGACTGTTTCTCCTCCGTGATGCCTGTCTCCCATGCTGCCCTGGCTTGGACTCAGCCAACTATGGACTGAAACTTTGACAAACCATGAGCTGAAATAAATCTTTTTTCCTTTAATTTTCAGGTGTTGAGCATTTTGTCCCAACAATGATAAGCAACTGAGACACTAGGTTTTATTGTGCCCATTTACATAGGAGAAAAAATAAAGGTTCAGTGGGTTATACTATTAGGCCAGGATTTCTCAGAGTAAAAGGGTGAGCTGGATGTGATTGTGGGAAAATGTGACTCCAGTGACAATCCTCTTTTCCCTCTCTTCTTTGTGCCAAGGACTTACTTTGGTGAGGAACTCTTTATTCCAGCAAATTCAGCGTGTCTGTGACAAGCAGCTGAAAAAGGGTAAAAAGTTGGGCAAATGAGAGGAGCCCCTAGACAGCAGGATCTTAAAGCTGATTACTTTCACCTAGAAACTGCAATTTTAGGAATTCATTCAGAAAAGGTTAATTCAAAAATGCAGATAAGAGTTTATACTCAGAAAGGTTCAAGAAAGATAATGTTTATAATAGCAAAACCTGGGGAAGAAATTCAAACACACAGTGATGTAATACTAGAGAAACTGCAACTATGGTTACATAAAAATAACAGCTGTAAAACAATTCAAACAAGAGTTTTTAGTGACACAAAAGAGCCTTAAATTCTAATGAATAGTGAGGCAAGATCTCCCCAACACTAATACTGATGAAAAATAAAATAATGTTTATGGAAAGAACATTCAGACTGTGGCAGTTTACCTGAGGTACCATTAACATGATCTAAACGTCACCCTTTATTGTATAACATTCACGAATTTTAGTGTATTCACAGAAATGCACAACTTTTATCACTAGCAAAATTTCATCACCCTTTCTCCACACATTCCTGCCACCATCCGGCTCCTGGTGAACATGAATATATTTTCTATATCTTCAAATTTGCATATTATGAGCATTTCATGTAAATGCATGTGTATGGTACATGGCTGTTTATAATAGGTTTCTTTGACTTAGGAGGATGTTTTCAGGGTTAATCCACTTCATAGCAAAGATCAGCACTTCATTCCTTTGAAGGCAAAACCATATTATAAACTGCATTTTGGGGTTTTCTTTTTTTTGAGCAACTGTGGCGATTGTTGATATGAATACTGATGCACCATGCTTTTAATTCCCTTGGGTATTGAGAAGTGGAACTATTGATGACCCTATGGTTAGCATTTTGCTGAGCTTGCAGACAGTTTTCCAAAGTGACTGTATCACTCAATATTCTCATGGGCAATATTTAGGGGTTCAAATTTGTTTGCATCCTTCCATATTTATTATCTTTTAAATTTTTTTAACCATACCGGTGGATGTGTCATGGTATCTCATTATGACTTTGATTTGCATTTTCAGTAACTATGTTGAACATCTTTTTATGTATTTATTAGCTATTTGTGCATCATCTTGAAGAAATGTCTCTTGATATTCTTTGCCCATAAAAATTATATTATCTGTCTTTTTGTTACAGAGTTGGAATTAATATATATTTATGTATGTATAGTTGTATATATTATTCTGGACATTAGTCTCAAATGTGTGACTTGCTGATATATTTCTTTCATTCTAGGGTTGATCTGCCACTTTCCTGATGATATTATTGACATCATAAACTATTTTAATTTTGAGAAAGTCTAATCTATTGCCTTTTTCTTTTGTTGCTTATGTTTCTGGTATAATATGTAAAAGACAGTTGCTAAATCCAAGGTCAGGAAGGTTTACTTTTATACTTCCCTCTAAAGATTGCAGAGGGTTAGATCTTATGTTAGAATCTAGAATCAATCTGTATATAGTATGAGGTAACACCACTCTTTTGCCTGTGGATATTCAGTTGTCCCAGTGACAATTGTTGATCTGAACATTCATTCCCCATTGAATTGTCTTGGCACACTTGTCAAAAATCAATCGAGCGGGCTGGGGATACAGTTAAGCAGCACAGTGCCTGCCTGGCAAGTATGAGGTCCTGAGTTCGATTTCTGATACCAAAAAAATCAATTAAGCATAAACATAAGGATTTAATTTATGAATCTGAACACAATCCGATTAATCTATCCTTGTATCTGTGTCAGCCACTGTCGGATACTGCAGCTTTGTAGTAAGTTTTGAAATCAAGTGCGATTTCTCCAACTTGGTTCTTTAAGATAGCTTTGTCTATTTCGAGTCCCTTGTCATTCTCTATGAATTTTAAGGTTGGCCTATCAACTTCCACTGCAAAGGCAGCCAGGATTTTGGTGTGGTTGGTACAGGAATTACCATCCTGTTAACAGAATGAGAGCTGTGCCTGCATCAAACACGGAGGCTTTTTCTGAGCTGTAAGTGAGCGCCTTCTCCAGCTGGCAAGGGCCAAGAGCAGAGCAGCTCCATAGCATGGTAAGGCAGGCTCGGAAATGACTTCTACATGGAGACGACCTATTAGGGCGCGGCAGCTGTTCCCTGGAGGCCAGTTCTCGCCACTCCGCACACCACGCAGCTTCTATTACTTAGTCCAGCAAGGCTAAATACCTCCGGGCACCCCCTCCACCGCTTCCTGTGGAATACTATTTCACAGTCTAATAGAGCTTCCTGGGGGAATTTTCTCTTTTACTTAGCGCACATTTCCTTCTCCGTTTAATCCACTGCTTCCTCAGGACCACACCATTCCAGACCAATTTGCCTACTTGGGATTCCCACATTTCCCAGCTTCAGAGGTCATGTTCTTTTCAGGTTGTCAGACAGTCTCTGGTTTTCATGGTTGCAGCTTCCAAAGGAGGACTTTGGTGAGGGCTGACACAACTCCTGGGTTCATGAAGTCAGGGATAAACGTGACCAGTGCAAGGAAACCAAGCAACCAAGGTGCTTCTGGGCAAGAAAGGGGAGGCCCCTTGCTGCAGCTTGGAGGAGGAGGACTCACCTCCATTTTTATCATATGCAAGCTTCGGTTCTAGCTCCTCTCAGGATGCAACAGGAAGGGCAAGGTGTCAGTGCCAGCCCAGGGTCTGTGTGGGAAGCTCACAGAAGAGCTGGCAGGTCCCTGGTCACTTTGGAGAGAGTGTAGGGGAGTCAGGGGAGACAGATAGTGTATAGCTGTGCCCAGGCTGTGTGTCAGAACATTGCCTGCTTTATCCTTTATACCCTGTATGGCCTTGTCTTGCTCAGCTAAGACCCTAAGAGGCTTCAGGGAAGAGAGAAGAAGCCACCAGCCTGAGCTGTGCAGGGCATCATGGATTAGGCCAGGAGCTGAGATCCACACTGAGCTTTCCTGGTGCACAGCTGAGCCTCAATTTCTTCATCTATGGAATGGAGCTGAGGCAATGTCACAGAGCTATGAGGGACCAGAATGGGAGAATCTAGGTGGGAAAAGCAAGCTCAATAAATGTTATATTGCTTCCTTCCCTCCTTCTGGACGGCTGATCAGAGCCATTTTTCCAAGTAATTTAGCAAGGCAAGTGTCTGCAGTCCCTCTCTTCCCAGCCTCCTGCCCTGCACTGATAAGTTTTATTAGCAAAGAGAGAAGGGATTTTCTACAGCCAAATTTCTTCTGGGCTTTTCAGGAGAAATTGATGGAGCTGCCTGGTTCCTTGGCCGGCACTTCATCCCAATGGGATTGCCTGGCCTATGACAAAAACCTTGCTAACCTGGGGATGGAGGGCCAGGCAGTGTTATTCTTCTGAAGGGGAAAATCATCATTTGGCTTCTTGGGTTTATGTACCCTAGGTGCAGGGGAAGCAGCTGGAATTTGCCTGGAAACCGCAGCACTGTCTGCTTGGTTCTCGATGGGTGGCTAGGGACAACAGTGCCTTTTACAATCGCTCACCTGCCTTCCTGTTCTGCATAATAAGAACCAGCTCCTGGGGCATCTCAGTGCTCTGCCGAGCAGGTTACTGATGGGTCTACTGGAGAGAAACATGTGTGTGCTTGTGTGCATGTGCCATCCGGGCATCCATGTGCCCGTGTATATATATGCATTCATATATGTACGTGACTCGCTGGATGTGTGTGAATTCGTGTTGTGTTTGTGTAGACATGTTTGGGTTTGCATGTGTAAGTCTATGTATATGTGTTTGGGTATGTGCACATATATGTGCTTGAATGTATGTCTGAGGCACAAGTATTTGAGACTACTTACCTGACTGTTTCTGTACAGGTGTTTCCACTTCCACTGGGTGCTACATGGGAGTTCCAAGACTCAAGCTGTTGTGGTTGGAGGTTACGTTCATGGTGCTGTGACCTCTACTTGTGAGCTTGTCCACTTTCAATCTTAGTGGCCATTCTTCCTCACTCTCCAAGGCTCTTCTGTGTCCTTCTCTGCCTCCTCCTGGAAGCCTTCCCATTCTACGCCTGGTTGAAGTCCTTTCACTGTCTCTGTTCATACTCCAGGCTCCATGTGGACCTGACACAGGCCCTGTTTACACACCTGCGCCCACCCTGGAACCCGAGCTCCTGAGAAGGGTTAGTGATTGGTTCGTCTCATATCCAGAGTCCAGTAGAATGAGATACCTCTAAGACATTCAACCTGTATAACATGGTATAAAGTGGAGCAACCATCTCCATGCCTCCGTATAATTGCAGAGGAAGATGTCTGCTCTGAATGCTGAGGGGCTGCAGGAAAGCGTGCTCAAAAATGCCAGCAATACGGTGGAGCACTCTGGTGTTGTCCGAGGCGCCCAGCAGTTGGGAAGACAGCAGGCAGCAAGTAAAGAAGGCAGGTTGACCTTGGAGTCAGAAGGCTATGCTAAGCTCTGGTTCTGCTCTTCAGTGTTGGGTTGACCCTTCGACAGGCCTTCACAGTTGGCCTTCTTCCCCACACTGTGGAGAGAGCCGGGCCCTTTTGCTTCGTGGGTGCCAGGGCTAGCCTTAAAGTATGGTGCCCTAGGATCAAGGACTTGCTCATAGGGATGCATATGCAACCAGACACCACTAGCAGAGTAGTTGCATATAGGAAGCCCCAGGACCCTTTCAGAAGGCAGTGAGGAGCAGGGGGACCTGAGGCTGGGACTTCAAGAAAAAGCAGGACTTCAGGTGGCTGGAATAGTCTCTGGGGAAAGTGAAAGCAGTTTCTTCTCTGCAGTATGTCTCTGTCCTCTCTGGAGGAAGGAGGTAGGAGGGGTGTAAGTTGTCCTGGTAATAAAATCAGTGACACTGGCCTGATTTAGCTCAACGGCATAAGTACCTGACTGGAAAGTGCTAGGTCATGAGTTCGATCCCCGGTACCAAAAACAAAACAAAACAAAAATCAGTGACACTGTCTGTAAAAGGTAAAGGTCAGGCGAGACCAGCACAAGTTCAGGCCATGCCAAGTATGGGGCAGCTCAGAGGAAGAGGTGTCTTACTGCATTCTCCTGTCTACCCTGTGAGAAAGACAGTATCAACCAAAATACCTGAGTGAGGAAGCTGAGACTCAGAATGTGACTTTAACCAGCCTAAGCTCACGCCAGCAGGAAGTGAGGACTTTGGAGCTGGGATTGGCCTGTTTAGGCCTCACGTCAGCTGCGGCACCTGCCCACCTGCTTACCCGCCTCCTCCCATCCACGGCTATTGCAGCAGCTGGCACCAGCCCCTCCTCTCATGGCCCCCTATTTATGTTTGTAGTGACATTTTCTTCTCATTGGGAGATCCCACCTTCCGAGGACTGACTTCAGAGAGGTGATGTGTCCCTGTCGGGGTATGAGGATCCACTCACCCCCGAGAAGCTTGATCTCCTCTCTGATTCTGCACCGCTGCTCAAGAGTTCAGGACACAGACTCGAAAGATCCTAAAATCGGACCTCAAATGTCAGCTCGGCACGAGCAGAAGCAATGTCTTCCTCACACCTACTCTACTGTGTCTAGCAAAGCTCTCAGGTAGTACCTGGTGCTCACTAAATATTTGTTCAAAGGATGAGGAAATAAACCTTTGACTCAAGGGAAACTTAACTTTAATATCAAAGCTGACTGATCTCTTTGAAAATGGATTCCAGCAAAGAACTGGCAGCGCCCAGTGATTCTTTTCCCTGTCTGGCTGACCCTGCGATCAAGTGTGTGCTTAAATAGCAACAAGGGTCACTGATTTGCCCGGGGTTGTCCAAACTGGAGACTCTTCTATTCTCTGTAGGTGAGGACAGCGAGCCATCCGCTGGGTCTCAGAGCCACACGCGTGGGCGAGCCAGGTTGCACCAACTCAGATGATTGTGTGATGTGGGCCTGATGGGCCTGAGGGAGCCACTCGTTGGGAACCTGATGGGAGCTATTTTGTATTGGATGATGCTGATTGCTAGCCTCACCTTTGTGTCACAGGCGGAGCCCTGATTGCAGGAGGGGGCCGAGACAGCCGGGCTTCCTCCCTGCTGGAAGGGTTGGCAGGGTGTCTGCTGGCATTTGCCATCAATCCCTCCTGATTAATCAGGCTGCTTCAATCTGTGAGTCGCAATTTCTCCAGGAAAGAAATCTACCTCAAAGGAATTATCCTGAACTCCGATGCCAATGCGGGCATATTCTTCAAAGAGCAGAGGTGCTCCTCCTCTCTCTGCTTTGTGACAGGAAGTGGCTGCAGGATGAGGGTGAGAAAAAAAGGGGAACAAAAGTTGTCCTTCTTTACACTAATTTTATGTAAGGGTAAATGCATAACCCTTGATCTCCTCTAGATCTGGGTTTGACACCATTTCTACCACTTGTTAGCTGTGTGCTCCTGGGTTGACTGTAAAGTCTCTGAGCTTCTGTTTTCTCATTTGTTAAAGATAGGACCATAATAACAACTTCCCCAGTTCCCAGGATGTTTGTAGAGTAGAATACTACAAAGGGGTCTCATGGAGGGCTTGGAATGAATGTTGCTCTTCCTGCATCAGGAAAACCAAAACAGTGATGTGATGGTTTATATATCGATTTCCCCAAGAGCCTCATAGGCAAGGTTTTTGGAAGGTGATTTGGTCATGGGGGCTTCTGGTGGGGTTGCTTTTAGGAGATGGAGTCTGGTCAGAAGAGATGGATCGCTGGGGGTGTGACTCAGAAGGATTTATCTCCCTCCTGGCTCCTCCTTTGATTTTCTGCTTCCTGTCTGCCACACTGTGAGTAGCTTTTCCTCTGCCATTCTGTCCTGCTTTGGAGCCAGCCAACTACAGAGTGAAATGTCAGCCAAAATAAACCTCTTGCTCTTTAAGTTATAGATGTCAGACCTCTTGTCTCAGTAATGAGAAAAGTAACAAAGACAAGTAGTAAAAAAAAGTATGTGCATTCTTGCTATGATTTGAATATGACCCCCAAATTCATGAGTTGGAAAAGCAATTCTCCCTGCAACGATGTTGGCAGGGGGTGTTTCAGTCTCCCCACCCGCCGTGTTATGATGCAACAAGTGGCCGTCCCCAGCTCCAGCCCCTTGACCTTGAACTTCCCACCCTCTCCAGAGGTGTGAGAAATTGATCTCCACTCTTTATAAATTACCCAGGCTGTGTGTCTAGCAGTACAAATGGGCTAAGTTGTGTCTGACAAAGACCATTTTTTTAAATGCTGCAAAGTCTCAGAGATGTACAAAGGAACAGACACTGAACAAGCTATCTTTATTAGAAACACACAGGGAAAATTCAGACACCCAAGCCATGTAGAGCTGCCCCATCCTGATGGACTGTTATTCTTGTGTTGTGGCTTGGCACTCTCACACCTCAGTGTGCAAAAGTAGGTAGAGCTGCCTTGACTCTAGCAGAGCAGAATAATGTGTGGCTACATCTGGGCCATGTACCAGAAATTCCTGCCTGGCTTGGCCACCAGTCCATGATCAGGACAGGCGCAGCTATGGCCACCGGGCCCTCTGTCTTCTTGCCTTGAACTTGCCTTTCCTTGCCTATACTCGATCTTGGTCCTACACCTAGAAGCGTTGCTGCTTCTGGTCCTTTTGGCAACTTTGCCTACTTTATTCATGGAGAAGAGTCAGAGGAACATTGCCTGGGGAAAAGAAATGTAAAAGGATGTTGCTTTTTGCATTGATCAAAAGTCAGCATCTCTCTTTCTTCAGAAGATGGATGAAGCCCAGGTCCAAACCCAAGGGAAGCCAGAAAACAGTGGCTCTGTGAAAAGTAAAGTCCTTCCTGGCCTCAGCATATTCAGAGCTAGGCTACCCAGAAGCCTGCCAAGCAACTGAATATGTTTTAATCATTATTTCTCTCTCAAGGGGGGGGTGGAGGGGGAGTCATTTGTAGCCTGGTAACAGAGATCTGCATGTTCTTCATGCCAGGCCGTAAACACAAGCTTTCCCTCTGCTCAGCCTAATGATGCTAAAAGGCTGGCAACCAGCAGAAATCAGGGTGATTGCAGCGTGGACAGTGGGAACAGGCCAGAGCGCATGTTGCAGGAACAGCCACCGTGACCTATGGCTCTCTGTAGAAACCCCCCAGATCAGGGGTCTATGCAAGGAGCTCCCGGCCCAGCCAGGGTTTTGTTCTACACCAGCCAGGAGTAGGACTGTGGAGTCCAGTGTGGGGAATGTGCTAGGGAGACGGGCTGCCAGGATGGGTGGTCTGGGTTGGGTGCTGCAGCCTGTCTCGACCTCCTGCCCCCAGCCCTTCCTTCTTCCTCCCTGGGCATCCACACAGCTTGTTTTTGATGCCACTTTCCAGCTGCTTTACCTCTCCTTTGCACTGTTACAGGAACAGCTCAGAAACAGTGAGGGAAGTAAAGCTACTCCCACCATTCAGTGTCACTTTAAAAAGGTCACATGGAGGAATGGTTAAGAATGAGGCCTTGGGGTCAGACTACCTGACTACAAGTTCTGATCACCTGCTGAGTGGCTGTAGCAAGGTCCTAATCTCAGGGTTTCAGTTTGTGCCTCTATGTCATGGAAATAGAAATAATTCCTATAAAGTTTACTACTGCCAAAGATCTGTCCCAAGCATGAAAAGAACACTGGCCATTATCATTATCATTATTATCGTTCTTATCACTCTCTTAGCACATTCATTGTATTTTCTTCTCTCTGGATGCTGCGAGGCTTAGATGAGGTTGCACTCCTGGATTCACTTTAGTAGAGCTCCTGGTGCCATGTTAGTTCTGTAATCAGTTTACCTAATGAGGCTGGGCTCTGGCTCATTGATGAGATGCTGATCTACTAGATTAGTCAGCTTTCCCATTGCTGGGATGTAACAGTAGACCCACAACTTAAGGAGGAAAAGTTTAATTTGATTTCCTGTTTCAAGGGGTTTGGTCTTGGTTGGCTGGTTCTAAGGAAGGAACAGGTTAAAAGTGCATGGTGAGGACAGATGGTCACTGCATTACAGCCAGGAAGCAGAGAGAGAGAGAGAAGCAAAAGAAGAGTGGAAGGGAGATATACCCTTCAAGAGCATGTCCCAGTGACCCTCCTCCACCACTAAGCTTCTAACAGTACATTTAGCTATAAATTCATTAATGGATTAATCTGCTGATGAATGTAGCACCTGAACAATCTAATAACATTCAAAGACCCCACCTTGAGACTTTTGGGGGATATTCTAGTGCTAAACCATAACATCTAGCATCCACAAGGCCCTGTGTTCCACCCTCAAGCTTAGCCAAGCAAAATTATCTTGATGGTTAAGTCTATGGGAGATGGGAGTGTGCCTGCCTTGCAGACTGTCGTGAACCATTCACCACACAGAAAGGCACAAAGCAGGTGCCCAGGAGGGCTCCTGCAGGATCTAAGAGCAGCTTCCCGCACACTGCTTGCTGGACCCAGGGAAACAGCAGGTGAGGTACCATCTCCAGAACACCTGACCTGCACTCAGAACCACCAAAGTCAAAGGAAGAAGGAAGAAAGGAAGGAAGGAAGGAAGGAAGGAAGGAAGGAAGGAAGGAAAAAAGGAAGGAAGGAAGGAAGAAAGGAAGGAAAGAAGGAAGGGAGGAAGGAAGGAAGGAAGGAAGGAAGGAAGGAAGGAAAAAAGGAAGGAAGGAAGGAAGGAAGGAAGGAAGGAAGGAAGGAAGGAAGGAAGGGGAGAATGAAGAAAAGCAGGGAATGAGGAAGGAAAGAAAGAAGGGAGGAATAGAGGAAGGGAAGGAGAAAAAAAACAAAGGAAAGGAAGGAGGAAGGGAGAATGGCTGAAGAAGTGTCCCAGATCAAAGGCTGTTAAACAGACATGGAACTTGAATGCAGTGCATACTGAACCCTGGGTGGTCCAGGACAGGGAACATGGTATACATGTCATTACAGGGGACATGGGTGACATTAGAATGTGGATTAGGTGACATTGTTATTTTAATGCTACTTTTTCTGATTTAGATCACTGAATGTGGTTATACAAGAGACAGTTCTTAGTCTTAGGAAGTATACATTGGAATATTTAGATATCTACTCAAATATTAGGAGTAAAGAAATGAGATCACAACCAGATCAGAAAAATCTGTACACTGTACATATTCAAAATCATATATTACTTGTGTATATATATATATATATGCACATATATGTATCATCTATCATGTATTTATCAACTATCTCTGTGTCATCTATCTGTCTATCTATCATCTATCTATCTATCCATCTATCCATCTACCTATCACGATCGAGGGAAAGGAAGATTTTCCCAGCCTGGTTGTTGCTATTGAGGCTCAAAAGACAGCACTATTCTCCTGACCTTTTTCAGCCTTGCCTTGGATTTTATTGAAGCGAGCTCATTCCATACATATTTCTTAGCTCAGCATTATGACTCTGAGATGCATCTGTCTTACTGTGTAGAGGGGCTGTTTGTTCATGTCCATTGCTGTGTAGGTTTTATCCAGTCTCCCACTGATGTGCATTTGGGTTGTTTCTTCTTTTTGAATGATGTGGTTTTCTTTTTGAATTTTGGCACACACCTCTTGTGGACATATGTATACGTTCGTGTGGGTTAAGTCATAGGAGTAGGGTGGTGAACTCATGTGACAGGGACCCCTTCCCAGTCAGCAGAGACTGACAGTAGTCCAAGTTGGTGAAGGAGCATTCCTGATTCTGCATATCCTCATCAACACTTGCTATTGTTGGGTTGTTGAGTTTAGGCCTTCTACTGGATGTATATTGTTGTCTTGTAATGGGTTTATGCATTCTCTAATGCTATTGAAACTAAAGCTTTATGTCTGTCAGATATACTGTTTTGTGAAGTGTTTATTCAAGCCCATTGACCATTTCTCTGTGGGCTCTTGCCTCCTGTTGATTTGGAGATGTTTTTTATGTAGGTGGGTAGAATTCCTCTGTTTGATACACCTCCTCCCAGTGCTCTTTCCTGTTCTGTGGTTTGGATTTTCAGGCCCTTCCTGATATCTTCTGATAAGTAGTTTTATTTTAATGAAGTTCAAATTGTCATATTTTCCTGGAAAACCATATTCTAATCTTTACCCTCTTAATGGACTGAATAGAAGATGTTGTATAAAGGAAAAGCGAGATATCTCTGAGCTACATTCCCTGGCCTCTCCTGTCACTTTGGCGTGAGTGGAATGAGAAAACGCCAATGGAATGAGAGAACACCCATGGGAGTGACAGGAGCCCAAAGGTCATCCTAGCTCAGAATTAAGTCCTACCAGCTGACTGACCCCCTGCGGATGATACACGTCACTTCTCTAAGCTGGCAAGTGAGGCTAACACCCACCTCTGAGGTTGACCAGGAGTCCATGATGCCATTATGGACTAAAGGTATCCATTCATTCATTCAGTGTTTCTGAGTGGCCATATGTGCCAGCCCTGGGGCAGGAAAATAGTAGGTACTTCATTGATAATTAGCCCAGATAGACAGCAGATAGACGAGGAAGAAGGAACATAGCAACCCCATAGTCTTTTATTCTGAGCAGTGCTAGAGGTAAAATCATGCCCAGTCCAGCTTTGGTCCCACTTTTCCCCCAAACCAGCATGGAGAGCAAAGGCTCAGACCTGTGCTGCCAGCTGAAGCACTTGTGGTCTCAACAGCTGGCCAATGGGTAGCAATAAGGCTGTGAAAACAGCTGTACTTCCTTGAAAGTCTAAACCAGCAGCCAGCACCTCCCCAGCAGAGTAAGGTATGGCCCAGACCAGAATGGGTAGTCCAGGCAAGTGGGTGGGGCAGAAGGTAGCCACTCAGATAGATGAATGGCAGTCTGTGAGACATACAATCCCAGGCAAAAGGGCCCAAGCATCAGAGGATGGGACTTTTAACATACTATTTTGTCTAATCTCATTAAACCCATTTTACAGATTAGAATACTGAGTGAGTGACACATCTGACAGTACCTTGGATGGCAGGAATGTGATGAGAACCCAGGTTGGTCAACTTGTCCTACTACTCAGTGCTGACCCAGATCACTAGATAATTATTTTCTCAGCACCTTTACCAAAATTGTACCCAAGTCGAAACCTAGAACAGTGCATGCTTAGAGAAAAAAATGTGAATGGAACTAGTACTAGGTCCCTCCTGCTAAACACCAAATTAATCTGCTCAGGGAAGAAACACACCTGCACCTTTCATCATTTAACCGGTGCATGAATATTTTTAAAGGTGCCATGCTGGAGCTGGGGAAGAATCTACTTCCTCTATTCCGTGAGAGCACACAGTCAGGTGAGTGGGGGCAGCAGGGAGCAAGAGCTGGACTCTGAGGCTCCGCTGGTAAAGACAAAATGCAGAAGGGGATGGAGAGGAGAAGGTGCCCAGGCAGGGAGCACTTAGCTCAGACTACCCAGCTCTGGGGTGCACGCTGGACCCTTCATACCAGCATCATGAAACCTGTGGCCGAGGCTTTGCATGTCAAGCTGGGTATACTTGGCTCATTGGGAGTCAGCTGGGGGCCCTGGTGCCTACTGCCT
Organism: Hydrochoerus hydrochaeris; assembly: GCA_004027455.1. Classification (NCBI taxonomy): domain Eukaryota; kingdom Metazoa; phylum Chordata; class Mammalia; order Rodentia; family Hydrochaeridae; genus Hydrochoerus; species Hydrochoerus hydrochaeris. The sequence goes on along the minus strand of PVLA01000189.1, from coordinate 173,813 downwards.
GGCCCAGGGCTGCCTGGGCTGCATAGCTTCCCTGGTCACTCTCCCCTGACGGTGCTGGCACCAGCAGCCGGCAGTGGCTTTCATCCTGGAAACCCCAGGTGGGTCCCGGATGCTCAGCCTGCAGACAAACATCCTCAGGGTTGTTCCCTAGCAACCCGCTCTGCTCCAGAGCTGCAGGTCCACAGCCAAAGCCCTCCCACCCATTTGCAACGAGGCGTTTGGTTTTAGGTGCTCGGGGATGCTTCCTAATGTCCCTTCAATGATCCACGAAGCCATTTGCTTATAAAATCTGCCACGTGCCTTCCCTTCTCCTGCCCCCATTCCTGCCCTTCCACCAGAACTAAGTGCAGTGAACCCTCTGTGACAGATGCAGCCAGTGGATCCCTGGGTGGCTTGTCGAACAAAGCCCTTGTTCCACGGTAGCGGCGGCAGCGTGGGGCAACTTCCCTTGTGGCAATGCTGCTGCCCACTGTGGGCTGTGCTGGAAGAGGGTGGAGGGATGGCCAGGATCCAGAAGACAAGAAGCAAAACAAGCCCTGCGCCAGGCAGAGGTGGAGGAGGGGGGAGGAGGGAAAGGGGGAGGAGGTGGTGGGAAGGAGAGGGAGGGAGGAGGAGAGGCCACTTCATTTATTTATTATGATGCCTGTTGTGGTGTTGGTCTCATGTGTGGGGAGCAGACTGTATTTTATGTTTTAATCCTCCAAGCTGTGTGTGTGGGCTGGGGATAATTACATTGAAAAATGTGTCTAATATGCGGAAGGTTCTTTTTGTGGGGAGTGGGAATGCTCTGGCGGAAAATCTTCTTCATGGCAACTGGTCCCTTTTCCATCAGCCTCTCAGAAGGTGCCAGTAATTGGGAGCGTGGCAGAAGCCTGCCCCCCAGCGCAGGCTGACCAGGGCTCCTCAGGTGTGGGGAGGGAGGGGGCCGAGCCTCAGTGGAGCAGGGCTGCACCTCCCCTCACCTTGCCTGCGCGAAGCAGCCCGGGGTGTGTGGGAGGAGTGACAGGAGGATACAAATGGGAGGGCTGATTGCTTTCTTGGCCACAGCCTTGGGCCCAGCTGCTGAAGAATGCAGGAGGGAGGTGACAGGCGGGCTGCTAGGAGACAGAGCTGCGGTGTGCACTGACACACATGTGCATGTGCGTACAGATGGCCACACAGGCACAGCCCGGGCTACCCATCCACACGCGATACATATGTGCTCATGCACATACTAACACGTGCACATAGCTACCTGTGCACACCCATTCATGCACAGAGGCACATGTGCCCAGGAACACACACAGGTGTGCACACAGCAATACCTTCCCACGCAGCACAAGCAGGCATGCACACACTTGTGTGTTCACGTGTGACACACATACATGTACCAACTCACCATGCTGTCTGCCAGCTGCACATCTGTTTACACTAATTTACACCTTTTACCCATTGTTCTACATAGGCACGAGCCCTCCTTTCCATTCTCTCTCACACACACCTTCACATGTATTTGGACACACACATCCTACGGCTTGCCAGGGCTGGTGATTGTGAAGCGGTATCAGAAATATTCCCAGTGACATTTTTATTGGGAATTTTAGAAAACTGACATCTGCCTTCCTTAAAAGGCCAGCAGAAACAAAACAAAACAAAAGAATCCACAACCCTGACACGCTCAATGTTGATTTTTTAGCACATGTGCCTTGGTGGTGCCACTGCTCACTTAATTCAAGCCACATGTGAGTGTGCAAGCTTTCCTTTGACTGGGGGCGGGGCTGCTGATTTGATGCCTGTTTGCTCAGTAACTGCAGATCCAATGGAAAAAGCGCTCAGCCTACTGCGATGGTGGTTGGTCTCCCTGCCCGTGGTGGGCCAGCATCCCCACAGGAAGAAATCCAGGGAGCGGAGAGTGAGGTCCTCGGAAAGCCCAGCTGTGATGAATAGGACTTCTGGTTCCCCTGGGACCTGGCTGGTTATTTTGTAGGAAATTGAATTTCTTGATAAGTTAGAAGACGTGCTAATGAGCACTAATGTCAGGCCAGGGCAGGAGCTGAGGGTGGCTCCGGCCTGGGTATCTGCTGGGTCAGCTTCCTTTTCAGCCTCTGGGACCCCCTCCTCCTTTCACCCTCCTCCTCTGGCCTCCAGCCAAATTCACCCCCAAGAATGCTCCTCCAGCCCTCCCCAGGCCCTCCTGTCAAAGCTGCCCTCCTCTGGCATCTTGCAAACCTTCAGTGGGCAGAAGCTGCTGAGACCACCAGCAGCCTTCAGGATCTGGCCAGGGCAAGGGTACGGGCAGCGCCTTGGCCCTTTCTCTGTGGGTGGCAGATTGAGTGGCCTCTGCTTCTCCAGATGCTTCATGCTGAGCTCTTCCCTGGCCAGTACAGGACCGGGCGGTGTTTCCTGAGCTCACTCTGTTCTTGGCCTCACTCTGCAACCCACTGGGCATCTGCAGAAACTTCCGCACCTCCATTGCTTTCATCGCAGTGAGAGCAGGACTCAGCGTCAGGAGGGCGGACATCCAGGGCCTCCAGGCCATGGCTTCCTGGATCTGGTGAGCTGTGTTCCTCCATCCACTCTGCGTCACCTGAGCTGACTGTCCTCAGATGCTCCAGATGTGCCCCATGGCAGGCAGAGCTTTTGGATGGGCTGCTTCTGATGCCAGGGAACTTCTCGACCTGGACATAAGCATGGCTCCCTGCCCACTTTGCTAGGTTATTCCAGAAATGGACCCTAGTCCCTAATCTTCCCTACCCTACTTCTCTGTAACCTTTGCCCACTCTTGACCCACTGTATATGTCCCCGGAACATGAGCTTTAGGGAGACACATGCAGGGTTTGCTTTGGTCATTGTTATTGTGTCTCCTGCACCCAATCCAAGTTCACATGCGGGAAGCTGCTCCAAAGCTGCCTGCCTGAGAGATGAAGGAGGGGGACGAGTTTGGCCTCCAGGCCCACTTGGCCTCTTCAGTCTATCCCCAGAATGGCCTCTTCTGGTTCATCTCAAGCCAGTGCAAACTGCCGGACTTTTCTATTTCTATTTTTAAAAATATTATAACTGTTCATCTTTATGGAGTAGAATGCGATGTTTCGATTCATGCCCACATTGTGCCATGATCAAATCAGGGTAATTAGCATATCTATCGTTTCATAGGTTTATCGTTTCTTTGTGGTTAGAGCATTCAAAACCTCTCTTTCAGCTGTTTTGAAATACACAATACATCATTGTGAACTGTGGTCGCCCTAATATGCAATAAAATGCCAGAACTTATTTCTCTAATCTCTGAACTTCGCTTTCTTTGAAGTCTAAACATGTGTTGAGGGGCCTTGATGTATATTGACTCAGATTACACACCCAGCCTGTTTTAATTGAATATACACTGGAAATCTCTCATGTGCTTTTAAATGTTTTACATGCATTCTCTGATTTGCTGGTCACAGAGCTGCAAGGCACGAGGCAGCATTGTCCTCACTGGACAGATGAGCAAACTAAAGCTCAGAGAGGTGAAGAGATTCAGTTGGGTCACACAGGTCTCCTGCCTGTGGTCCTTCTCTGAATCCAATATGGCTTCCTGGAGGTGGTGGCCTCTGGCCTTAGCTGGCACCTGGCTATTTACCGTTCATCTAGGTCAAGTCTGCTGTGTGAACCCCAAGCAAGAAAGTCCTCTGTCAGACAAGAGAACATCACGATGCCAGTGTAGAGAGGGATGTCCCCAGCAAGAGTAGTCTCTAAAAACCCCAGCCCTTCTTGACCTGGTGTATTCTTCTACCCTTTGGGACTCTGCATCCATATCTATAAAATGGGTTGAACACCTCCCTGCAGGGAGTTATGACACACAGCACAGTTGCTTTGTTCTAACCCCAGATAATCTTTCTAAAGCAATATATGAACTCCAAACACAGGGAAGTCAGTCTCCACAAGGTGCCTTTGCACTGCTGCCCAAGATCACATCTGCATTATTAGGTGGCTACCCTGCCCCACGATCTCATGGTGTTATAGGCCACTAAACATGCCATGCTTGGCCCCCAGAAGCTGCCCTATGTAGCACAGTGGACTCCCTCACACTGGACATGTCTGCTGGGTCTACCCAGAGGATTCCAACTGTGTCTCCAAAAAGGAAGGAGGAGGACCTTGGACCACTGCATGGCGGGGTGGGGTAAGAAAGAGCCAGGAAAAATGTGCCAGGGGCGGGGCAAGAGGCAAACAGGATCAATGCAGGAAGAAGGTGCAGGGACACAGGATGAAAGCTAGTGGCATATGCACACTTTCAGCCCCATCCCAGATCCTAGGGACATTTGTACATAGCGGCCTCCAGCCCTGAGCTTGGATCCTGCAGTGTGGGGACATTTCCACACTGCAGCCCGCAGCCGCCGTGGAGCAAACAAAGCCAGAGGTGCCGCTGTAGACATGGCACGGCGGCTGTGAAACAGGGTCTGTCTGCACCTTTCAATGCTGCCGTCTCATTAATCTTGTACCTCTGCAGCCCTTCTGAAGAGCGCACTCACAGCAGCTCATTCATTACGGCTCTAATAACAGCGGCGGGCCTGAGAGCAGAAGGCTGAGGAGGAGCCAGCCCGGCAGCTGCGGAAAGCCAATACCTTTTTAAATACATTTACACAGCAATAAATAAAAGCGGTCTCAGTTTACCTCTTTATTAAACTCTATTTGCGAGTCGGAGTTAAGGGCTGCATTTGTGTCTTGCTATTCAAATTTATTCGTGCGCGTCTCCTTGGCTGGCCACATTTATTCCGTCACGCAATAATGGTGGCTGAAGCTTAAGAGGGTCTTTCATCACCAGCCGCCCTCATTAAGGGCTCTGCGCCAGGCTCCTGGGCTCGATTTAGCTACCATGCAGACCACCCCCATTATCCAGAGGGGAAAACAAAGGCAGAGAACTATCACGCACGACTTCATTAGTTTCACTCAATAACCAGCCGGACGATGCCAGAAAGCTGGTGAGATCAGTGCCCTCCAAACTCTGGCACGGAGAGAGAGTCCCCTAAAAGCACTCTTGTATCCTTCCCTCCCCCCGTCCATGGTGTTAGAGGCTCACATATGAGTACAGGAAACACTCTGAGAAAGCAAGGAATCCATTCAAACTGATCTTGACCTTGAACATTCACTCTCTGTCAACACTAGCCTGTTTCAAGGAACCAGCAGTCCGTGGGTAGGTCTGGAGAATGTGCAGCATTTACAGTTCTGCTTTGCAGTAAATCACTGCTCCCACGGCAGGCAATGTCTTGTCCCCCACAGCACCTCAAAACATTCAGTCCCCTTTCCTTGAGCTTCCCTGGCAGGGGTTCTTGGACTCCCTGAAAACAGCCCCTATGGACAAGTAGCTCCATGGCTGGCCACAACCCCTGTCCCAAAGTTCATGGAACATTCTATACTTCTGATGTCAGGGCCTGAAGGCCCCATGCTGTCCTCAGAATCAAGCCAAAGCAAATGGACACAGGGTGCTGGCTGGTTGGGGCCAGAACACAGGACGGCGAGGACTTCCTGGGCAGGTGCTGACCATACAGTTTTGTAATGGCAGCATGTGCAGCACCCCAGGAGGGAACCTGGATGCATGAACATGCCCTCCTGTCCTTTTCAGTTCCACTCCCGCATTTACTATGAATGGAAGATAAGTGAGGTCTGGCCTTCTAGCTGTTCACCTGGAAAAGTCCTACGCTCCTGTGGTCACCACAAAGGCATCCCAGTGCTGAATATGGAAGCATGCAGGAAAGAGTGACCTCCAGCAAGACAGCAGAGTCCCAAGCCTGTGGAACAGTGGTGCCTTCTTTTCCTGAAAGGGCAAAGTGGGCACAGAGAGGTTGAATGCTTTGCCAAAGGCCACAGAGCTACTTAGGGTTCCAATGCAGGAAGTCCCCTCTATCCTATGTCTGGCACTGCCATCTCTGCAGAAGAAGGGTCAGGAACCACCTGCTGTCAGCACAGGCTCTTTCCCTGTCTCTGCTTCCTGGCCATCATGAGGCAAACAAGTTTCCCCCATCAGCTGGCCGTCACACAGGCTCAGTCCCTTCTCTGTGTGCTGGAAATCAAAGTACTGACCTGCACAGTTGTTCTTATAGGTACAAAGTGGTCACAAGGTTCAGTTTTGGACAATGAAACATACACTTGAAATTTTTGCTTAAATCTGCAGAGTAGAGAGTGGATTTCTTTCGGGAAAAGACTTTGTGAGGATGAAGGATTTGCTTGTTGTCTGGGTTGTGCTGCTGGCTTTGTGGATGCTGAGTGTCATGGCTTATGTCAGTGGCCCCCAAGCCTCATGACTTTGCATTATGCATTTGTGATTGGCTCATTGTCTAGAGCGTGGATTGGGGCTGTGAGTGCTACACGCGGCCTAGGGGTGGAGCCAGGATGTGATGGCAGGAAGAAGGCATCTCTCTCCCTTGCCGGTTTCCACCTTGCTGTTTGCAGCCGCCATGAACAGTGGCCCCGCCATGCTGCCTTGGAGCCAACTGAGTATGAACTGAAACCTCCAAAAACTGTAAGAAATAAACCTTTCCTCTCCCAACTTTGGGCATCAAGTATTTTGTCTGAGCGAAGAGTAAAAAGTAACTGAGACACTGGGTACTTGACTTTGGGTTCTTTCCTATGTATACCTGGGGCCCCAATCAGGGTGTGTAATCAGTGCATGAAGGGCTGGATAAAACAGTGGGTGGGGAGGAAGGAGTGTCTCTGTGTGCTGGAGTGACACAAAAGTTTTTTCCCAGGTGCTGGGATTAGTGATGCTATGCAAGGAAGGATAAGGTTTACCTAGGAAAAGAAGGTACAGTAAGAAGTTGGTGGCAGAGAGGACCACAGGAGCCAGAAAACAGGGACGGGAAGGAGCACATCACATCTTCCGGGTTAACTCACTTTCTGCGGTAGAGGCAGGCTTTGTGTACTCCCCATGTTGTGGTTAATAAGCCTCCTCATATTTTGCTTTCTTCCCCCACATTTTTTTTTTAATTTTCAGTGGCAGAAAGTTATAACAGACAAGTGGCAATTGATCTCTCGCTTCCAGTAACAGACTCAAACACAGCACCCCCCAAGACACAGAGGGGAGAAAATCTGCACTGTGTAGAAACTCACCAGATTTCCTTCCCCTGAAATTGCAGTTCTTTATTGTCTAGAAATCCTCAAAGATAACTTCTGCTTCAACTCAAGGGGCAGGGCGCATCCTGGAGTCCACAGGTGCCTTTGAGAGGGGCTGGGAGCTTTGAGCCTGCCAGGATCACTTGACAGGCAACCTCCAAAGCCCTGAGTGTGGAGGTACAGAACAGCTTGTGCAGAAACCAAGACGTTATAACTCCCCAAACTCAGGACTCTTTCCAACAGGTCCCCACTATTGACTTAGATGATTCTACTGGAATGTGACTTACATGCACACAAAGCTAGGAATAAACTTCCTCTGCTTATAGTTTACCTAAAATGGAGAACACAGATATCATCACACTTTTAAAAATAAGATTGAGAAACTGCAAATGCCAATTAACATCAGCAGATTGCTGCTTTTTGTGTGCCCAAATTTGCACCAGAGTCCTGCATAGGATGATACCTGTCAGAGAAGACCAAGCTGTGAGTGTTTCCTGATCCTCTTCCTACAACAGTGGGAGGAGATGATTTTCCACTACTTGTGTCCACTGGAACCTCTGCAGTGTCTGTTCATATGAATGCTCCAGTGCCATCTGGGCTTCCCTGGGCAGAAGGTCATATGGTGCCAGCAAGACATCTGACAACGTGAGGGACACTTTGGAGCAAGGTGTCATCTAGGTCATAGTTCTCAGCCTTAGCTGCATGCTGGAATCTCTCAGGGAGGCTTTTTGAATGTTCATGCTCAAGCCACACCTCAGACTGAGTAAGTTTCAAGGCTTTAAAACTGCTCCCTTGGTAAGCCAGTGCCCAGGCACATTGAGGACCAGAGATCTAGACCAGCTTCTTAACCTTGAGCTTGTGTCTGAGCCACTTGGCAACTGTGAAAATCCAGAGCACTGGGCTCCATCCTCTGATTTCTGATTCTGCAGGGTCTAGAGAGAGCTGAGCAACCAGCATCAGTCATAGAGTTCCTAAGTGATGCTGATCCCACCGATTTGAGGACCCTTTTTTGAGAACTAGCAGCTTCTGCAATCTGAATAAACATAGTCACTTGTTGTGGATTATGGTAGAAATTAAAATATTTGCATCAAGAACTCATGAATTTCAGAGCAAGAAGCTCAAGAAGCTCAGTCTCAGAAATATTTAAGGAATAGACCCAGCAATGGATTTGGAATCCAAGAACCAGGACTCAAATCCTACCTCTCCTCATGTGCCACTTGTTTGGCACATTCACTCTCTGAGTCTCCTGAGACTTGCTGACAGGGCATCAGCTGAAACCGTGCAGAAGGTGCTGTACCCAAGTCAGCCTTGAGTGGGAGCAAGACAGTTCGGGGCTCATGCCCAGCTCCACTGCTTGCTGGCTGTGTGGTCCTGGGGAAATGATGGTGGTAGTCTCACCTCGGGACTCTTAGCATTTGAGGAACATGTCAAACTGCGAAACACTCATTGACTTATTTTATAAATTAAAACATGTTTTGAAGGTAGTGGAAGGTGCTTGTGAGTCAAGTTGCAAAGGAACCAGCCTCACTAATCATCTCTCTCATCCACATTCAGGTATGGTCTTAAAGGTAAATCCAACTAGCAGTTTGGTGAAAGCCCTTGTATTTCCAAAGCTGAAAAGTGACCACGCCCCCCAAGGATGCTAGTTAGCAGGTAGCCTAAAGAAGGTGTCTACCCAGTCTCCAGGGAAACAGAAGGGATGATCCTCTTCAAGATCAGGCTTTCGGCTGACCCTTAGGGGAAAATAAAATGTTAAAAATGATGAAACATAGAAGGTCAGAGATGGAAGTATCACTCAAGAAGGTGTTCAGAAGACAGACTGGTGCTTGTCCCCTTTTCTGTGCCCAGCTGGCTTTTCCCATCTCTGTCAAAGCCCTAAGCCAGATTGGGAGAAATGGCAATGACTCTACTGTCACAAAACCACAAGCTCTTCAGAGGTGGCTCTGTTTTTACTACATTTCCAGCCCAGATCTTAGTCTTATGCCCTATCTTCCATGCAGACTGACGGACTGACTGACTGACCAACTGACTGAATAAAAGAAACAAACTTGAAGCATGTTAAGGACATCCCTGTAGAATTCAGGTAATTCAGAGCTCAGAAATGTGCTGATAATTTGACATTAGTAAAGTAGTAAAGGGGATGATGGTTTATTAGACAACCAAGAAAAACTCTGGAAATCAAGTTAATTGAATAGCAGGACAGCAGACACATTGCAGTTAATATATCAATTTAAAGTGTTCACATGAGCAGATGGACTTTGACTTAGTTGTAAACCTTGATGGAGAGAAGAAAGAAAAGAAAGAAGGAGGGAAAGTAGGAAAAGATCTTTACACTGTATTGAACAACTCAAAGAAACTAGGACACAGTGATTGACTTTGCAATTCAGATGTTCAGTGTGACTGAGGAGGGGAGAAAGGAGATGGAAATTATTTCAATGCTTGCAAGAGAAGGTCACTAAGACAGGGGCCCAGATGATCTTCTCCCACATATCTGTACCCCTAACCAGAAAGAAAGAAGGTTGAGGCCCAGATTGTGAAGAGCTGCAGGTTCAAAGAAGCATTTTTGTAAAACTGAAGAAGAGCAGCTGGAAACCCAGAGAGCAGAGTCCAAATCACAAGTTCCTGTTTGTCTTACTGCGTTTGGCAGAAGCTGACAGTCACTCTGAATGAAAAGCCCCAAGTCTAAGGCAGAAAGAAGGAAATTGCTTTTTCTGGGCCATGTGTAACTTGGAGCAAGATGGCAATTTTGTTTTATTGTGACTTCCCACTTAGGAGGACTCAGAAATAAAGATTAAATATGGGATGTCTGTGAGGGGGTTAGTCTCACCAGGATGTGACTAGCAGAGGCCATCAATCCTCATGTCCAAAGGAGCCAAGTGGGGCCAAGCAGAGCACCTCTTGCTCCTTGCAATACTCAATGTGTAGAATTAGATGTATCTAAGGGAAGCAGTGTGCTTTCTGGAGTGCTTCCTGTGCTTATGGTGGGGGAAAATGATATGGAAAGTCAGCTGTGGAATTATTGCTCCACATTCTACCAGGAAAACGAGTTTCCTTTGTCTGGTGTGTCCTGACTGTGACCCTAACACTCCTAAAACATGACCTTGTAAGGAAACATGCACTTTCTTTAAGGCCTCACTCCCTCTCTCCTTCTCCCTCTCTGTGTCTGTCTCTCTCTGTCTCTCTCTCTCTCACTCACACACACACACATGCAAACACCCCAGAAGCATTTCTTAAATTGTTGGAAAAAGCCATTTGAAGAACAAAAAGAAAAGAAAGAAATCCTTAATCCACAGGTGATCAATTACCTTGGACCAAAACCTATTTGAAAGTTGTCTCAAATAAGCTGTGGCGCTGGCTTGAATGCTTAAACAGACATAACAGCCCAACTTTCCGGTGAAAGATCCACTTGGGCTCCTCATATAAATAGCTGTGTTAGCACCATAGGCAGAGAATAACATTCTCCACCTGGGATAGGCTAAACATATTCATTGTCTACAGGCATGCACACTGGATGGGTGCTGGGCAAGACAGCTGAAGGACGGTCAGGAATAGCATATTTCTCTTTAAGCAGATTATTTTATAGAATTCTTATAGGAGAAAGCTGGGAATTAGATGTGAGGCCTATTTGGATAAAATGGTGGCTAAATCTGCTTCTGCTGCGTTTTGAATCTTCTGGTGAGCGTCCAGAAGTGACCTCTACTGGTGAGATGTGGTATTGCAACTCAGCTTGAGTAGATGTGGTTGAAGCAGGCATGGGAAAATAGGACTTCACAGGACATCATTATGTTTCAGCTGAAAACCTTGGCTGAGGATGAAAAGAGGAGAGTCCTAAATGGCCATGCTAACATGCCTCAAATGAGAGGTGTGCTGAGGCCTGTGGAATTTCAAACCATGCCCAGAAACAGCTACCCAACGTTCCCCCACCTGCCCATAGAGAGCTGGTTCTGGCAAAAAATCTTTATTTCAAAAAGCATCTGACTCAGTATTTTGAGCTATGCATCTATGTTTGTTATGGAAGCCATGGGAAAGAGTGGCTTTCTGTTGCATGAAGCAGTCATGCCGTGGGTGCTCAGGCACTCAGGACTCATCCAGGAAGAACGACGGATACCTTAGGATGGTTTAGAGCCTCAGGTAGGAGGGACAGGTGGGATGCACAGAAAGACACATCTGAGTGAGGGTGTGGGGAGGCCATCATACCCACCTTCCTCTGGCAGCTGGAGAAAATGAGGGCCAGATTTGGGAGGATGATGTGCCAAGAACTCTCACCAAGATAGGTAGCCAGGAGGCTCCCAGTTTAGGGCTCTGTGTAATTTGACAGCCTAGTTCCTGGGTTTTCAGAAAAGCTGATTTAAGGGGCTGTGCTATACTCCCTTCCAGGGGTGATTTCTTATTGGAAGTCTCATCAATTCTGCACCAAACTTTATTTCCCAGATTATGTCTTCACCCCTCATTTTTGATTTGGAAATTGTGACTGTTGGTAACACTGAACCCCTCTAACCAGCAACCCAAGAGGAAAACTAAGCACAGGAGGGCACTGGGCACTGCCCTGGTCCCTTTGTACCTCAGTCAAGAAGAGATCCTGCCTTTGCCCAGCCCCCATTCCTCTGCAGGAGGAAACTGCAGTGCCCTTCAGGAGACAATTAGAGTCATCTTGAGGAAAACCGAATTAGGGGAATGAGCCTCCATGGACTCAAGAGCATCTTTGCCCCGAACATCGCTTATGTTCCTCATAATGGAGCCTTTCTTTAAACATTACACCCCTCAATTAGCTCATAATTGCTGTCCGTGCCATATGAATTATGCATCGTGCAATGCAAATCCAGGTTCCCTGGCACTGGACAAATCACAAGCTGTTGAAGAAGCCGGAGTAATTACCAAAACAATCCCAGGAACCCTGGGGAAAATGAGCAGTATCTGACTGTTCTGCCCTGCTTCCCCGCTTACAGCCTGAGGTTGCCCCCACCCCACCCACTTCAATCAGTAGTCTTGCACTGCGTGCCAAGCAAGGTGCCTCTACCCCACACCTGCTATAATATTTTTATTCCTCGCAGTCCTTTGAGGCTGTGCTCCCACTTTATGCACTGTTAGCTTCCCATCCCAGCCCTGGGCCGTGTGGGGTTCACGGTGCCTGCCTGTGTGAGGCTCACCTCTGTAACATAAATGGAAGAGTGGGCTTGTTTCAGCAAGTGACAAATGTCATGACAAAGGATGGCTTACAGCTATAAAAAAAGGACAAAGAAGGCACTTTGAAAGCACTCAATGTGTTAATTATACAAGGCAAATTACATTTATTGAAACTACTTCTCAAAATGTCTAAGGGAGGGTAAAGATATATATTCAAAAGCATTAGAATTGCACTTTTTTTCCTTATAGTCAAATTCACGCCTGCCGATTCTCAACCGTCTATCTTTTCATACTATTATCTCGAATCATTTGGTTAATACTGTGCATATACACATGCGTGTGTGTGTAATGGCTGTGTCAAGTTTAATGGTGACAAGAGCCATGGGTCCCTCAGGGGCTCCTATCTTCCCACTACCACCATATCTAGATTTTAATACAGAAACTATCACATCACTACATCATGCCCATACTCAGGCAGTTTGAATAAGATATAGCCAGATTCTTATATCTAAAGCATGTGCCATAAAGTGATTATTCTCTGCAAATTCATTTGGCTTAATGAGGTAACTGTTTATATTCGGATTATATGCATCTCTGAGGTAAACACAGAACCTTTCTTCCCTTCCCCTGTTTCTTTCTCTCTCTCTCTCCCCTTCCTCTCCTCTGCTTTCTTTTCCTCTCCTTTCCTTCTCTCTCTCCCCTCTTCCTCTCCTCTGCTTTCTTCTCCTCTGCTTTCCTCCTCTCTCTCTCTCTCTTTCCCTCTCTCTCTTAGATATCAAACCCAGGCTCTTTCCACTGAGCTACATCCCCATCCCTTTTCATTCCTTATTTTGAGACAGGGTCTCACTAAGTATCTAAGTTGCCCAGGCTGGACTTTAACTTAGGATCCTCCTGCCTCAGCCTCCCAATGGTCTTGCTCTCTTTATCCCACCTGCCTCCATGGAAATTGTCCTGGGCCTGTCATAGGAACAGACAGGTGTGGTCCCTGTCCCAGCGAGGCTTTCAGTCTTGTGAGAGGATCAGATGTTTAACAGTACCACTTAAACACATCAGCAGCAGGGCTGAAAACTGCTCTCAGGCCAGCTCAGGTTGCCATGGGCACAGACCTGTGGATAAGATCTGGAGAAGCTTTGACATTTAGGCTGTGACACAGAGCACACATGGCATTAACTAGGTGCAGTTGAGGGAAGGCCCTCCATAAAAGACAGGCACTGTAGGATGTCACCATGTGGGTGCTGGTAACAATGGCTTTTTCCTTGCTCCTTCAGTACTTTTACTTGCAAATATCCAGTGGGCATCCAAACACTTTTGAATAGAAGTTTCAGAAATGACCACAGTAAAACGAGGACTGTGGCTTTCGTCTAGGTTCCTGCTCTTGGAGGGTAGCCCTCCAGCGCTGAAGAGCTGTGGGTGTTACTCTAGGAGCAAGTACTGGCCCCAACCCTGTTGAGCCTTAATTGGGCTTTGTGCCCTGGTCCCCACTCACTGGTGATGACCCTTCCTGAGGGCCACTGTATCTCTGTCCACCAAATCCAGGTGTAAGGCAAAATATGGAGGAACTTCATGAACATCCCAGTTAGTCTAGTACCTTCCAAGCTGTGTTAAATCAAAAAGTAACTTTGCCAAATGTCAGTGGGTGTTATTGACAATAAGTGCAGAAGAGTCCTAGCAAGTCTAGGAAACAGATTAAGCAAAGATACATACTTTTATTACAAGAAGACTTATCAGAGCCTTTGATGTTGCAGTGTGGTATTAGGACTGTAATTAGGATGCAATTTGTAATATTTTTCAAACGTATCTGACCATGAATTATAGTTCTGTTTCAAAATAAAAGACTCATAATAGGAAATAGGGAGAGAGATCTTTTGCAAAAGAAAAGGGGCCAAGAGATGGAGGGAGGAGGTGGGGGGGTGAGGAAGAAGAGAATCAAGAATTAAGATGAGTTATGTACATGCACCAGCCCCCACCAGGATGTAATCATTATGCACTGCAAACACGTACAAGTAAAAGAGAAGTTAAAACATTGGTTTGCTAAGTGCTGTTTAAATAAGCAACTAAAATTTAAGATTCAAAAGTGAAATAGGTCTCAGAGGTCATTTTCCCCAAACCTCCCATTGCAGAGAATTGTGAATAAAAATCACTGATCTACACCTACTTTGACATGACTGTAAGTGTGTCTTGTGAAGTTGTAGGAGACAAAAAGAGAAAAGAACAAGGATAGTTCCATGCTTTGTCATGTGACTCTGGGCAAGTCCCCACAGTGGCCCTGCCTGATCAGGTATTCAGTGACAACAAAGCATTCTTGGGTTGTAACTGTAAAGGACCTGGTTCAGGACAAGTGCTTAATAAGGTACCAGCCAGCCTCCTTCCCAAGAAATAAGCATCATGCTTTATACAAGTGCTACATGCAAACATTCTATACACAGTACGCAATGTTCTGGACTTTAATATATATATATATATAAAATGTTGGGTTTTTCCTCATCCCTGAAGGAACATATTAATGTAAAGTAAAGCGTGTTTAATCCTTCTGGGTTAGGCAATGCCTCTCTCTCCCAAGAAGCTCTTCTATTTTATAACCCAGTGTTAAACTTCATTAAATACAAACACTCTGGAATTTATTATCCTTTCTAGGAACCTAGACTTCAGAATTAGAGGGCTGCAATGTCTGGGCTCCCCTTCCATGTAGAAGAGACAGCTTGAACAGAAGTAGCTCAGTGCAAAGCCAGCCCTGGGGAGCAGCCACATCTAGTGTGGGTCTTTCCTCTCATGGGCCAATCCTCTCTGCTTTCCTCAGAAACCTAAGTCCCAGCATGCCTAAGTGTTTGCTTGTGGATCCTCCAAGCCTCCGCAAACCCAGGAAACTCCCAGCGATTTTTGCCCCTCTCACTGGTTTGAGATGTTATTTGTTGACAGGAGAAAGCTATCAACACTGTGAGTCTGATGTTTTGTGTCAATGGAGGACTTAGCATGTGTGAGTGGAGTTGGAGCCAGGGTCTACACCGGCACATGAAGAAGGAAGAAAGTTTGCTGGCTTCCAGGACCAAGCTGCTTCCTGACTGGCACACGGTGGGGAGGGGGTTCCAGGTTGAACCCTGACAGTTATGCAAATCAGTTGTGGCAGTTTTTGAAATCAAAACAAAGTATGCATCTCCCAACATGTATCTTACACAGACAGCATAAAAGGAGATGAAAAGAGTCTTGGTTTTAGCTCTCTGGTACTCACCCAGAGAGAGTTCAGGAGTGCTGCAGAGGGAACAGTGACAGGCTGGGGCCTGGGGTCTGGATGCTGCTTCGACTCCTTCTGTATGACCTTGGGTGTGTCACATGCCCTCCCTTCTGTCTGGCCCCTTATTGGTCCTGTGTTAGGGCTGCTTGGCTGTAGGTCAGAACGAAACAAGGTCCCTTCCACCATCCTGCCAAGTGCAGAGCAGGAACCACACTTGTGCTGCAAGAGAGCTGGATAGTCCTAGCTCCTCAGGAGCTAGGTGGACAAGTAAAACCCGAGTCCTATGCCAAGTATCAACTGGTGGGTTGGCACAGCTGTCGGGGCACGCATGTTATAGTTAACACAGGGAATGCTGAACAGAGATCCTAGCCCCTAGTCTAGAAAAAGTCCTGTCTTCTCACTTCCATAGCTGAATCATAGAAGCCAACCAGGTTTCATCTTCTTGAAGCTCATATGCTTCTAGTATCCCCCAAAGCAAGCTTCTAGAAAGGTCAGTAAAATCCTGAAGGCAAACAGCAGGCTTGTTTCAGGCTGGATTATGGATGTCGTTTGCCCATCTCTGATATTACAAGCAGGAAGGCTGAGGCAGAGCACTTGCAAGAGGACTCTTGGCGAGTTAGGGGTAAGGGTGATACTGAAGCTCAGGGTGCTGTCTGAGGCAACCCAGCTACTCAGGGAGCTGTGTGTCCTGGGTAGTACCTAGCATCTCTTAGCAGGTGGTGCACCTGTCTGTCCCTGCTTAGCAAGGTGCTTGGCAAGGCCCTCTGTAAGGTACAGGGCTGCCCGGCCCGCACCGGCCCTGACACCCTCTACTTCTGCTCTCCAACAGACCCGCCCATGCTTTGGGGTCCCTGGGGGCCTGAAGATGAAGCCAGCCAGGACAAAAACACACAGGCCCCTCCTGCAACTTGACATAGGCTTGAACATCTTGAGTCACAATGACACAGGCCACGTGTCTAGATATCTCGGGGCTCGTGCATTGGCAGAGAGGCTCTTGGTGGTGTAGAACGGGGAGTGGAGATGGAGGACATTTTAGATCAGAGAAATGCATCTGTTCACGTTTGCAGACATTTATTGAGTGCCTACTATGTGCCAGGCACAGGATGGTCATGATCCCAGACCTGTAATCAGTACCCTGACATACAGTTTTCTTTCTGAATGTCATGTGTCCAGTCCCAGGCCTCTTTCTTTCTTTCTTTCTTTCTTTCTTTCTTTCTTTCTTTCTTTCTTTCTTTCTTTCTCTCTTTCTTTCTTTTGCCACCAACAAAACTCTGACCTCTCCCTGAGCACACAATGCAGGCAGTCACTCATGCATTAACAACCACCGGGGTCCCAAAGGTCGTTTCTATGACAACCCTGGGGTCCTTAATGACCCTGGCAGGCCAATGATTTTGTTTTGTTTGAGAGTGAAGGAATAATAAGTCAGGCTGGCCGCTCAGGAGCTCTCCCCTCTCTCTGCGCCTCCCTCCTCCCCGCCTGATATACTGTTCATTATCTGGCTGCCACATCAGCCCCAGAGACACAGCAGCCAGTGCTGAAAGACAGGCCCCTGGCTTCAGACAAAGAGCTGTGAAGGACCAGAGTGTGCCCACATCCACAGCTGCCCAGCGTCATTAACTCCATCACTGGCCAGGAAGTGAGAGCATGGGCCCTGGGGTCCCCAGATCCTGGAGTCCAGAGGTGCCTGCCTGAACCCCACATCTCTGTGCATTCTTCAGAAAGAATCATCTGCAGATTTCTGTCCAGAGACCTCTTTACCCAGAGGTGTGCCCGGCTTGCTGCATGGCTGCATGGCTCCTGTTGGTGAGACCTATCATTTTAACGATGGGGTGAACCAGGCAATTAATGTGTAGCCCCACCAGCCTCAGGATGCAGCACAGTAACCAGGGAAGAGGCTCAGTGGTGCAGACAAAGGCGGGCAGCGTGGCTTCCCAGCTGCTTCTGACCCGGCCCTGAGTGGACCCTGCCTTCTGGGTTCTCCATCTCTGGTACTCAGGTTCTACCCTCAGAAACATGCCCGGAGACAAAGCTTTCATTGTCTTCTGATCTCGGGATAAACAGGCCTCCAGCTTGCCACATTAATTTTCAGATGTGGCATTCGGCAGCCTGGGAGTTTTGCTAGCAGACATTTGGAATTATTTTTGTTGTGTGTGCATGGCTAAAATCCCCTAGAATAAGTCATTATCTTCTAAAAAAAAAAAAAATTAGCTCCTACTGGCTGCACGGAGGCCCAATGAGCTGACTCATTCTCCACACTTTCCCTGAACTAATTAGCGTTTTCATTTCTCCCAACCTGCCTATTAGATAAACTCTAGGATCCCCTTCGATGGGAGGACATTTTTCAAGCTGACTTGCCTCAGCCTCTCCCCAAGAAACAAAGGGAGAAATCTGAGAAGGGCACAAGGAGACTAGTGACGGAAGCCCATCCGCGTTCTCCTGTGGGGACTGGTTATTCACTCAGGAGATGGATACAGGGCGGTGTGGCACAGCCAGGAGCCACAGACATGGGTGCTGCAGGGGCACAGGATTTGCTCTTGGCCCCGCCACATATGGGCAAGGGATGGCTCCTCTCTGGTGTCATTTCGCTTCTGTAGAGGGAGAATACAAATCAGGAAAGGAAGATTCTGGAGTGGCATGTGCCAGGGGCAGCGTGGGTGAGGAGGTGGAGTTAGAAGGGGTTCAGGCCTGGGGCATCTCCCCAGAAGGCATCTCCCCTGTCTAAAATGGGGAGCAGTGGGTCCAGCTCAGAGCCTGCTGCCCTTCTGGCATGCAGGCCCCAGAGGCTGGAGTTACAGAGGTTTATAAGAAAAGACAGCCTCTAGAAACCAATGTTCATATGAAATTTTCCAATTTTCTAATATCAACTCACTCTAACTTTTTGAAGCACTATCAAAGCAAACACAGCTGCATGGAGCCGAGGTTCTCGGGCTGCCTGCTCATGTGCTTGTGTCTTACCCTTAGGTCTCTGTGACTCCATGGACAGGTGGACAACCAGGCACAGAGAGGTGACCTGGGAACTACTCAGGCTTTGAGCTGGATTTCCCACACCATAAATCCCTATGTACATTAAGGTTTAGAAAGCAAATGCGGTGATCGTCAAGGTCTTGGAAGTTGACTGGGATATTTTTCAGCTTTTCCCCTGAACCGGGGTTGTTCTTTGAGCCTCCTTCACATCTTTATCTTCAGGGGCTAGAAAAATATGCCTTTGATCGAGAAGACCCAGTGATCAAGCCCATCCCAGGGACTCTGGGGCTCGTTTGGACCAAATCTGTCCCTGGGGGCAGGGGAAGAGTAAAGCATCAGGGCAGGGATTCTGCTTACTCCTTTCTCCAGAGAGGATTGTTCAGCCTCATAATGACTGAGCATTTTGTCCACTCTGGTTTTCTAGAATTTAGTCATTGACAGTTGACTACAGTTCCACCCTGAGCTCTCTGCTCCAGAGAGGCTCTCATCTGACATCATCCTGGTTGGTACCCTTGTTACCCTAAAGCCAGTGGTCTTCTTCTCACCTCTTTCCTCTCTAATATTCCACACGTGGCATGGGCTGTCCCCAGGGCTCTGTCTCCTGCTGTCTCTACCATATGGGCCCCTCTAAGCACATGGGCCTCCAAATCCACTCACCGGGCTCCATCTCTCTGTGAGCCAAAGGCTTTCCAACTGCTTGGTGCTGCTTTGAGCTCCAGTGACCCAGAGGAAAACTCTAACCTCTGTCCCAAGGTCATTCTCTTCCTGGCTGCAAGCTCATTTTTAGTGGCCTTGTCCCACTGCTAGGCAACAGCCTGGATAACAGAAAGGGCTGAAGTCTCCTGTGCGACATTAACCCTTCAATTGGCTCTGTCCCCATCCTCAAGGTGGGACTGCTTCAAGTAAGCGACCTAGAAAATCCACAAGTCGGCAAAGTGATTTTATAGGCTTCCCTTGTTATAATTAACATTTACTTCCCACTCTCCTCTTACCTATGTCCAACAGTCGCAAAAATTCAATTGATCTGACCTCTTGGATTGCTCTTCCACCTCCCTAACTCTGTGGCCCCAGCTCCCACTTTGTCTGCACTCAGCTGTCTCATGCAACCATTGCCAGGGCCAAGCCCATCCGAGGAAATCTGAGAACCACACCCCAGATATGGGGTTCCATGACGCGTCTTTCCCAAATGATACTGTGTGCTCACACATCCTAAAGGAGGCCCAGAGTCTGCACTTGGCTTTCAAAGCCCTATTTCACACGATTCCAGTGTGTCCTGTATTCTTCCATATCACACACACACCAGGTTCCAGGCAGACAAAAGCTATGAGTTTTGCTCCTGCTGGCCAGCCCAGAGCACTTCCTTAGCCAGAACCTTCCTCCCTGATTGATTTTGTCTAAGTCTAAGTGATTCAAGGGGCTTAATTTTCAGCCAAGGCCTCCTGTACCTTGGTTCTGGATGCCCCCATCAGGGGACATGTCCCTGTGCCGGAGGTCAATGCTACTTTCTTCCTGTCTTTATGGCATTTTGCAGGCATTGTCTTACTCGACTCTAATAAATCACCCCAGACTGTATGGCTCCAACACAGAGATGAATTTTCTCATAGTTCTGGAGCCTGAAAGTCCAAGATTAAGGTTCTGCTGCCTTAGGTTTCTGGCGCAATCTCCTTTCCTGGCTTGCAGATGGTCATCTTCCTCTGTCCTCACAGGAAATTTTTTTAGTGTGTTCTTTTGGAGCAGCTGAGAAGAGCACTCCCTAGTGTCTCATCTCATAAGGATACTAATCCTGTGGGATCAGGCCCCATCCTAATGACCTCACTTACTTACTTCTATAGAGGCTCCATCTCCAAATCTGTCTCCATCTCCAGTCACACTGGAGGTGTCAATTTTGCGGGGGGCTAAGGAGATATGAGCATTCACTTGGATTGTTTATGTGCCCTTGTCATTTCCCTCCTTAGATCCTACCTAAGCTTTCCAAGGACAGAGTCCACGTGTCTTGTCTATTTAATGGTACAATCCATGTTTGGGTGATTAGTGAATATAAAATAAAGATGCCTTTGCAAACAAAGTGCCCATCACTGTCCTTCGGATACCATCCATCACATGGATTGCTCTGGCTCTTTAGTTCACTGCCTTTGCTCTCGCGCTGCCCAGGTCTGCATCCCCCCCTCCCCCCGCCAGCCCCCTGGGATGCAGGAGGAGGCTCATCCAAGGTTTCTTTTAGAAACTCTGCCTGTATCTACCAAGTAAATTGAGGGCTGCTCTGACTGTGGCATATAAGCAATCTTCATGACCTATAACTTGGATCATAGCTTCCTATTTACCCCCTAGAGACCCTGTTAATGGGAAGTTACACATTTGTGAAGGTCACTTTGGGAACTGCCAGTTCACATGCCACCCTGATCAGGTGACTTCTTTAAGGGCAGAGACTAGGGCTTTTACTCCTGTATCCTCACCATCTGGCAAGTTGCTTGACAACTAATAACAGCACAATTAAATACAGTAAGTCTTCTACTTACGAACGTGAACATTCAAGTTGGGATCTTTCACAGCTATACTCTGTAAGATTCATGTGGTCAGTTTACCAACAAATCCAACTTAACAGTTTTCATAGAATGGAACTCATTCATAAGTTGAGAAGTTACTTATGATTGAAGGGTGCAACACAAAAAAACAAGAACTTAAAAAAAAATTCCCTATCACTTTTATGAGCTACCTGAAATTGCCTTTTACAAGCAAGTTCACGATAACATTTCAGGCCACTGCTTTACCTGGCTGTTCAGAGGAGACTTATTTTAGATTATGTGACAGTGGGGGACAGGGTTAGTATACAGAGAAGATGTAGGAAAGGCAACTGAAGATCTATATTAAATTTGAAAATTCCCCAACAATGGTAGCCGCTTGCCATTCATGAGAAATATGTTATAAAACCATCACAAATTCTCTGTTATTCTCTGTTTCCTTTCCTGTAATATATGGTGTCATTTCCAGCTGGAGGGTGTGGGCAGACTGGATGGGAATCTGCAGCTCCAGAATCATCTGAAAGTCAGTAACAATAAAGAATAATATGAGCCCTAGTCAAGCTGAGAGCTCTGCTATGTGCTAGAAACACCTTCTTATTTACTGTTCACAATGGTTATAAAAGCATGCAATTATTATTTCCATTTTACAGTTAAAGAAACCGAAGCCTAAACCGAGCAAGTAAGTTATTCAAGAACATAAAACCTCGATACATAGCAAGGGTGACCAAACATTCAAGTTTTCCCAGCATGTGGCCCTTTCAGTGCTAATACTGGGAAAGACATTGTGTATGCTGAAGGACAAATTAGAACGCCAGTGTCTGGTTTGGAGTCAGATTTTAAGCAATTGCATATCTATTTGGTACAGATTTTGGCTGGCATGTTTAGAGATGAAGACTAAGTTCTGGAAGTCAGCTTGAAAGAGTTATCTAGCATTAAAAGGAATGTAAATTAATATTCTGAGACTAGAAGCTCACTGAGAGTGGAAACTTGTCTTGTTTCTCTTTCTTCGTCTTCTGGTCCCAACATGAGAACTTGCATGGGGTGGGTATTCGGGAAGAACTTGTTCAAGGTGAAGGATTTTTCCCACCAACAAAAGGTAACAAACCCAACTCATGACTAAATGATAATGTGGCTCTTCAAGTGTCACACTCTGTTTCTGTTCTTTTCTTAATTCTCCTTCTTCCTAACCCTCCCCTCATCCTGATATTGACTCTCTCTTATTCCTTAAGGTTCCTCACTACTGGAGAAACTGTGCCCCAGTATCCCAGTCTTTGCTTGCTTTAGGCTTTCCTTTTAACACTGTCTTATATAATTCAAGTCAAAACTTTCCTTTGCCTCCTTGAGACCTTTCTAATAGGGAGTTATTGATTTGCTATGCTCACTCTGAATGTTAGAAATGTAACCACAATTGCAAATTTGCATGCAGCTCAATACATGACAGGGTCTTTGTGTTTTTCCTAATTTAGGACTTTGTAAAAGATTAGTCAGTATGGCAGAGACCACTAGTTGTCTCCAGTATCTTTTTCTTCTTCTTCTATAGGAATAGAGTGCATATTTTACCAGAGGGTATGGTTGTCTTCCCTGAAGACCACACTTCCCAGCCTGTCTTACATGGTCATGTGACTCAGTTCTGACCAATGGTATGTGAGCAGAAGCGTTCCTCCCAGGCTACCTGCAGCCTGAAGGGACTGGTGTGCTCTTGCAGCCTTGGCCACCGTTTTGTCTCATGTAAACACTTCTTTGGACTATGAGGGGAAGGGCCACACTGCAGGCATGGCAAACTGCTCTTCTAGAACTTTGCTGGTACCTTCTTTGGACACCATGAGAACTTCTGTTCATCTTTGATCTGCCTGCTCAGACTTTTATATAAAAAGATAAACTTCTATTATGTTTAGACCAGTCTTTTATTGTAGGATTGGTCACAATTCTAAACCTAAGTGAAAGACCTGAGAAGGATTGTTGCTGCTACACAGGGTGATATGAACGTTACCTTAAATTCAATCTCAATGACACAAGAGACAGCACTCAGCTTTGGACCTTAGGTGGCCGCCAGGTCATTGGCTTGCTGCCCTTGGTTTGGCACTTTCTCCTCACTCCCTGTCTCCACTGCTGCCACACAGCATTAGAATGGTCTTGCCTGGGCTTTCATTCTTCTCTGTGATCATGCTCAGTTGGCACTGCAGATGGGAATTCCCCACCCCTTCGGTACCTGGTGCTCTTGCTGCCCCTGTTCCTGTTGGCCAGGTGCTGAAAGTGAGATGCTGGGATAGAAAGAGCCAAATTCGACTGTGCCTTTGAGGCTTTCCCTCACCAAGTACCTGTGCCTTGCACTCTGGGGCACTTCTGAATGACATCAGAGCAGAGGAGATGTTGTTCCTTCTGATTCCTAGTGCTTCTTCTTGAAGAAGGAGGCAATTTGCAGAGTAAGTACAACATGAAAAAGGGTACTTTGTGTGCTATAAAACTCACCTGACTTTCACTCCTAAATCAGTGTGTGACAAGTTCCTGTCCCAAGCCCAAATATGTAGCTGAAGTTCCAGGTGACAACAGCCTGGCCTAGAGTAGCATTTGTTCCAACAAAGTCAGTGGCATCCACGCCCTGGTTTGGATACTAAGTGACATATTCTCTCTCATTTCGTCAGTGGCATCCACACCCTGGTTTGGATACTAAGTGACATATTCTCTCTCATTTCTTTTCCCATGGGTACTTGGCTGCCTCTTACCCTTTACAGTATAAAGCTTATATTAGCTTTAACCAGCAGTTTGTTACAGAAAATGTTCCACATGACAGCTCAGCTTTGCCCTGATTCTCCCATTTCCTGCAACCCCGTAAAGATCTGTCTTAATGTCCTTGCTCTGTAATCCATTAATTTTTATTTTATGAGCACAGACTCCCTTGATATTTCTTTGCTACTAATCCTTTCTCTTTTTCTTGCTCAGTCTTTTTTTCCTCTTCTTGACATCCTTTCTTAGTCATGTTCTTCTCCAGATTTCATTCAAACCTCTCCTGTATGCAGTGAAGTCTGTTACCCAATGCTTATCCTCTACTTAAAATAAACCAAAACAGAAACAAATAACAAGCTCTCAGATGGCCTTCTGTGTTGGTCATCTGTTTGTTATGATGGCACACCCAACATAAACAGTTTACTGGAAGAAAGTTTTATTTAGGCTCACAGTTTCAGAGGCCTCAGTCCATGGTCCCTTTGTCCTGTTGCTTTGGGCTGTGATAGCACAGTATAACATGGTGGGTGCACCTGGAAGAGGGAGCCACTTATTTCATGGTAGCCACAAAGCAAGATGGGACATGGGGATCCCATAATCCCTTTTAAGCCTGCATCCTTGATAGCCTAACTTCCTCTCACCAGGCTCCTTCAGGCCAAGAAGTTCCTAGCACATAGGAGGCACTTCGTAAGTGTTGAATGATTGGCTAGTGAGAACCAGTCAGCTTTCTTTGTCTTAAATACTTTTACTATCATGAAATAACAAATAGATAAACTGTCTCCCAAATTAAAAACTTCTGCTTTTCACAATCTACTGAAATGAAAAGACAGGCCCCATCTGAGAAGAAAATAAAGATCGTGTATCCAAATATTAAAGAACTTTCACAGGTCAATCATAAGAAAGCAATTCAGTAAAAAGTGAGCAAAATGTTTGAATCAATGCTTCACAAAAAAAAGACACGTGGATGGAAAAAATTATATGAAAAGATAGTTTTTGTACTTTACCAATCAGGAAAAGGTGGATTAAAATCACAATAATATACAGCCATGAGAGTGGGTGAACCCAAAAAAAAAAAACTGTTGATGAGGATAGAAAAGATCAATAAGTATCACACATAGCTGGCAGGTGTATAAAATGGCCCAGCAGCATTAGCAAATGGTATAATGTTCTTTGAAAGTGAATCATACACTTAACACTAATGACCCAAGAGTTCAAACTTTGGTGTACACTCAAGAGAAATGAAAACATGTGTTCCTGCAAAATGTATAAGCTGATGTTCATAGCAGACTTCTTCACCAAGCCCCAAATGGATAAAGATTCAAATGTCTATCAATAGATGAATAAATAAACTGAGATACAGCCTTATGGTGGAATACTACTCAGGCACGAAAAAGGAAAGTTAAGTGACACACACTGCAACAGATCTCAAAACAATTATGAAAAGTGAAAGAAGCCAGACAAAAAGCATGCACTCCATGAGTTCATCTGCATGTGATATTAGGATAGGCAGATGGATCTACTGTTAGCCAAAGAACATTAGTGGTCGTTTGGAACTGGGGTACAGGAGCTGTGGCTACAGCGAGAGGGAGGATCTAGAAAGGGAGAAGGAAAAACTTTGCAGGTGATAGATCTTTTTGCTATCTTGATGACTTCGTGGGGGTAAATATTTGTTGAAACTTAAAATTTTTTATGTTTTAAATATGTGCAGCTAATTGTATGTCCTCTGCATCTCCAAAAAGCAGTTGGAATAAACAACCAGATAATTGAATAAAAGCAATTAATAAATGCCTTCAATTTCTTTTTTTTTTTTCTTGGAGTCTTCTCAAATTATCCACTTTGTTGCCATAAAATAAAGAGAGTACCACATAAGTGGAGTCCAGGGACAGATTTAGCCTCCTGTGAAACTAGCCACAGGGCTTCTTGACTTTGCTATTAGAACTATGTCTGGGTTGATGTAAGGGTATAGCTCAGTGGCAGAGCAGTTGTGTAAGGTCGTAGGTTCAATCCCCAGCATCCATAAAAAGAATGGGGTTGGGGGGCAATGTGCTGCTGCAAATGTGTGTCTGTCCCCCATCCCCTGACCTTCTTAATTTTAGCCACAGTGAGGGACAGGAGACTCCAGGATACAGCAATGCATTCTAGAGTGGACAGGTGGCTACAGGATGTCAACAGCCTGAAATGACTTATACTGCCTGAAACAAGAGAGTCAGCTCTGCTGCTCGCCACACTCCTGGGTGCCAGCATCTAGCGGTAAACAAGCCTGTGCTAACTCATGGGTGCTGGTGTGGGGCAGGTTTCCTTCTGCTGCCCTTACCACTGCCTTGCTGCTGGGGTGGAAGCAGCGCCTGAGGCGGCAGCTCAGAAGATGAACACAGTGCCCTGAAACCAGTGGTCATGGTATAAGCAGTGAGCCTGGGAACAGGCTTATGGGGAGGAGAGGACACATGGTGGTGATGGGGGGACAACAGTCCATTAGCAACACACAGGGAGAAAGGGCCTTGGTGAATGAGGTGGGTGGCTGGAGAGGCAGTGGTGTGAGATGTGGGAAAAATCTCTCGGGCTTTCAGCTGGTGCAAGGAAGGAGCCTGCCCTGGGCTGGGGCCTTTCCCATCGGGCCACCCTGCCAAGGCCACCTGAGGCTATGTGGGGCTGCTTCTTGGGTCACTGGCATTGATCAGGGGCCCACTCCAACTGATGGGGGACAGAAGGAAATCTACTTGGAAGGGGAAGCATTTACTGAGGACACAGTGTGGCAAGGAGTGAAGTTCAGATCTGTGTGTTGAGCCTTTTGTTCCAAACATCCCCTTGGGAGCCTGTGATCGAACTGTATGGAAACACATCTCAGTCCTACTCCTGCTGCTACTTCTAAGTGAATCTGAATAAGTCAAGGCACTGCAGCAAAAACCCCAGGCTATCTTCAGATTTCAGTGAGCCCAGACAGGCACTGATGTGGACTGGACTAGTCAAGGAGGTTTCCTGAAGAAGGTGAGAGCATACCTGCTTCCCCAGCATGGCAAGAAGTCAGAGCCCTGAGTATGAAGCATGAAAGAAAAGGTAGAAACAGAAATCAGGCGAGTGGGTGGGATGTTGGTGGGGACAACCAGATGCTCATCATCTAAATGAATGAATGAATAAATGAGCTCATGAGTTAGCAAATGAATGAAGCCAAGAAGCTTAAAGACTGTGTTGAGTTGAACTGTGGCCCCAGAAGATGTGTTCACCTAGAACCTGTGAATGTGTTGTACCTTGGAATAGGGATATTTGCTGATGTGGATAAGGCAAAAGTCTCTGGATGAAAACATCTGGGATGATCTAAATGATTCTACATCCAGTGATAAGTGTGCTTAGGGGGAAGAAAGGGAGAGAAACAGGCAAAGAGAAGGGCATTGTGTAAAGATGGAAGACAAAGATAGAATGAAGATCTGAAAGCCAAGGGCCACCACGATTTCAACAGCCACCAGTAGCTGGGAGAGAGGCAAATAACAAAGCTCCCTTGAGCTTCTGAACCAGGGGTTCCCAAATTCCAGGGTGTGAACCTGTATAACCTAGGTACCTACCCAGCAGATGAACAGTGCAGCTAAACTGCATCTGTATTTATAGTCCTGCCCAAATTAACCCTAAACCATATTCTGCTCTCATTAATGGAGAAATTGTTTTCCACAAAACTGGTCTCTGGTGCCCAAAAGCATGGGAACCCTGCTGTAGAAGATGTGAGATGAACAGTTCCTAGAACCTTAAGAGAAATGATTTCTGTTACTTTTAAGCCACCTTGTTTACATGGATTTGTTACAGGAACCCACAGACACTTGCATAAATCACATCCTATGCAGTTGAGGTTTACTTTGCAGAGAACAAGGAGCTATGCAAGGTGTTTGAGCTCCAGGGAGGAAGCAAATTCCAAGAGTACAGATCGACTTTGGGATGGATCGAATGCAGGATCTGAACAAGCCAGAGAGTCTGAAGACTTGGTTCAAAGTTCCTCCCAAAACCATGGGGCCTGATGACATAGTAAATAAGACTCCTTCATCATCTCTACAGGCTGGATCTGGGGTTTTGATGCTAAGGCTAAAATACAGCATAAAAACAGCAGAGGCAGCTGTGAGGCGAGTCCAGAGACATTTCCTTTACTGGTCTTTCCAACCTTAGATTGCCAAAGCCCCATCCCTGGCAGCAGATGGCTACCCAGCTCCCAGGGGACATGGACTGGGGAGCCCTGTGAGTAGTTATCTCACTAAAAGGATCAGAGGCAGAAAGGCATCGTTATCTCATTGCATTATCGTTCTTTTGATTTTCCTTTGGCTTTGTGAGTGATGTCTGTGCCATCCCCCTCTGGGCTTTCTTCTCCAGCCACCTCTCTGTGCTGATGTCACCTTCTCACAGCAGTGATTCTCAACTATGGGTAGGTTTTATTCTAATACCAGGGATGGAATCCAGGGAAGTAGACAGCCCTTCTGCCCTCCTTTTCCTTCCAGCATTTGAAGATGCATGTCCTCTTCCAAGAACACAGAAACAAGCCACCATCATAGAAGCAGAGAGCACCAGACACAGAACCCATTACAGCCCTGAGCTTGGGCTTCCTACCCTTGGGAACCATAAGCCATGTGTTTTTGTTGTTTTATTTTGTTTTGTTGCAGCACTGGGGATTGAGGCCAACACATTTGCCCTGAGCTATATTCTTAGTCCTCTTTTTCATTTTTTATTTTGATACGAGTTCTCATTAAGTCATCAATAAGTTTGTCAGATTGGATGCAAACTTGTGATCCTCCTGCTCCAGCCTTCCAGAGTGCTGGGATTACAGGGATGCACCATTATTGTTCTTTGTAAATTACCTAGTCTATGGCATTTTGTTATAATAGAGGAATGGAAAAAAACAAACACTGTCTATGCCTGGAATATCTTGTGGAAGTAATTGGTTCATGCATAGTACTTAATAGTATTTACAAAGTGCTTTCTTAAATCTGACCACAAAATTGAAAATACTTTTTAACCCAAGTAGTAACAGCAACAACAAAACCCATACGCTCTAACTTGAAAATGTTTAGCTAAATTTAGCTGGAACATAACTCTGATAAATGCCATATATATTTTAGATTTTTATGCACTTTTAGGTGACAGAAATGACTATGTGAAATCATTTTATTCACTTGAGAAACTTTTATTTATTTATTACTTTCTTTACCAACTGACAGACAATCTTAATGGAGAAGCCATAGGTTTTGGCAGCAAGTGTAGCAGATGCAAGGGTTCCAAGGCAGAATTCTCAGGAACAATGGGCCTCTTTTTCCTTTTTTTTCCTCTTTCTTCAAGATGCAGGGAATTGTTTGGTTTTATTTTTAACTCTGTAATCTCAGAAAAGACCTTTTTTCTGCAGTCAGGGATTGTGGGTTTTGACTAATTAATTCCTACCTCTAATTTCCTATGTATGTGTTGTATACCCTAATGATGGCACAACAGACAAAGGGTGAGTGCCTCTCAGAGAGAGAGACCATCCAGATGCCCACTTGGCTGCACCCCTTGCAATGACTTAGGGCTAGCTTCACTAAGGAGGGTACAAGGCCTCTGTTATGCCATATGCCAATCACCACGGAGCTGCAGGTGAGGGTCTAATAAGCCATTGTGACCTGTGTTTCTCAGTCTTGGTGCACAGATGGAGCAGCCTATTGCTTATGCTGTCCATTCCATTCACTCACACATTCATTCAACAGGCACTCAGAGGTTAAACATTCCAATCCTCTTCCCTTGAGGGTGGTCCTGACTAATGACCATTGATCAGATTCTTCTACTAGCAGGACTGATGGACTAACTGGAGTATTTTACCAGAATCAGGCAGGCAGGCAGACAGACAGACAGAGAGACAGACAGACTGTGTCCTCTTCTCTTTGGGATCTGATAGATTAAAAACTGATGGTCAACTTAAAGCCAGCTAAAATAAATCACTGTGGTGCTGAGTGTAGATGTTCCATCTGAGGAAAGTTACCAGCATAGAGATGCGGAGAAGGAGAAGTGAAGTGTTGTGGGTTCACCTATGTGTTGCTGTTTGAGCCATTAGTTCTCCTGGAGTTGCTTGGCATGACTAGCTGCCCCAGTGTGAGTTCATCCATGGTCATTGGAGGAGCTTGGGACCTTGTTGGTGAGAGTAGCTGTGGTTCACTTTGGGGGAGCTCTAGTCCTTACATCAAGCATCACTTCCTGGCTCTGGAGGGGAAGATGTATGCTGTTTAATCTCCAGGACAAATATTATGCTGGATTCCTGGCATGTACTCGACTGTGCTTATCATTGGAGAACTTGGGGGCCTCCATGTTGCTGAGAATGGCTATGGTGCTTTTCAGGACAGCCATGGACTTTGTTTTGAGCATGACTTCTCCGCTCCAGCATAGAACCCTCAACCTATCAGTACAGCTCCTTCACCCTGCTGGCATAGACTTCCTAGCTTCCACCGCCGACCTTTGGGCCTTCCTAGCACAGATCTGTAAAAAAGACTGACGTGAGTCCTTCTTGTGGGCTCTAGACCTCCAGTTGGACTTGTGGGAGGCATTGTCATGAGCTCTGGGTCTTCATCTGGACTCATACAGGACATTGCCGTGGGATTCAGGCCCTTGGCTGAATATTCTGTCTTTAGTGTTGTGGATAGATTTCCTATACTTTCTTGTGTTAACTCTGGGTGACTATTATAAATAATATAAATTCTGTGTCCTGATTCTAATTGTTCTCACAACCCCTGATTCTAATTATTCTCACAACAGGGTCCTAGGTGAGTGGCTTGAATGAGAAGCCAGGAATCCTCCTCCAGACCTCTGAGGAGACTCAAGAAACCTTGAGGGCATGCCTTCCTGTCAGTACCTGGAAAGACCAGTAACCAAAGAGGTCAGCATGGATGGAATTTCTGGCCGACGCCCCAGATCAACAGCAAACAGAGACACCCAAATGACCCAGAGTTTGGAGGCAGATTTATTTAATATCAGGTGGGCACTGACTAGGAATCAATTGTTTCTCAAAATGTCAGGCTTCAAAAGCCCAGGAAGAGAGGATTTTGTGGGTTGCAAAGGAGGGGTTTCAGAGGTAGAGTACTCAGCTGTCTTTGATCTGTTCTTACATTATGCGCCATAGTGACCAGCTATACATTACAATGACCAGCCATTTCTAACAAACAGAAGCAACAGGAACTGCAAAAGAAACTCACCTGTGCAACTGAAGTACACTGGCTGTAGGGGGAGGGGAACATTTTCCACTACAGGCACATAATATACACTAAAGAAACAAAGGGAAAAACCGTAATTCCAACACCTAGAGTAGAGACAACATAAATGGCATTGGCATCCTGGTGGGTATAATGTATCTCTATTGTTTAATTTTTATCAGAGCATGTTTGTAGTACAGAATGACTGCACTCGTCATGGGAAGCTGGTACATGTGCATAACACATCTCAGTTCTTTTTACATACATGGTTATCACATTGTATATACTATATAGTGAATCTAAATGTTTCTCCTCCTGCAAACATGGGTTTTAATGGTTGGGTGGTTGTGCTATTCCTTGTACCCTTTTTTACTGTAGTCAGGGTGAGGTGAACATCAGTTACTGTCGTTGAGAATGTAAATGTAGGAAGCTTTCTGACATTTGAGGAAGGTGTTTTGTTTAGCTCTCTGGGAAAATACCCTGGGTATGATTATACCCTAAGTACTTACTGCTCAGTCACTGGTTGAGAAGTGTTCTGGATGTGATGCTTAATTTCATGTCCTGATGTGGCTGGATGTTGCTGGGAAGGCAGATTGTTTCTTGTAATATTTGGTGGGCTTCATCTAATCAGACAAAGGCCTGGGTAAAACAAAAGACTGACCACAAAGAAGACAGACAGTACCAGCAGGCAATATTTGGGCAGTAGCAGCCCTCCCTTCCCACTTTCCCCCACCCCAGAATGCCTTTGGACTCAAACTGCAATTCCGGCCTGAGTCTCTAGCCTGCTGCACTCCTCTGCCAGGTTTTAGTCTTCCAGTTACATTAGTCAATTCTTTAAAATAATTCTTCTATATACACATGTGCTATCAGTTCTGTTTCCACATAGAACCCAACCAATGCATGGGTAGGGAGCCCTCACCTTGGTCCTGTCCATCTCTGTTATACCTCTATTCCTGTGATTGAAGAAGAGTAGATCAACAGGGTGAGCTGGCCCCAGATTCTAGGCTAGTTCACCAAGCAAGGTCCTTCTTTGTTACTATAATAATAAGCACCACTGTCAGCACTGATCACTGGTATGGGCTCAGACTCACACTCACAGGGCAATGTCACTGGAGCAACATCTTCCCCTCATTTTCCTTGAAGATGAACAGTTCACAAGGTGAGTGACAGAAGACAGCTGGTGGGTGGCGAAGCCAGCTCACCCACACCCTACCTAGTGGTCCCCCTGCTATGCCAAGCTCAGTGGCGCCTCCAGCGGAATTATATCTTCCTGAAACAGAAGAAAGTTCAGAATGTGACAAGCCAGAAACCAGGCTAAGTGTGGGATGGCTGAGTGTGGGAGGCTAGTGGCTTGAGGAAGAGAATCAAAGTGCAGAAGATGGAGTTCACAGAAGAGCTCTGTATGGAACATGGATTTGGTTTATGTCGTTGCAAAAGGCAGAGCTGTACAAAGACCGATTTCAAATCTCTGTAAGCTGTTTGGGGCAGGTAATGAGCTTCCTTTCATGGGAGGAACAGCTGCAGAACAAACCCAGTCTGCCTTGGATAAGATGATATTTTGCATCCTTTCCTGCCCTAGGCTCTGGGACATTGCAGAGGCAGCCTGTGTACAAAAGGAGCCACTCTGTTCCCTGCCCACACTGGCCAGGGAATAATAAACAGCCACTTAAGAAATGCATGAGGTTGCCAAAGCTATGACTCCAAGGCAAGAGGGTCCATTCTGGCCAGGCAGACACCCACAATCCTGGTTCCAATCCACTGGGACAGGGACCTCCCACCTGCTCACAGGCACTGACAGTGACATCTGTAAACAAGGCTGTGCATGGTTTTCAGGCTAAATGGCCTGTGTCTTGCCATCCATGGACCTGCAAGTGCGAAGGGTCTGTGTGCGTTAACAGTGCTGCTCCAGCCAAATGGCCCATTGATTGATGCTGGGGCCAGGAAAGCAGAACAGAGCTCAGAGGACCTCTGCCTGAGTCTTGATCCCATGCATCCTTGCTCCCCTTGTAGCTGCAGTTGGGCCTAGAGGATTCCTCCATCACATCTGTGGCCCTGAGACAAGTGGGATCCAGTTGACCTGAGATAAGTTTGCCCCAACTCCCAAATCCTAGGGACTGAGTGTTCCTGGGGACTCTGGCACCATGGGCTGTGACAGGGTGGGTCACAATAGGAATGCTGCAGGCCAAAGGCTAAGAAGGAGTGAGACTGTTGTTTTAGTCTGTTTTCTGTTGTTATAAGAAAACACCAGATACCAGCTAATTTATAAAAAATAAAGCCTTGTTTGGCTCCTGGTGGTGGAGGTGGGATGTCCCAGGGAATGAGGACTTCTTGTGGCCACAAAATTTGGAGAGACAGTGAGCTGCCAGCCAGGTGTCTCTTCCTCTTCTCTTAAAGCCACAAATGCCATTCTAGAGGTCCCACCTCATCTAACCCTCATCATATCCTCATCTAACCCTAATTATCTGCCAAAGGCCCCTTTTCCATATTTCATTCATGTGTGAACTGGGGGGCTTAGTGTTCAATGCATGAATCCTAGAGACCAGCACAACTTCATTCTTCCTCATGGCCTCATTATTGGGGTCCAGGAATCTGGAATTTCACAAGTGGCAGTCTGTGTGACAGCAATGGCTTGGGCTGATTGTCCAGGGCCAGCTCATGAACAGTGAAGGCTCCATTGCTGCCAGAAAAAACCCCACTTCTCAGGGGGTGCAGGCAGCATTGGAGTAAGGAATTCAGTAGGTGAGTTTCCCTTGGACCATGTGTACCTCAGACATATACAACTGAACTGGGGGTCAGACCTGCAGGCGGAGCAGAGGGCTGAGCTCCTTAGCAAGGGTCAGAGATGGATGAGAGGGACATTAAATGGCACACGCTGTGATGGGGAGGATGCTAGAGTGCTTTTCCCTCCTCTTAACAGCTGTCTCAATTGAGACAACGGGACACGTTTAATTCCACATGGCCCTGAGGATCAAGGAGCGGAAACCAGAGGAGAGAATTTGACTTCTTACAAAGTTCCACAGTTGCATGTTTTTAAACGTGACACGGCTGTGTCCGGAAGCTGAGCAACGTCAGTCAGCCCTGGAAATGCGTAAATATCAGCAGCAGACAGGGTGACACGCTGGACTGGCAACAAGAGGGAGCCATGGCCAACCTCACTACTGGGACTCATCTGGGTACAGGACCTGGATTGGAAGTGTCAGTATCAGCTGTGGCCACAAAAGGCTGGTTCATAAATAAGAGGTCTCAGCGGCCTGTGACAATAGAGTGAATTTATGACTGAGCGCCTGTGTCTGCAAGTTGCCTGGATGGCTCTGAGTCTTGTGACTCTCCCTTTCTGCCTGGGAGTCTGCGATCAGTCACAGTGGGTACAGGAAATGCAAAGACTCGGGCCCATAGTGTGGTCCACCACTGATCACACTGTCAGTTTTGCTACGTCCCACAATTAGGTGTGTAGATGCTTGAATGAGTAAGTGAGAAGTTCCTAGCCAACAGAGTTGTCCCCAAAGCAGAAGCACAAGGAAACCAGAGCTCTCTAAAGAATGCAGAAGCCCTTGGCTGTGCAAAGCTTTGCTAGGCACCAAGTCCATGCCATGGCTTTCGTGCTATGTCTAAAACTCTGTGACTGACATAGGCAGGGGCTCAAGCATCGTCCAGGTGGATCGCCCTTCCCAGACTGAAAGGGGAAGGTGCCTGGCCCCAGCTCTCCTTGCTCAGAACCAGCTCTCATTCTCCCTAGGGTTCTTCCTCCTGGCCAGTGCTATAGCCCTTTGGGCTTGCTGTGCTTCAAAGGAGGCTGCAGGCGCTAAAGTCAATGCAAATCAAATGCAATGCATCTTAGAGCCATCACTGACCTTGCTGGTGAGAATGTGATGGCATAAACAACAGCTGGTAGGTGCCAAGCAGGTAAGTAATACCGAATGGCCAGTGCCCATGTTAAGCAAGAGGACTGAGGATTCCCAGAGGGAAGAAAGAGGGCTGAAGAGGGAGAAGGAGCCAAGAAAGCTTTGGAAAGATTTTTTTGTTTGTTTTTCCTTCTGGTACTAGGGATTGAACACAGAACCCTTACCCTGAGTTGTCTCCAGCTCATTTTTATTTTTTTATTTTGAGACAAGGTCTCTCTAAGTCACTAAGTTGTCAAGACTGGGTGAAAACTTGTGATTCTTCTACCTCAGTCTCCCTGATTACTGGGATTATAGGCTAGAAAGGATTATTCTAGGAGCCACAAAAGGAGATAGGGTCTGTTGGCAGCCCGTAGACTCACACGGCTTTCTCTGTCCTCTTTCAGAATGGCTCTAGTTGGGTGCACTGTCTGGAGATAGTGTGGTTCTGAACCAGAGGAGGCAGGTTCTGCCCAAGGAGAAGGACTGAGGGGCTGAGTGTGGTAGCACAGCCTGGGCAAGCAAGCTGACTATAGGGAAGTCCCTCTCCAGGGTACCACTCCCATCTGCTACCTCCCTGGAGAGAGCAAAATACCCATGGGCCACATTCACCACAGTGGCTTCTGTGATACCATAAGCACCCCATTTTCCAAGGCTTCCCAGTGGGTCCCAGGAAAGTTTCTTCTGGGTGTGATGCCAGCCAGGGTGGGAAAGTGGAAGGTGCTCTCAAGATACCGACAGACCAACAGCAGGGAGAAAACTGCCCAGGCAATGAGGTCAGACCAATGGACACTGGATCATGAGGTCACCAGAAATGGACTCATTTATTCCTTTTAACTGCTTTACACGATCTGTCCAAGCAGGAAATGTCTTTCCCTAGCTCCTACCAGAGTGTCAGGCACACACAGGCGCTCAACAGATGCTGGACGAATGGGTGAGTATCAGATCAGTTCTAGGGGTTACTGAAGTCTTACTAGAGGAGCGACCTGAAGCAGGCCTGAAAGGATGGGATTGGAATCCGAGATACTCAGCTACTCTACATGCAAGTGTGCCTTCTTGACACACAGTACTTCTACAGACGTGGGCTTCCAGACCCCTTATGGGATTCCACAGTTATTCTGATCAAGGAATTTGCTTCACAGCAAATGAAATGCCATCCTGGGACAATGGGACTGACCTGTCCACTTATCCCTGCCTCTAGCAGTTGATATGGCACTGCCATGGTTAGGAGATGATACCACACAGGGCTTGAGCACACATTCCATAGTGCATCCTCAGAACTAACTTCCAGAAAGAGCCGCTTTTTTCTTTCCCAGAATCCATGAGTTCAGGAACCAAAAGTAGAATAGGAATGACACCACTCACTCTTACTCTGAGTGATTCTCTAGCAAAGCATTTGCTTCTTGACTCTGTGAACTTATGCTCTGCTGGTCTAGAGCTCTCAGTTCTGAAGGGAAGAATGCTTGTGCCAGGAGAAAGTGATGATGATACTGGGCTAGAAGTGAGATCGCCACCTGCCCATCCTGGGCTCCTCCTGCCTCTGAGTCAACAGGTGGGGAACAGAGAGTGGTGCCAGCTGGGGGATGCATCCCGGTCACCATGGAGGAAGTGGGTGGAGGTCAGGAAGAGTGTGTCTGGAATCTTGAGCATCCCTCAGCTGTCTCTAAATATCATCATGCTTTGTGATCAAAGTCCACAGAAAACTATAATCCAAACCAGGTAGGATTGCTCGAGGCCCAGATGCTTTAGGAATGAAGATCTGAGTCACCACATCAGGCAAAGAACCATGACCTGCTGACGTGGTGCTGAGGGAAAGGGGGTATGGAATGGGTAGTGGAAGAAGGTATTTATAAATCCCAACTGCCACTGTGTGACCAGTTGGAGAAATGAGTACCCTTTATAGTGACTCCACGAGAAGTGTTTTCTCCTAACTTTGTTGTGAATATGTCTGTATACATATAGTTAAGTATAGTTGGTTTTCTTCTCTCTCTTATCCCATTGTCATTCAACATAAGGTGCGTTAATAAAAGTTAAGTTTATGCCACCATATTTAAGTTATAGGATATTAAAAGAGAAGAGTGAGTCACTCGAATAGCGAGCATCTTCTTTTTTAAAAAAATTTTTGCTTCTTTTTTATTAGTACATGTTTTCAGTACATAATGACATTCCTCATGGGGAACTGGTGAGTGTACACATGTTAATTTCTTATATCCCCTCCTCCTTGGCTTTTCCTCTTCCTCCTTTTCTTGGCCCCCTTCCCATCTGCAAACGATCCATCTCACTGTTTTGTCCTCTTCCGCAGAAAGGGTTAGTGTGTTTGCAGTGGTGCGTAGGATAATTGGATCATGTCCAATGAAAGTGTGACTTTGTTATTATCTTTATTTGAGAGCAAGTAAGGTTTCAGGACATGCCTTTGAATGCCAAGATGACACAGGGAGGACTGTTTTACATGATGGTCAGTTTCATGTGTCAGCATGGCCAGGCTGCCATCTCTGGTTATATAATCTAGGTGCTGCTGTGAAGGGATTTGTGGATGTGATTAAAGGCAGTTGACTTTAAATAAGGAGATTATCCTAGATAGTCTGGGTAGGCCCGATTTAATCAGTTTAAAGGCCTTGAGAACATAGCTTTGACCTCTGAGAAGGAACTCCGTGGACTAGAGATCCCCTGCATCCGCCTGTGACCAGCCCTTCCTGACAGTCTGCCCTACAATTAGAGACTCACCAACCTGCATCTGGGCTGTACTGGCTACAATAAGCTTTTCAATAAGCTTTTCAATATGTTTTTTCTATTGGTTTTGTCTCTTTGGATGATTCTCACTTACACAGAATCTGTGAGCTCAGCTAGTGGAAGGGGCTGGAGGGAAGGGTATGACACACTGCAGGGTGGGTCACAGAAGGCAAAGGAAGAGATGACCAGTCTACTCAATCCAGAACAACCAATGCCTAACAGGAGGTGGTAACTGGGCAAAGCAGTTATAATGTTGCAACACTGGAAAGTCAGGTGGAGGGGTTACAGCTCAATGGTGGGGTGATAAAAGCCATGAATGCCTTCCACAAGGATACAGTCTGATAACAATCTCGACCTTGAACAGATTCATATGGCTACTTGGCTATGATGGGCAGGAACCAGGAGAAAAGTGAAAGCAGGAAGAAGCTCTGTCACTGCTTCTCTTCTGGGAGGAGAATTAGGCACCCTGTGCAAGAAGGTACCTCCCAAGGGGCAACTGGGGAATCTCCGATGAGCGCCAGTTGGCAATGCTGTAGAATCAATGGCAGCACATTGACTCAGAATGCAGATGAGAAGGGCTGAGGGAATTAAAGCTTCCCTTGGAAAGCTGGGTCACTGTCAGCATTCTTCATGGCTTCCCTGTGTTAGAACTGTTCATCTTTACTCTTTGCTATGAGACCTCTGCAGTTCTTCCTAGAGGCGGAGTACAGCTTTCTGACCTGTAGATTTTGGAGTGACTTTCCTTAGACTGTAGGTGGAAGTGGTAATAACGTGCTAGTCCTGAGCTGAAGCCTTGTATAGCATCCCACTTTTACTCAGTCTTGTGCTTCTTTGATTCACTGGAGAAGGGCTTCTCTCAGCTAGCTACTGCCTTTGAGTCTGAGACCCAGACTGAATGCATATTGAGTCATTTGAAGTAACCCTCAGTTATGCTCAGTCAATCCATATCCCAGGATAGGCTTGTCAGGACAAGCCCAGCCAATTCTTAGTCTGTCTGCAGAACCATGAACATAAAAATAGGTCCTTGTTGTTAAAAGTGCTGAGTTGGGGATGGTTTGTTACACAGCACTGCCATGGCAAGTGCTGCCTGACACACTCTGATTTTTGTATTAAGACAGCCTAGCTTCCTCCAACATAGCACGTTCTCCCACAGCTCTGTAATGACTTGAAAAATTCTCATCCAGAGGAAGAACTTCTCTAGCTATGGACCAGAGCTAGATGTGAGGTTTGAGAGGATGAGAGGAAGTAGAAACAACACTCCACTCAGCAGAGGGCAGGAGGCCTGAATTCTCTGAGTGGTTTTTCATTGATTATGTTCCTTCTCTGAGCTTCTGTTCCTTAATCTTTTGGTTTAGCAAATACAGGAGGCTATAGTAATGAGTGACTTGCTAGGTACTGTGGTTTATCTAGTCCAGGTTTCTTTCTGATTGTTGGTCTCACTTAACAACTTTCCAAGTCCCATAGTGGCCACCCAGATCTGCCTCAAGGAAGGGTCCAGTATTGGTGAGTACAAGTCTGTGGCAAGCACACAGGTTCCCAAGAGGAAGGACATGAGGGACCATGGTTTGCCCCTTGAAACAACCACTCTCCAATGGGAAAGATGTGTGGAGTATCAGGTGACAGTGACACCTCAGAGCACTGCCTGATACATGGGCCTGTGATGCCAAGCAGGTGCCACAGGATTTTCCTGCCTCTGAGAGGTCTCTGGCAAGGCTCAGGCAGCTGAGAATTCAGGAGCGAATCCTCTGATATTGTGAAGCAGTTGTGTAAGCCATGTGAACTCTATTCCCCCGGACTTTGTGAAAGCAGGCTATGTGCTGCTATCTTCAAGGCCTCTTTGTGACAATATCAACCACTGTAGACTGCAGTCATGCGACAGCATGGCTGTGTACCCCAAGTTCTCCCCAGAGGGCGGAGAGTGGCACAGCTCTGCCCAGGCAGACACTTGGCTCCAGCTTTCTCTGAAGCTCCCTGCAGGATCTTGGGGGAACTGTTAAAATCTCAGGTTCCTCATTTCTAAACTGTGACCATGTGGCAGAGAGAAGAACCAGGAAAGCAGGCTTGGGCCCTAATGTCCCTTGGAATTCTAAGATGCTTGGGCCCTAATGTCCCTTGGAATTCTAAGATGCTCGGGCTCTGTAGAGAAGCTGGGAGATGAAGGATGAAGCATTTAGCCCAGTCTTTGAGTTGTAAGAACAGAAAACCTAAAGCAAATGGACTTACGGGGAAACACATCGGGCGCATTGTCTGAGTCTTTTCAGTTGCTATAAGACAATGTGAGGCTGAGTACTTTATAAAGCTAAGAGCTCATTTTGCTCACAATCTTAGAGACTCAGAGTCCAAGACAGGGTCACTAGTGAGATCCTGGTGGCAGATGGTGTCACAGTGACAGAGGGGTCCCCTGGCAAGACAGGAAGCTGAAGGGATGCAGGGATTGGATTGCTCTTCTTATAACAACCCTCTCTTGTGAGAATTCACCTAGCCCCATGAGAACTACTTTAACCTTTGCCGAGGTCAGTGCCCTCAGTGGCCTAATCACCTCTCACTAGAACCTGTCTTGTAAAATCACCTCTGAACGCTGCCACTCTGCAGACCAAGATTCCAACACATGCACTTCTTGGGGACCAAACCACTTCCAAACCAGAGTACTCATATAGCTAAAAACCACAGGAATGGGTGACAGGTTTGGCTGGATCCAAGGTTCTGACACTATCACTTAAGAGTAAGGCATGTATCTGGTCTCCCTCTGTAGTATAGACTTTTCCTAGGCAGTGATTCTACTCCGAGGAAGAATCTCTCCACGTGGCTGCCAGCAGCTCCAGCTCTGGAATTCCCTAGCCCATTCCCAAAACTAAAATCTCAGCTATAAAAGAGCTTTGTTTTACCTCTCTTATTATAATTCTTCATTTTTGTCTAGCAACAGTTCCAGGGTTGCGTTTCGTGGCTCTCTTAGGTAACGTGTCCATCCTGAACTCATCACTATAACTAGGGCTGAAACCTAGTCCCTACGCCAAGTTCAATGACATCTCTAACCATGCAGAAAGAGAATTCAGAAAAGGCTGTGGAAAGCAGGGCAATGGATACCCAGGCCACGGAACAAGGTCTCTGTGTTCATCAGCTGACAGCTGAGCCAGCCAGGAGACATTCCTGAGGCCAGGAACGCCAACAAACAGAGACACCCGGCCACTCCTTCACTGGTGCAAAAATACCAGCCAACAGTCGCATGGCTGTTTCCCTGGGCTCAGCCCAGCACTGGTCGGGTTTTAGAAAAAAATTAAGAGTGACCTATTTTAGCCCCCAGCCATTAGGGATCTGCAGTGGAATCGGGGAGATTGAAATGAGCACAGTGATCAAGGTGGGCTGAGGTCTTTAGACTCTGGTCCCCAGCAGCACTCCGGGAAGTGGCCTGACAGTAAAGATAAGTGACTGTGGGGACCAGGTTTGGCCAAACACAAGGTGAAAGGCAGGGCATGTGGGCATGGGGCAGATGCCGGAGTTGTCAGGATGGCTCAGAAGCGTCACTACAGATGCAGCAGGTGAAGGCTAAGCAGATGGAGAAGAAGCAGAGGGGTACAGGAAGGCCACTCTGAAGAACCCAGACTCCAAGTAAAAGATCAGTCTTACCTTTGGGGCCGTAGGGAGCCGTGGAAGACTCCAGGACAGGGACAGGGCACCCTGCCGAGTTCCCTCTTACCTCCAGCTCTGCACAACCTACATCCTCAAGGCCTTGCAAGTGCCCACATTAAAAGTGCCTGTGTTAAAAATATCAAAGCTGAATATGGTGGCACACACTTGTAATCCCCACATTCTGGGAGGCTAAGCAAGAAGATTGCAAGTTCAGGCCCAACCTAGAAAATTTAGCGATTTTAGTACAACACTATCTCAAAAGACTAGGTGGTACAGTTCAGTGCAAATACTCTAGGTTCAATCCCTAAGACACAATAAATAAATGAGAATAAAGACAAATAGGAAAAACACAACATTCTAGATAGTGCATGATCCCAACCTGGTGAGAAAACTTGTAACCTGAGGCATTACATGCCAACTGCCATAGAGTAGACGCATAGGTCCTGGGCAGTCCTGGTCCACCCTGCAGAGCTCCTGAGGACCAGGCCCAGCAATGTGCATGAAATATTCCCTTCTCAGAATTGGAGGACTAAGTTTTCCATGGTCCAAGGCAAAAAGCATGTGCATCAGCTGCGTCTAAACCAGCACTGGCCCACAGGCAGAAATGTGAATGAACCATGATTATGATTCGGGCAGATTATACCAGGTTTCCATTTTTTAAAATATTTTTTCTTTAATTTTCAAGTTGTCTATGGTGAATATGAGTTACTTTTGCTATTTGAAAGGAAATGTAGACCTACAATTAATTTCTCTGGCACCCGCGCTAATACACCACTTAGCTTCCCCAGCCCCTTTCAGTGGAAGCAAATGGGCTCACAAGCAGGCAGAGGGGTCACACAGACTGTCACTTCACTGTCTTACCATTTCCTTTCATTTTAAAATTAATTTTAATGATATAAAAATGTCAGGATACCTGTTCCCTTATTAAAAAATTAAATTATTACAGGTAAGACTAAAATATCATTTGGCCGCCATCCCTCCCATCTGAGAGGCCACCGTGAGATAACTACAGTTACTGGGTGGAATGTGGTCTAGACCTTTCTCTATGTATTTTCAAAGTTAAATATGCTTTTGGACAAAATAGGAGGTATTCTTGTATGTGTGCCTCACATCACTATGTTCCATTTTACAACCAGTTCTGTAATTTCTTTCTTTCTTTCTTTCTTTCTTTCTTTCTTTCTTTCTTTCTTTCTTTCTTTCTCTCTTTCTTTCTTTCTTTCACCAGTATGTCAGTCAGCTTTTGTCGTTGTGATCAAATACCTGGTGGGGGGGGAAACTTAAAGGAGGAACAGTTTGTTTGGCTTCTGGTTTCAGAGAGTTCAGTCCATGATCTCTGGCTCCAAGGCAGACACATCACAGTGGAAAAGTATGAAAGAGGAAAGCTGCTCACCTCACAGTGGCCAGGAAGTATAGTGAGAGGAAAGATCCAGAGAGAGGAAAGGATGGGGACAGGATGCAGTTTACTTCAGAGTCACACCCTGGGCCCTACTTTCTACTTCCTCATCAACCCATTCATCAGGCCAGCACTCTTATGTTCCAGTCACTCTCTAAACCCTGCCTCTGACCTTTGCTGCCCTAAGGATCAAGCCCTCAATCCATGAGTCTTTGGGGTTGCTTCACAGTTAATCCATAACAACCAGGATGCTTCCCAGACCTGTGTGGAGAGATGAATTGTGACATGTCATGCAAATGCTGTCCAGTGCAAGCAAGTCTCCTGGGAAGAGACAGCCCTTAGCCACCAGCTCTCAAGCCAGGCCCCAGATTTCCTGCTGTTTCTCTAAGGCAGAATGGTATCTGCCAAGGGCTAAGATGGGGTGAGCTCCCAGTGAGTCCCTCAATTGCACTGGTCACTCTCAGTGAGGGATGGCTCCAATGAGCCGAGGAGCCT
This sequence comes from Hydrochoerus hydrochaeris, assembly GCA_004027455.1. Lineage (NCBI taxonomy): Eukaryota > Metazoa > Chordata > Mammalia > Rodentia > Hydrochaeridae > Hydrochoerus > Hydrochoerus hydrochaeris. Next base: position 130,893 of record PVLA01000189.1, on the reverse strand, counting down.
TGGAGACCACAGTGCTGTGATTACTCCTCAACAGGCTCCAGATCCTGGGCTGCACTGTAGAAACAAGCTGCGTGAAAGCCTCTCAGCCTTTGCTGTGTAGATGCAGAGGTGAGATGTGTTTATGTGTGTGTGTGTGTGTGTGTGTGTGTGTGTGTGTAGGGGTCCAGACAGATCTGGTCTTTCTCAAAGGACACAGCAGGCTTAGAAAAGGGACCATAGTGAGACAGCCGTCAGTGAATAAAGATGAGGCAATAGGGCCACGTTCATTCTTCTAAGCTGCATATTCATGGGAGTCTTCCATGAATCAGGGAGCTGGGGAAGGGGCACCGGAGAAGGGATGTTGTACTCCTTGTGAACTGGGTATGTGGGATGCTGATTGGATTCATTACCTGTAAAATGGATGCATCCAGGATGTCCTGCATACTCCATGCCATGGATTCTTAGTCTGCTAATGTTCTCTGAAAGAACCCAGGATAATTAAAGAGGGAAGGAGAAGTCAAACCAGTGCAGTGGGGCAAGGTGTGAGGCATGGGAGACCCCAAGGACTGCATCAAGGGGACCCCACCATGGTGTGCAGACTCCCACTGACTGCAAGTCTGTACCTTTGGCCTACTTGTTTGTTATGGTTTACACATTGAGTCAACTTGAGAAGGGTTCTTAGTTTGTAAATATCCCCAGCTTGTGCAGGAGACGGGTACTGAGGTGGTATGAGTGCTACCACCACATCACCCTGGGAGGGTGGCAGCCTGCTTACAATATAAAGGAGGAGAATAGGCTTGCTCTCCCCTTTTTGCTCTTGTTGCTTTACTGTCTTCTGCCAGCTTGAAGTGGTGCCCCTGTGCCATGCCACCCTGCCTTGGAGCCAGCTGATTATGGACTGAAACCTCCACAAACTGTGAGATAAATAAACCTTTCCTTCCTTAATTTTGAGTGTCAGGTATTTTGTCTCAGAAACAAGAAAAAAGTAACTAAGACACTGCCTCAGCCACATTCCTGTAACATTCCTGTATCTGCTAGTGACAGTCAAGAAGTATAGATGGGGAAGCCTGGGAGATAGCTCAGTGGCACAGTGACTGCCTGGCAAGTTCAACGCTCTGGGTTCCATTTCCATTATAAAGAAGAAGAGGAGGAGGAGGAGGAGGAGGAGGAGGAAGAGGAGGAAGAAGAAGAAGAAGAAGAAGAAGAAGAAGAAGAAGAAGAAGAAGAAGAAGAAGAAGAAGAAGAAGAAGAAGAAGGAGGAGGAAGGGGAAGGGGAGGAGGGGGACGAGGAGGAGATGGGTGTGCAAGAGGCTGGACCAGGGCTCAAAAGCAACCAGACTTGGTGTTTACCACTTATGCTTTGCAGCTGAGCAGCATTGGGAGGCTCATTTTCCCCTTGTGTAAATGGGAAATCATGGCAGACACTGAACACATGTGCACAATGTCAGAGCATTGATGTCAATGCTCTGGTCTCCACGGATCTCTCTTGCTCCATGTTCTTGTCCCCAGAGCACCTCAGTCCTGCAGAGGACACAGCCTGTGAGGCTCTGTTTCAGCCTGGGGACCACACTGCCTGTGGCCTCCGGTCTCAGTTTTTCTGGGACAGTCTGCAGGAGGTGACAGATGCTGCTGTAAGTCGGAAACCACCCCCCTCTTTTGAGCAGCCCTTCTCCCTAGCCCCACCCTGTCAGAGCAGGACCTGTTATTTATTGCAAGATTGCCCTGAACACAGTGGCTGCAGGGTTGTCTTAGGGAGATTTTGTTTGTTAGTGCTCCTGTACTGTTCCCAAGCGATGGGCCCTCACGGAGTTGAGTATTTTCCTAAGTGGCTCACAGGGGCTTGTGCTCATGTGAGGTGATAAATATCACTGAGAAGCACTCTCATCTCCCTCGCTGGTTGCAAATGATCACCTGTACTGATCACCTGGTCCCCTCACCCTAGCGTTTACACAGCTGGGGAAGAGGCCAGCATCAGTGAATAAGACCAGAAGACACAGTTACTATGTGGAACACTTGGGAAATCAATGTGAAGCTCCTTTTGAAAAGCTGAGGGCTTATAGCCCCACTCAGCCTGTGGACAGAGGCATTACACTAGTCTGGGGAGATGCCATCTGCCCCAAGCTCTGCTGACTTCTCCCAACCCAGAATGAGCTGCTCCACTCGGGCTCACACGGAGCACCCGTTGCCTATGTCCTAATTTGGGGCTCTTGGGTATCTGTCTTTCTCCTGGGGCTCAAGCCTGAGTTTGATGGGCTTCTCTACCTCAGAGGCCAGACCTGTGCCTGGAGGAGAGTTCTAAAAATATAATGAAAAATATTTTAACTAAAAAAGGAGCCCAACTGAAGGCTGGAGACAACTGGCTGTCACTTACAGGGAGGCCAGAGGTTGGGTAGAGGCTCCTGGGACCCTTGGGCTTGTTCTCTGGCTCCCACTGATGGAGTCAAATTCTCCCCCTGCTCCAGTCCATGGCTACCAGTGCTATTCCACCTGCGTCCAGCCAGTGTCCAAACCTGGGCCTTAGTCTCAAAAGCCCCCCAAAATCTCCCCAGGCTTATGTACATTGGTTACACATTGCTTCTATCTTGGGGGCCAATTTCTTCTGGTTCTATTGAAACCCTTCTTGGCTGCCTGTCTTGATGGTTGATTGATTGATTGATTTTGTTTTAGGACAGTGTCTCACTATGTAGTTCAGGCTGGCCTTGAACTCACTATGTAGCCCATCATGGCCTTGAATTCATGATGATCCTCCTGCCTCAGCCTCCTGGGTGCTGGAATTACACATGTGTGCCACCACTCCTGGCACACCCTCCCTGATCTAGCCTGAAGTCTCTGCTCCTCTTCTCTTCTACCTCAAAGTCACCACTATGTCTTCCTTCACAGCACCCAGACTCATGGTTCCAAGGGGCCTCCTTTTTCTTTACAGGATAACAATGTCCCATTTTCTCTGACACATGAAGAATAAACATATACATATATTTTCATTTCTTGGAGACCAAGGTTTTCAGGCCTTGAGAAACATCACATGGGTTCCTCCTTGGTGTGGGTAGAACAAGGCAAGAAGGCTTCCAGCATTACCTGACGCAGCTGCGGCCACTGCCACCATGACAGAGACACCAAGGGTGCATTCCAGCCAGTGCTCAGCAAGGAACCTTCAGCACCCCTTCCCTTTGCAGCCCACCAGCACCAGGCCCTGGTGTAACATGGACTGTGGCCAGTGGCCAGAGCAGAGGAGCCCAGGTCCAAACTTACTGGGCTCAGGATTCCTCCACTCACTGTGTCACATACCAGTGACCCTTCAATGGGCAGAAGAGTAGAAGCCTCTAGGCTGATTGTTCAAAAAAGTGTTCCTTATGCTGACGTCCTCTTGGCTTGACCTGCATCCTTGGGAAAAGTGGAGAGGGAAGCAGCTGGTTATTCTGGCAGCAAACTACAGGATCCATAGTCACCTGCAGCTTGGCTTCTTCCTAAGAAAGAGAAAGATGTCTCTTATCATGGGCTTCCACAAAGTGACTGAGCTAAGCCATGGGAGCAGGGCTGGGCCAGAAGTAGGCACCCTCTAGTTGTGGCAGGGTGGAAGGACAGGAGTCCTCCCAGATGGTCATGCAGGCTCCTGCAAGGTGGTGGGATTGGGATGGGCCCTCCCCTCCCCTGCCCTTACCTCCTACCCTGTGTAACAAGTGTGGCAGAAGGAAACAGGAATGTCAGCCCACATATTTAACTGGGACTGGGTGTGGCTGTGTTTCTTTTGTGGCTCAGCCCAGAAACCAGAGAGTAGAGTGTCCCCATATTTACAGCTCAGTCACTGCTCACACTTTGCCAACAGTCACCAGGCACAGAGGTTGTTGGTGGCAACTGAGGACAGGGAGAGGCAGACTGAGTCAGATGGCAGGGCACAGGGGGTGGGCCTGGGAGGGCAGAGATGGGAGAGCAAGTGTGATCAGGGCCTGGGTCCTGTGACTTTTACTGATACTGTGGAGAGTACAGAGCTGGTCCCTTAAGGCATTGGCATCTAATGGAGAGAAAGGACCCATGGGCAGAAGATGCCTCACATGTTGCAGGCGTGAAACAGGGAGCCCCACAGTGCCCCCATGGAATCCCACTCTGCCTTCAGCACCCTCTGAGTGAGTCCTCTCACCTAGCACCCAACAGAGCCTGAGCTCCTGGAGCTATGAATGCCAGTGATGGACAATCAGATAGAAGTGTGAGTAGCAGCCAGTGACAAGTGGCCTCATAGAAATGGGCAGCTCAGGCAGAGATGCCCAACACTAGCATCCTCCAGCTCCCACTCCAGCCAGGACACCCCAAGACTGTTGATGGTCTAGGGAGTGGGGCTTCACCTGCTCTAGACTCCTTCGTGTAGAGAAGCCCCTTCTAGGGATCCCTTAGAGTACTGACACTCCACAGCCTTCTCCCAGGGGACCTACCCAGAGCCCTTCCTGAGGGCCAGCTGTAGCCTGCAGGAATGGGGCAGCTAAGAACCTTCTGCGTGACATACTCTGCAATCCTGCTAAGGACAGGATACCAGGACAAAGGCATGGCAGAAAAGGGCCTCATTTGCTGCTCTGCAGCAAGAAGCCCAGCCTGCCAAGCATGGTCTCTGCCTCAGGCATGTGTGTCAGCTTTTCATCACTGTGACAAAATACCAGAGGACGTTGACTTAAAGGAGGAAAGACTCACTGTTTCAGAGGTTTCAGTGGAGTCACTTAGTCCTGCTGTGTGTGGGCACATGGCACATCACGGTGGAAATTCATGCAGAGGAGACTTGTTCGCTGCTTGGGGCCAGGGGGAAAAAGAGAGAGACCAGGATCCCAAGATTGCCGTGAAGGGCACAACTCCAGTGGCCTAACTGCCTCCCACAAGGCCCCTCTCAACAGTGCCAAACCTGCAGCATGAAGGCCTTCCAGGACATTTAAGATTCAAACTATGACACCAGTCATGCTCCAGGTTAGGGATGAGCATGTGACATGTAGGTTCATCCAGGGGACTTTGGGGACATCACATTGCTGCTTGAGTTGCCCTCTTGTCAGCTTTCATTTCTCTTTTCCTGAAATAGTCCATCCTTAAAGTGATGACACATTGCCTCCTCCAGGAAGCCCTCCCAACCTGCCCTGGCTCTCACCAGTGTCCCCGACATCCATCCTCCTCCTGTCATAAAACCTGGCTCTCAGCATTTTGTCCCATCAACTCCCCCTCAACATGTTTTTCCCTGCACCCTTCATGGGACATAACCACAGCCTAACCTGTTTGTAGTCCCCTATAGAAGGGGTGACTTAGATATTTTTCTTATTGCTGAGACAAAATACCCGACACTCAAAGTTGAAGGGGGAAAGGTTTACATGGCTCACAGTTGTGGCTCACAGTTTGCAGAGGTTTCAGCCCATAATCACTTGGCTCCAAGGCAGAGTAGAGTGGCAGATAGGCCTCCCACGGAGAAACAGTTCATGGTGGGCAGAAGGCAGCAAAGCAGCAAAGGACCTTAAAGGTGTGTTTCTGCCCCTTTTATGTCCAGGCTACAGGGGTTAGGGCAGTAGCAAACCAGTCAGTAGACTGATTTTGTAATCACACACCCTTCATCCCAGCATTGTGCCATGAATCAGTCCAGCCATCTCTAAAGAGAAAACCCATCTATGATAGCATGAGGCTTCAGAAGTGACAACTAAGTACAAAACACAGGAAAGTTTCCTGTTTTCTTCATATTAGTAAAATGCTTTAGGACCCACAACCTGTGACCCAATTTTTTCATTTTAATGATGGAAAAACAAAGACTCAAAAGAGGCTGTGCTGTTCCCCAGGTCTGCCTGAGGTCACACTGGGAGTCCCACGGTATTGGGGCTGGGCCTAGGGCCCAGAGCACCGTGCTTTCAGTCTGCCAATTCTGAGCCTTTTCTGGAACATCTCTGACAGATGGTCTCCTTTGCCTGACTGCCTTGAGCGCCTGCCAGGAGCCCCGCCCTACGGAAGGCAGCTTATGTGGTTCTGGGCAGAGCCCCAGATCCTTCTACCAGCAAAATCTTGCTTCCCTGCAACTGTCTCCTGCTGATCCATCTTTGCCACTCATTCACTTGTTTGATCTCATTCATTCATTCATTCAACTGATTTTAAAGTATTTACTTATACCAGGTAAATTAGACAAATGTGTCCCACCTTTCAGAGCCCAGAGCACTAGGAAGCATTAAGTGCTTGGTGTGAAAAGTCCGAAACCCAAGATCACAGCGACCTCACTTGTGATCTCTTCCTGCATCTTCAGGAACAACAGACAGTGGCACAGCAGAGGTAGTAAACAGCATCTATGCAATGAAGGAGAATACATGGATGACTCCAATGTGACCTGGGAAAAAGACATTTGGGAGCTGATGGTAACAGAGCACAGAGGAAGGAAAAGTCAAGGTAGACTTTCCAGCTTTTGAATCACATACCAGAAGGGTGAGGTTTCAGCAAATGGGGAGGAGCTATGACCCAGTAGGAGCAGAGACAGTGTGAAAACATAATACAACTACAATGCCATGAAGCTGTTCCTTGCCACCACAGGGCAGGAATGGGGTATAAGAAAGAACAAGACAGCTAGCCACAGCTGGGCTTGAAGGCTTTGCACCCTAAGCTGAGGCATCTGCTCTTGCCGTAGGGCTGAGGAGTGAGCTCCCACAATGGGAGTGACAGGATCTGGGCCATGCTTGAAAAAATCGCTATGGTGACCGTGTGCACAATGCGTCACCAGCTCTGTGGGGACCCATCAGGAAGCTGGTGCCATCATCCCAGTGAGAGATGATTATGAGGCGGCCAAGAGACCAATCATTTCCAAGTCGCGTGGTAATTGGGCATTCCAGATGCAAGGCCAGGGTCGCTGGTGTCCCCAACGTAATTTGCTCCCTGCTGCTCACCCGCCCTGCGTGAACAGCTTAAGCTGCTTACAGCTAATCCCATGCTGGCTCCAGGCCCCACCTTACACATGGTGGCGGATAGCCCCTGGGTGGGCACCCTCACGGTCCTTCATGAGGACACTGCCCCTTCACAGAATCACCAATGAAGCCACTTCAGTCCCTCTTCTGCGGGGACAGCCTGGGCTGGGACCATCTCACCAAGATGGCACCTGGCTCTCAGGCCCCAATTGATTAATCATCACTTGATTCCAGCTATCAGCTCTGTCGCAATTGGCATATTTATTTCTAATCAGCTCTTTAAAATGGCATCATTCAAAGGTGCTTAACCGCATTACTTAATTCTCAGCCTGTATTGCTATTGATTTCAAATATTCTCCTCAAGATATAGCTCATCATTCAATGCAGAAGTCTGTTTATATAATAATCTTATCTGGTTACTAAAATCTGTGAAATCTCTTCAATTGCCTCTAATGCAAGATCGGAGGCTGCTTGCTAAATGAGTCAATTTTACTTTAATTTGGTTTATTTACAGTACATGTTTTAATGCTCCACGTTCTTGTCTTTCGCAGCAATGCTGAAAATAAAGGCAAATATAGGCACAGACAGAGGCCTGTGCTTTTCTCAGCCCACAGGAGGCAAGCGGGCTGACAGCTTCCTGGGAGATGGGAAACGCAGAGCTCCCTGCTTCTGGTGGTGGCTCTCAAGCCCACAGCATCAGAGCAGTGCTAAAGGGGAGTCAACAGAGTGCCCAAGGGCAGCTAGGAGGACACTGCTCTGCCCTCTGCTACAGATGAGCCCATTGCTGAGTATCACAGAACCTGAGTTTCTCCAGCTGGGAAATGAGGGTCAGGGTAATGTGCTTGCAGGTGTCTTAGGAAGATCATGAGTGACGGGCAACTCCAAGGTTGAAGTGCACATAGCAAGTTCTCCATTCATATGATTTCCTGGCTCCTTCACTTTCCATGCCAAGCCTCAGCAATCACTGTTCCTCTGACTGTACCCACATCTCATTGCCATGGCTGGGGCCTCTTGGGAGTGATTTCCCTATGTAGAGAAGCTCTGGGCTGCAAACACTAGAGGTCAGTCCCTCTAGTAGTGTAAGCCGTGACTCCCAGAGATCACATACTTTGGTTTTGCTCTGGAGCCTCCTTAAAGTCTCCCTCTGATGTGTCTCTTTCTCCCTCCCTTCATACTGTGCTTTGTTTGTATCCACTACTGGAACCACCTCTTCTGTAACACCAGAAGAGAAATGCCAAAGAAAAAACCATTGAGCCACTTTCTGTGTGACAGCCAGTGCCTCTTGTCACTAGTTGTTGACAGCCTATAGACTGTGCCCCTTGGATCATGCATCAGTTAGAGTTTTATTGCTGTGACAAATATCTGAGATAAACAGCATACAGGAGCAAATGTTGATTTTGGCTCACAGTGTCAGAGGGTTCAGTCCAGTGTTGGACAGTAACATTGTCAACTGAGCTAGAAGCCTCATGGAAGGAGCACCTGGCAGAGGAAAGCTGCTCACTTCATGGAAGCCAGGAAACAGAGAGCAGGATCAGAAGAACAACAGGAGAGAGGTGTTAGGGGACAAGTCATGCCCTCCAAAATCATGCCTCCAGTGGCCTATTTCCTTTGATTGGGCCCCACTTCCCATTCAGCTGTGAACACATCCATGGATCAACACATTGATGAGGTTAGAGCCCTTGTAATCAAGTAACCAGCTGCTGGATGGGGTTTCAAGTGGGCAATATTTGGCCCAGGCCTGGGCTAGCTCCTCACTTTGTTAGAGATACACTCATGAGCATATGGAGAGGCCCAGAATGGTAGATTATGCTCTTGAGCTTTGGGGGAGATGGAACATTAGATGATCCTGACACCCTGGTTTTCCCTGCCTGCCAAGACTGTGAGAGGGACAGGAGTCCCATGTCACTGTCTGGTCTCATTCCTTCCCCAGGCAGAGCTAAGGAGCCCCCTTGCCTGCAGCAGGCGATGCCCATCCTGCCCCCTGATGACACCACTGTCTCTTGGTCAGGTGTGAAAGCTGCCATTTCATGCTCATCTTCCCCAATTAACAACAGCTGGTCCCCTATAAAACCAACTGGTGAGATGGTTTGTTATTGGAAGACCATGCAACATCATTAGGCATTAATGGCTCCCAGCCTCGTTACTGGGGCTGAATTCGCAGGGTTAATGTGGCGAGATGTTGGGTCTCACGCTGCTGCACTTCCAAGCTCTTCTATTTTTAGGTACCTTCTTCGAGCCTCATTTTCTGAATTTTGGAAGTGAGAGGTGGAGGGAAAGTGGAGAAGGAGGGTCTTGATTTCCTGAAAGGGAAATTGTGCGGGAGGTGGTGAGAGCTACCACTTAGAAGAGAGAGATCATCATATGAAATAATTTTGAATTCAGAAATAAATTTGAAAGTGTGCTTTTTTTCTTATACCTGAATGAATCATTCTGCTTCCATCAATAAGCAGATAAACATTCCTGTTTTCTTTTTCATTCTCGCCCAGTCATAGCTTACCTCCTCCATCTTTCCCTTGAGACCTTTGTGCTCTTGCTTTGAAAGCCAACATGAGTCACTCAAGGGCCAATTTGACTTGGAGAGATGATCTCAGATAGGCTGTGACCTAGAAGTCGCATGGCAGACAGATTTGGCATTGAGAGTAAAGATGCTACATGTATTTCAAAATGGCCTCCTAAGGCGACAATTTCATCCTGTGCTTGTGACTTAAAACCAACACTTTAGTCTGCATGGTGACCTTATTAATGGCGAGCAAGATTGTTCCATAAAAAGAGCTCTCCTTAGGTAAACAAATCAAAAATCTCTATTATATCCTTCCATTCACTCTGCACAAAGTGACGGCCACTTATTATACTGATAAGTATCTGTGCCCACCATGCCCATGCAGTAAGACCAGGTGAATTTCATGGGGTTTGTTGAAAGGAAACTTTCTATTCATCCTTCTCTGTTTTTTGGGTTGTTTTTGGTTTGGTTTTTGTGCTTTCCTCCTTTAATCCTTTCTTTTCCCTCCTTCCATAAAAATGCCCCAAGTGATTAAGCTTGATTTTGATTTTTGATGGGGAGACTGCTGTCGATTGAGCTTGTGTCCATCTCCCTGAGCTACATCCCCAGCCCTTTTTATTTTGAGACAGGGTCTTATACAGTTGCTAAGTTGTCCAGGGCTCAAATTTGCCACCTCAGCCTCCCAGAGTGCTGGCATTATAGACATGCACTGCCACACTCAGCTGCTTCAGATTTGATTAAGATTTGGCTTCTGTGTTAAAGCAACTAGGAATTTGTCATTTGGACAGAGCAGCCCCAATGTACCTCCTTGGAGGAGGAAGCTCCAAACCCAGTCAAGGAGTCTCTGGGGCTATGGGAAGCCAGTTCTTCCAGCACAAGGACTGGAGATCTTGTGGATGAGCCAGGTATGGTGGGACAGGCCAAGACAGAGCTTCTAGTTCCTTCTGTGCCTATGCTGCTGCTGCCTTCCCTGGGTGTTCAATATAGGTGGAACCTATACACTAAATAAACCCATGAGAAGAAGCCAGAGCTCTGTCAGCTACCCCACATGCATCACTCCAAGAACTGGGGACCCACCAGGAGACTTGGTCCAGCCCTGCACAGAACCTGGAGTAGGGACAACCCTTCTAGGTTTTGCTTTGACAAAGAGGGACAATCCCTGCTCTCAAATCCCAGCAAGGAGTAGATTAGAACTCTGTCTGTGCTGTGGGCACTCATTTTCATTTCCTTTCTGTATGTTCCGCTTTCTTTGGGAAGAAGTGTTAACCCTGTACCTACTTGCTCCCAGAGGAGAAACAGAGTCAGATCTATGCTTCCTGCAGTGATTTGGAACCAAAATTAGAACATAAGTCTTGGAAAGGTTGTCATACCTCTTCTGAGGCAGAGAAATAATCTAGAAAGCACAGTAGTCCAACACTGACAAGGGAAATCTCCCCAGCTTCTCCACTTGCATACTTGCTGTGTCATCTCAGGCAAGGATCCAGCCCTTTTTGGGTGTCAAGATCCTATTTGACACTATTCTGGAGAAAAGAGGCTGAATAATTGCCAGAGTCACAATTCACTACCCTTCTCTTCACAGAGCATTTCACTCATGTCCAACCAGGTACCCAGGAGTCCTGCGGCACAGATGTCATGCACGAGTGAAAGGCAGCATTTTATAAGTGGGAGACATCTGTATATGACAACCCCCTGCCCCGGGTTCTTTGCAGCAGGATTTTTGGAAAATCCCAGCACATTATGTCGTTTTGTCCCAGTGCTGATTTCCTGCAAACCAGCTGACCTGTATTTACAGTATCCCCATTTGTTTTGGAAAAAATCCAAATGTCCACTTAACTGGGCAGGAGGCCAGCATCATCTTCCTATATCGCCACAAGATTGATGGTAGGCCTTGCCCTGAACCTTGTGGTAACATCATTCACCTTGGGGTGTCTCTGAGGTGCAGGTGCCATAATGGGTTGGCTTCACAGGGGCCATGCTGCTGTCCTAGAAGCCTTTGTTTCTGTGCAGAGGCTTTGTGAGGGACCGGGCAGCAACGGTCTGGAGGTAGATTTGTGATGCCAAGATACGGAGTAAACCCGACTCTCACCTGTGCCTGGCCTGTGACCTTAATAAGAGCCAAATCTCTCTGAACTCAGCTCCCTCACACTTCAGGGTCACAGCTCTGAGTTCATGCAGTTCTTATGAGGACTGAATAAAAGAAGTGCTTCGGCAGTCCTGTGTCCTACTCCTGAGAGCACACTCACTCCTTCCCGTTACTGTGCAGAGAGGCTAGAGCAGCTCATCCGATGTTAAAGTAAGACACGGTTACAAATCAATACTAATAACAAAAACCCTGAACACTGGACAAAAGGCTTTAACGAACATTTCTCCAAAGAAGATATACAAATGGCCCAAAAGGACACCCAAACATATTCTCCGCCACAGATCATTATGAAAAGGCAGATTTCAGCCACAGTGAAATACCACTTCCCTCACACCCATTAAGAGCAATATTATAAAGGTAACCACAGCAAACACAAAGGAAAGCTACAGAGAGATTGGAGCACTTGTGTACTGTCGGTGGAAGTGTAAATGGTCAACCGCCCTGATAAATAGCACAGAGCACCTTCAAAAAGTCTGACTCACTACAGGTTCTAACCATTCTAATTCTGGATATATGCCAAAAAGAAATGACAGCAAGCTCTCAAGCAGCTCTTTCTGCAGCCATGTTCATAGCATCACTGGTCATGGTAGTTAGGAGCTGGAAACACCCAAGTACCCACTGATGGATGGATAAAGGAAATGTGGTCTATCCATACAGTGGAGCACAATGTAGCCTTAAGAAGAAAGAAGCCCTGATGTGCACAAAAATAAACACAGAAGACATCATGCCAAGGAAAGCAAGCTGGCCATAAAGGAACAAAGACTGTACAGCTCCATTTATATGAGGCAAGAAGAAAAACCAAGGCAGGAAACAGAATTTAGCAGAAGATGAGAAAGTTCCATGGGAGAGGAAAAGGGTGTCCCAAGGCCTTAGCAAGAGCAGAGAGAGCCCAGAACTCAGCTGCCATGGCCTGTGTCCCATATGCCGTGACTCAGGGTGGGACACTCTGTGCTGCTGCGTCCTTGTGGCCTCGGCACCCGGCACCCTTGCAGCCCACAAAAGGTTGTATCCTCTTCCTGTGTCTCTGATTCTCCCAGCTCAAATGGAGAAGATCCTGGCTCCACCAAATGTGATGGCGAGGAGTGAGGGGCCAGTGCCCAGGCTCCTGGTGGCAACTGCTGACCAGAAGCCTCTTCTGTCTGCCCAGGCTGTTCTGGGCCCGGCACAGCCTCTGTACAGGCAGCTCGGTGGGTTGATATTAAATGTCCTGGCTGAAATACTTTCTGCTAGCAATTGCCTTCATTGCTCCCTGTAAAAATACATCAATATTTAAATATGCTGAGATAATTCTTAAGTTTTATTAGTACTTAAATATTTTGGCATGTTTATTTCTCCTGGAACAATTATGGAGATTTCATTGTTTTATTTGCAAAAAACAGACTAAATCTCCTTGTACAATCACCCCTGTGCCAGGTTGAAGATGGCGCTGTCTCTCCCCAGTGTGTGCCCCAGTATTGTCCAGGTGTCTCCGGGACAGGAAGAAGACATCCTCAGGAAGCCCTCAGTGATAGCCTGCATGCCACCTCCTCCTACACACAGCTGGGCATCGGCTTTCACTGAGTCCACCCAGGGCAGCTGGGGCTGGAGGTCCCAGGGAGGGAGAAGAGACACTGGAGTACAGAACCTCTGTAGCCTCCTGTCAGGGTCCTCCGCAGCCTCTTTTAGGGGTCATTGTATGCACAGCTCCTAAAGGTGCAGTCACTTCCTGTCACCTTTTTCCAGTGACCACTTTTCCCCCACAAATTTCCACTCCTGCTCCCTCTGCACACTGCATGTCTCCAGAGTTCTCTGCCACCCTAGCTCTACCCCTAGACATAGTCCCTTACTTACTCTTCCGCAGGGGCCCATCTGTAGGGCCAGCTGTGTTCTGCAGGACTCAATGGTGGTGTGGGAAGACCTGGGATCACTGTGTGACCAGAAGAAAAGGCCTCAGACTCTCTTGGTCTTGGTTCCTCCTTTGCGTCATGGGGCTTACATTGCTGGGTGAGGTTCAGTGGACCTGTGATCACACCAGCCTGGAGGAGGTCTGAAGGTGGGGGAACTGAGCATGCTCAGTGCCACCCAACTTTGTGTCAACCGACTATGTTGTGCCAGGTCCAGCTGAGGTGGTTATTGTTATTGCCCCCATCTGGCAAAGGCAGAAGACAAAGCCCAGTGAAGAAAAGTGGACCCCCCACACTTCTGGCCCCTGAACAGAGAGCCCAGGGCTCAGAGCCCACCCCTCAGCTCTAGAGAAGACGGCTGGAGGGACGCTGACGCAGTGTCATTGGGTAATGGTAGCTGGGCTATTGTCCCCAAATTTATGGTGTGCTCCTGTACAGTTAGCTAAGAAGTGAACAGAGATGGCAATTTCCACAGCAGTTTTGGTTTCTCCTCCCTGGGGCAGCAGGGCCGCTGACCCTGTCCTGGTCTTCTGCATACACAAAGCAGGAGTATATAGGAACCGATTCCTGTGAGCCACGGCTATGCTGCCCAGAAGAATGACTTGGGGATAAACCAGTCCCCCAACCCCAGTTAGCATGAACCAGAGTCCCCTAGAGGATGGGAGACATCACCTCCAGCCTGGGTTGGAACAGAGTGAGAGCTGGGCTAGGAGCCAGCCCTCTGAACACCAATGTGGCTGTCCTAGTACCAACTGAATATCCACCATTCCTCGGGTGATTAGCCAGGGCCAGAGAGAAAGGCTCACAACAGGTCTCAAGGCTCAGGCTCCATAAACAGCAGCCTTTGTTTTATTTGTAAATTTCAAGAGCTCTGGTTTCCTCTGGGTTGTGACATTTTCGACATTTCAATCCTTTACAGCGTATGGTGGAAATTTCATTACTGCAAGTCTAGGTGCGGGGAAAATGCCAACCACTGTGTGGTGAGATTTAATTCAATCCTTCAAACGTTCGCTAAGCAGCCCCTCTGTGCACAGCTCTGGAGGGAGGTAGGGGGGAGACTGCAGCTCGTGTTCTCAGGGGGAGACCTCAGATCTGCAAGAGAAGTCACACAAACAAGCTGGGGTAAATAAGTCGGTGCAGGAAAGGCGCTGCGCAGGGATAGGAGGCTGGCGGAACTGTGAACACCGTGCAGCTGGGGCTCGGGACTGTGTGTGTTTCCCTCACCCACCTTCATTCAGCCCACCCCATGGCTCCGATCTGCCAAATAGAAACATGACTGCTGATCTTGTTGCAGGGGTGAGCCGAGAGACTGCCCTGTTGCAGCAGCTGGAGTGGGGGCTTGGTACCATGTTGGGGAGGAGGAAGCCAAACTCAGGTTGGGTGGTCTAAGAAGGCACCCCGGAAGAAGGAGAGCACGGGTGAGATCTTCAGGTGGCAGCAGGCTGGGGCAGTGGTCTCTTAGTGAGCCAGTGGACACTGGAGGAAGTGGTTGGCAGAGCCACTGTGCCGTGGATGTGCACATCATTTGTGTGAATCTGTCACACTTTGGGGTGGAATGAAGGGCTTCCACACAGGATCAGACAGTCAGAGGAAAGGGGTGAACCCCATCAGAAGCTACCACTATGGCTCCGGACCCTGGAGAAGGCAGCAGGTGCTCAAGGTATGAAAGGGTGGTGAAGGAGACCCCAGGAAGCAACCGCTGACCAACAGGAAGAGACCAACAGAGTTCTGGCCAACCACAGAGCACATGGGACTAGGGGCTCTCACTGACTCCTGAGCAGAAGTATCACTCCTCCTCGGCCTTGGGTCACTAAGAGGGAGAGGGAGGTAGAGAAAGGAGGGTCAAGCTGCATCCAGAGCTCTGTACACAGGCAGGAGAGTTGGCCTCAGTCCTCCCAGGGGACTTGAGGCTGGTGGCAGCTCTCTGGGATCCAACACTTGAAACTGGCTGGAGCCATACACCAGCTCTCCATAAGCCCCGCTCCAGGAAGCCTGGACAGAAGAGCATAACTGGAGGCTCCTCTGCCAAGGAGAACCCCAACTCCCACTATTCCCCATTTTTAGGCAGAGCTGATGAAAACAGTCTCCATACTTCTCATTTTCAAATGGGAGAATGAGTCGGGCCTTAGCCCACTAAGGTTGCTGCCGTCAGGATGTGGTCAGGTTGGAACACAGGGGAAAAGTGAATTCTGAAGGCCTAAGACCTGGTTACTGGACAGCAGTTCTGGCCCATACCTCTTCAGGTTCCCCGGGCTTCCTTCCTGCCCAGGAGTCATCACAGTGGCCCTGATCTCCCAGTCCTAGTTCTGGTTCCCTCCCTGGCTGTCCATTTCATACATGGCCACACTGAGACTGACTGGGGCTGAGACAGCACAGCCAGAGGGACCAGATTCCAGTAGAGCTCCCACTAGCCCTGTCCTCTCAGGCTTAGAGTAGGAGGCCTCAGAAACAGGCTTGGTCACCTGGTTGTGCACCAGGGATAAATGTCTGTTTCTGCATTTTTCTGTGTAAAATCTCCACCACTACCTCAAACCCCAAAATGGCACATGTTAGGGCATTACCAGCGCTGCCTCACTGAACTCTTCCATTTCTTCTCTACTTCTGAGTGATGTCTTCACAGTCTGGGTATGAGGTGGTGGGGTGATGGCAGGATCCTTCTATGTCTCTCACATATTTTTCTGGGCTTATTCAGGGGCCAAATCACTTCCTCAAATCACACATGGCCTCCTCGAAACTCAGCCCTCACAGCCCCCTGCAACCTCAGAGCCTGAGAATCCATATTGGGGTGGCCATGGGACGATGAGCCACCAGAGAACCATCGCCACATTCACCCCGCCTCATTTTTGCCTCCTATGTTAGGAAAGTTTTCCAATCAGGTAGGTCAAGACTTCTCATTTTCGTGGAGAAAGAGGAGGCCTGCCAGGGAAGGCTGTCCATCAGTCACACCTGGCAAAAGATAGGAAGGTGACACAGGAGGCTGAGTCCCACACACAGTGACCTGTGCTCTAGAGCCCACACGCCACCGGGACTGAGGGACTGAGCTGCTCCCGGGGCTGCACACTAGGCCGGGTGTGTTTCACGGCCCAGCCATTTGCAGGACCGTACTCTGATGCGCTTTGGGGAGACTGGCAAAGGGCTCTGCATTATCCATTCACCCATCCACTTACCAACTTGACTCATATGTAGTAAAGTATATGCTCGGGACTAGTAAGTCAGGGATGATGAGACAGTCCCTAAAGTGATGGGACTGACACACTTCCGAGTGACAGCAAGACCAGGCTTCTGCTGGTGAGGAAGGACTCTGCATGGTCTTTACTGAGCTTATGGCACCTGCAGCAAGCTATATGCTGCAGACTGGAGGGACAGCAGGACAGGCTATGGCCAGGACCTTTTCCTCGCTCAGCTATGGGTGAAACCCTTAGGCAACATAGCCAAAGGAATAAACGTATCTTCCTTCCTTCCCCCTCTCCTTCTCTCCCTCCTTCTCTTTCCTCTTTCCTATGGGACTTCATAGGCATCGTGTCCCAGAGAAGCTCCTGGAGACACAAAGCAGGGCCCAGGAGAAGCAGACCAGGAATAAACCCTTAATGGTACAAGGTGACCTCTCCAATAATGGGTAAGCCCTGGGCATCATGGGAGTTCAGAGGAGGCCTCCCTTCACCCTGGGCACTTTGATGGGTGCCTGTGAGGGGTGCTGCTGGGTGAGCAAGGATGATAAGGAGGACTAGACTTCCCATTTTGGCCCAGTGGGATGTCCCCCTTCTCATGCCTCAGCCTCTCTTGGTCACTCTGGTTCAGGGGCCTCCTTACTGCTGTCTGTCTTGGGGACTGCTGAGTCCAGAGTGAAGACTTGGTCTCCACCTCCTGTGTCACTTCTGTTCCACCGCTTCCCAAGAGCACAAGCCCTGCATGGGGACCCTGAGAGGTCTGTCTGTCTCTCTCAGAGCCCCTCTGTGTCCTCATGATGACATTGAGAGTGTTTGGAAATTGAGTTTGAGGAAGGAAACTGCTTCTGGAGTGAATCGAGGGAAATGTTCCTTCCACTGCACGGAGATGTCTCTCCGTAGCCTCACCTGTGCCTGAGATGGGTGGCACCCAGGTCTTTAATCATATAGCCTTCATGTGTCATTGGTGCAACTCAGGGGAGACATCCTCTGAACCTATTAATCAAATATGACTCAGGCATGAATAAATAAAAACATTAATAATAAAAACAACAAGGTCACTATACTTAAGGTAGGTTATTGATAGTATTACATAAAACTTGATTATTCTAAACCAAAGGTCCTGAAAAAACTGGAAAAATAAAAGATCAGTTCCCTGTTTACCCATCTTCCTGTTATTCAAATAGAGCAAAAGAACCTAAATTAAAACAGTGTTATATCCCCAAGAGATTGTGCCTGGCGCTCAAGGTACAAGTACTATTCATGTTGAATTTACTTGGTGATTCTGAACAATGCTGTCTGCCTCCCCACTCTAGTCTTCTTGTCTATAACGTAAGAGTGATAATCATTGCACCATGGGGTACAAAATGAGAAAAAAGAAGCTGATTTCTCCATAGAATCATCTGATCATTTGTTTGGCTGTTTCATGTCTTTTCTGTTTTTACAATCCTCATGGACTCCCTTAGCTTAGTAGCTTTGATAGTCAAAGGGTACAAATGTTGAGATATGTGAGATGAGTGTATCTTAGAGATCGAACATCACATGGTGCCTATGGTTAACACCACCACATTGCACCTCAAATTTTGCTAAGAGTGTGAATCTTAAGTATTTCTACTCAAAATAAATGATCAAAGGGAGACTTAAAGGGGATTGGTATGTTTATGGTGTGGATCGTGGTAATGGTTTTAGGATTATACATGTACACCAAACTTACGAATGTGTGTATTTTAAATATCGATTGTTCTTTGCATGTCAATCACACCTCAGTTACTTAGCTCATGAGAGAGAGAGAGAGAGAGAGAGAGAGAGAGAGAGAGAGAACATGGCAGAGTTGAGGGTTGCTTCCTGCTGTGTGGAACTCAGAGGGACAGCAAATTTAGAGGACTTTAGAAATGATCTCCCTCCTAAAGGCCCAGAGGGAGGCAGAGAAAGTTTATACTCTCAAGGCAGAAGATTTCCACACCTCCAACATTCAAGGTGAAATGCAATTTTCAAGAATCCGGAGTTTGTCCCAGGGTTTGGAATGAAAGGCACAATAGGAAAGTTTACCTTCAAAAGCCAGCACTGGCTTCCACCACAACCTCCCACCAGCCGGAGCCCATGGCTTTGAATTATGCATGAGGTGCTGGTTAGAACTGTGATGCTTTTTCAAATATTTCTTTAATTGATGAGTGAGCCTTTGATAAATTGCTGTGGAACCAGGAGCATCTGATCACAAGGAATTGTCTTGTTTTTCCTCGACAGATGTTTATTTGATTGAAGGGAGACACAAGGTCCAAAGAGCTTCCTCTCTCGGCTGTAATTCCCATTGTAAACAGAGACTCCTCGGGTTTTGTTTTTAAACCTGAAGAAGGACAGTTCTCCAAAGCCTGGTGCCTACCATTAGTCAGAGGAAAGGACATGGGAACGGGGAAGTCAAGTGCATAAATTTGCATAGTCTGAGCACTTGCTTTCACATAGTCTCTGCCTCCAGGCTGCCAAAGGTGCTTCCTAAAGCTCCGGAGGGAGGCTGCATCCTTAGAACAGTATGTATGGGCACTAACCAGCCAGAGCTTCAGAATGGACCCCAGGGATGGCTCCCAAGAGAACAGATGCTCCCCTTTATTTGCTGGACTATAGTGGAGTCCCAGGGCCCAAAGGAGGGTACCAGTGTGCCCAGAAGATTGCAAGGGAATCAGAGCACCTTGAACACAATCTCTTACTAAGTAGTATGAAAATATTTCCAAAACCCATCAGCCTATTCCAGCAGGGTTCTTAAAGAATGCTCTCCTAAATACTTGTCTTAAAAGTGCACCCCTAAATATGGGTATAACATGTGAAATCCTTCCTAATCACACCCCAGCCTGGCTGTCCCATTTTGTCTCCCTCTGTGACTCCCACCCTGGGGGCCCCTGTATTCCAGTTGCCTCACTACCTTGTCTTCTACACGTAGCATGCTCCTTGTATGAAGCCTGGGTAGATCCCATATGGTCACTGCTCCCCCAGTGTTGTCACAGCATTGTAAAAATTTCTGATGGAGCATCTAATGTACAGCTCTGTGATTTGTCTTACCTGTGCTAGACATTAGCCCATGTGCGACGTTAATGAATGAGATTTACGGCGCTCTTGTTCCCCCTGTTATGATTACAGGATACTAGGCCACCTCACCCTAACACACACACACACACACACACACTCCTCTAGTCACTTCTGGAGTCATCAACATATGGCTCATATGTGTTCGTCAAAAGCCCATATTAGAGAGATTCTCTTTTCCCTGGCCCATGGCTTCACACTGAGAGACCTTGAGAGCACAGCTTCTGCCCACCTGGGTGAGTGTGTGAGGAGGAGATGGTTGTGTGGGCATTAACTGTTTACTTTCCTATTCTCACTGCTCATGTACCCACATCATACACACACAAGGCTTCTCCTCCCCTAAGCCTGTAGTGACAGCTTGGGACAGGGAGCCTGTGATCCAGGATGACTGTGATTAGACACACAGTACAAATCACGGCACATGGGCAAGCCTCCTGTCTAGATCTAATCTATGCCTCGCCAAATGCCTCTATCAGGATCACAGGCTACCACTTGCTTTCAGCAGAGGGGTGTTATACTTAAGATTCTTCAAAAAAAGTTACAGATCCCAGACACATTAAAAGATAAGGAGGAAAATAGTAGAAATGATTGTGTGCACACAAATTCAATCACTTAAATGAAAAGGGTCAATTATTTAAAAGCAGTAAGTTATTAAAACTCACCTAGGGAGAAATGGATAGTTCAATATTTATTAAATATGTACAATATGTAATTGAAAACATTTCCCATAAAAGAAACCTCCAGGTCAAGATGACTTCCTGGTCACATTATGCCAAGCACTTAAAAAAAAGAAAGAACACCAATTCTACATAATCACTTTCAGAATGTAGAAGACAGAACATTTTGTAACTCATCTCAAAAGGCCAGTATTGCCCTGAAATTAAAATTGTACAAAAATTTTACAACAAAGCAAAACTATACATATATATCCTCTACTAACTCATAAGTACAAATAACAAAATTTTAGCAAGTCAGATAAAAAAGAAATGGGGTTTACTTTAGGAAAGCAAGGCTGGTTCGATATTCAAAAGTCAATTAACAGGTCATTGTATTAACAGACGAAAAAATAAAAGACCCGCAGTTATATCAATTAATATAGGAAAAAAATGACAATATTAATCACATATTCATGATATATTTTTTACCAAACTATAAATAAAACTTCCTTAATAACTTGATGATAGTTGTGTACAAAACACCTAGCACTAACTACCAAGTTGATAACAAAAGATGAAATCCTTTCTCCCAAAGATCAAAACAAATCAGTTGTCTATTCTACCCTGTACTATGCAAATAGATCCTGAAAGTCCTAGTGCCATGGGACAAGAAAAATGAATAAATGACACACACTTTGTAAAGGAATCAAACAGAACTGTTGCAGTTTGCAGATAATATGACCATAGAAAATCTCAAAGCATCACTATAAAACCTCCTAGAAATAATAACTTAGTCTAGTAAGATTGCATAATGTAAGTGCAACATGAGAAATACCATGGGTTTTTTTAGATATAAGCAATAAACAGCTAGAAACTAAAAATTTAAAGTTGATGCCATTAACAAAAATTCCCCAAAACTAAATGCTTTCCAATAAATGTAGAAAATTATGTCTGGGCCTTGTATGAAGGAAACAAGAAGACACTAATGGAAGAAATAATATCCAAATAGACATAGAGAAGAACTATGTTTGTGGCTTGGAAGACTTAACATAGTTAAGGAGCCATTGGTGCCCCAATCTGATGCCTTTCTAATCTAAATCCCATAATTTTCAGTAGCTATAAATAAGGTGATTCTAACATATGTAAGAAAAATAACATAACTGGAATAGCCTTAACAATTCTGAAAACATAATAAATGTGTAGCATTCATTCTTTCCTATTTTAAGACTTACTATAAACTATAGTAGTCAAGACTGCATAGTATTTGTGTTTGACAGGTTTTTTTTGTCATTGCAACAAAATACTTGAGGAAAAAATTTTAAAGTAAAAGAGATTTATTTTGGCTCATGGTTTCAAAGATTTCAATCCACTGTCAAGTGGTTCTAAGCAAAAATATCATGGCAGAAGGACATGGTGAAGGGCAACTGCTTACGTCATGGCAGCTAGGAAGCAGAATGAGAAGTGTGGAGGACCATCTGGACAACTGTCCTTGAATAAAGAGCAGTTACCTCCACTTTGGCTCAACCTAGCTCTATCTCCATGTACTGATATGTACAGAGCTGGCTATGATATTTTCTTCTCCCTTGAGTTGTCTCTAAGCAATGCAAATAGGGCTGGCTGAGGTGCTGACGTGTCATGTTTGAAGCTAGGTGATAGTCACTGTTTCCCTGCCCTTTGTCTCCCAGAAATGTGTTTGAGCAGAGTAGGATGAAGAGCCATAGCTCCAGGGCCGTCAACTGGGCTCCAACCTCGAAATAATAGGCTATGATTTCCCAGGCCAGAAAAGTTTGCACATCAGACCTGAAGCCCCCTAAACAGTAAATGCTACTTCAATTTGTTATGTAGATTGGTCATTCTGCGTATCGTTCTCTCTGCATATTGCAGAGGTGATTTCAGGTCTCCTAGCTCACCCAGCTCACAGTACTCATGCATTTCCTGCCATTCTCACAGTCACTCATCCTCAAGCCACTCTCTTCTGCACAAATTAATCAAATCTGGGTTAGGCTCTGGGTAGAAGTCTTTGTTCCAATGAACTTGCATCCTAGCTGAACATAGGACCCCCTTGGCTCCCCATAACTATAAATATGTCTTAGTGTCTTTATTCTCATCATGGGTTGCACTAGAAGTGGTAGATTGGGATAACTTTATTGGAATTCCAATAATTTTTCCATGGAATTACAAATATAAGCTTCCTGGACCACAACAAGGTCTAAAAGGGCCCTTATAGAGAAAGAAAGAGCCAGAGAGAAGGAGGGGTCAGGGTACAGGAATACATCCCTTTAGATCACATCCACAGCAACCTACTTCCTCCAACAAGTTTTACCTTCTAGCAGCACAGTCAGCTATTATTCATTGTCATAGTTTTGTGTCAGTGGCCCCCAAGCCTCATTCCATTATGAACTCAACCAAATCTAGTGGTTGTGATTGGCTCGTTGTCTAGCATTCAGATTAGTGGTATTAGTGTTTCACCTGCCCATTGTAAAGGTGGAAAGAAGGCGGGTCTTTTGTTTTTTTTCTTTTGCTGTTTGCTGCAGCCATGAATTGCTGCCCTGCCATACCACACTGCCTTGGAGCCAACTGAGTATGGACTGAAATCTCCAAGAACTGTAAGGAATAAACCTTTCCTTCCCAACTTTGGGAGTCAGGTATTTTGTCTCAACAACGAGTAAAAACTAACTAAGACACTCATCAGTGGATTAATCCAGTAATGAAGATAGCACTCCCATAATCTAATTGCCTTCACCTCTGAACATGTGAGCTTTGGAAGAACATTTATGATACAAACCATGAAAGTATTGATGACAGGCAGACACATGGATTACAGAAAAGAAGTTGACAGACATAGATATGACCAAATAATTTTGGGCAGATTCAGTTAGAGATAAGATTTTCTTTCCAATGAATACTAACTTGAAACAACTGGACACTCATTGCAAAACCAAAACAAAGAAAAATCCTCACCCTCTACATAAAATGGATCATCAATCTAAATGTAAAATGATGAAACCACTAGAACAAACATGTGAAATCTTCATGACCTTGAATGAGCAAACAGGTCTTATAAGACCACAAATTATAATTCATACAAGAAAAAAACTAATAAATTGAACTTCATCAAAATCCAAAACTTTTCCCCTGTGAAAAACAGTTATAAGAATGAAAAGACATGTTCCAGTTAGAGACTGGAAGGAAATACTTGGAAGCTACGAATCTAACAAAGGACTTATATCCAGAGTGTGCGAACAACTCTCACAATTCTACAACTTGAGTACAGAGTGGGTAAGAGATTTAAACAGATGTAGAGATAAAAAATAAATTCATGGAATTCAAAATAAAATAGAACTGCAATCAGGTACCATTAGAATTTATTACAGTGATTTAAACAAATTTGCGATTGTATGGAGCAACCAGGATTCTGCCACCTTGCTGAGAGAAATGCAGATGCAGAAGAGAAAAGCCACTCTGGAAGTAATTTGGCCACTTTTTATAGTGCTAAACACACACACACACACACACACACACACCAGCAACTCCTGCTTATTTACTCAAGAGAATTTATACCTGTGTTCACACAAGTAGCACAGCTCTATTCGTAATCACCCAAACTGGAAACAACATACATGTCCATCAGTGGGTGGAGAGATAAGCCAGCTGTTGCACATTCAAAAGTGAGTGTTCTGGGCAATAATTAGGTAGGAGCTATTGGTGCATGTGACAGTGGGAGAGTATCTCAAAGGCATTATGCTGAGTGACAAAGTCACCTCATAATATTATAAATTGTCTGAATCCACTTCTATGACATTCTGGAAAATACAGACCTGAAGGACAAAGAACAGAACACTGGTTGCATGGGATTGTGAGTTGGGAAGAGTTTCACGGTCATGGAGCAGTGGGAAGAATTTGTGGGCGGCAGCTGGAGCTGTTCTGGACCTTGGTGGCAGTAGTTCCACATTACTCTGCACTTAGGCACCCTCTCCAATACTCTGTGATGGCCACATGAATTCCACCCTTGTCCAGCCCTTCCAGTGAGATACTTTCCAAGGTACTCTCAGTCCCAGAAGACACATGAAGGTATTCTAACACAGGCACCATTGCAGGGCCCACACATCAAAGCTGGCAAAGGCACAGTCTTCCTGGCCACCCTTAGAATCTGGCACTGCTTTGTGTTGTTGGTACAGACAATACAAAAGCCCAGTAGGCCAGTGCCCCAGCCAACAGGCAAACTCACCAGTGCTAAGCTGTCACATTGGGTTGTGGCCCTTCTGAGACTCTATGCGCCAAAGTATGCAGCTCTGTGCTCAAGGGGAAGAGAGACCTGTCCCTTTCCCTGTAGTACAGTCACAGAGGTATTGCAAAACTCTTCAGACTGTATTTTGGCTTGTGGAAATGTTCAGTACAGCTCAGGCAGCTTTATTTCCACATGCAACTGATCCCCTACTTTTATTAGAGACACAGAGATGAACTAGAAAACTAACCTGAGAAGCAGGCCCCATGCTGTGCCTAGACTCAGATCAGGAGACCCCTCTTCGCTTAGGGGGAGTAGGCTATAAGAAGGCAAAGAGCCACAGTTGCATGCAAAGTAGGCCTCTCCCAAAGGATCCACACTCTAACCTCTGTGAACATATTTTTGTTAAACAGCAAAACAGATGTTACAGATGGACCTTAAAGTCAGGAGATTATGCTAAATAATCTGGGTGGACCCCTCTAATTCCATGAAACACTAAAAGCAGAGACGTTTCTCTGAATAGAAGTTGAAGAGTTGAAGCAGAAGGAAAATCCAAAGAGATTCAAAGAGCAAGAACTTGCAGTGCCATCCTTGACTTTGAGGGTGGAGGGGACAAAGTGATTGGTACCCAGGAGGCATTAAATGACTCAGAGAGGCTCCTGGACAACAGCCAGGATGGGTCAAAGGAGTTCAGCCCTGCAACCCCAAAGAACTTAACTCCACTGTCAGCCTCAGCAAGCCTGGAAGCAGATGTCCCCTGGTGTCTCCAGATTAGAGAAACAGGCCAGCTCTGGGTCACACGACCGTGGTATCAGCCTTGTGTGACCTGGACAAGATAACCAGCCAAGATGACCCAGACTCCCGACCTACAGAGCTGTAAGCTGATAAATGTGGTTTTTTTGTTTGTTTGTTTGTTTTTTATCAATGTGTTCTTTTTAAACCCCTACGCTCATGGTGAATTTCATGGCAGCAATAGGAAACCACTGCAGTGAGGATGTGATAAATTCCTGGGGGACCATGCAACACACCCAGAAGTGCCGGCACCCTAGTGTCAGCCCGGAGCTCCTCTGCAATGTCTGCTGTCTCTTCTATTCTCTCTCTGTTTCCTATTCTATTCCAAGCACACAAGGACGGCTGATGAATGCCTCACCAAATCAGCCGTGAAGCCCAAGGATTATTTAATTTGAAGAACTACATTCTAGTCCTTCCTTCACAGCTCCCCTGCAGACTCAGAAGAATTCACTGCCACCAACTTAGGCAAATATGCACCCTCCAGGCCAGACTCCTTGAAAACCTTTCTGGAGTATAAATGGAGTAAGGCAGAAGTAGGGCAGATCTTATCTTAACCCTGAGATCATCAGCACACTTTCCCTTCCCTGCCTCAGTTTGCTCTGCTGCAACATGAAGATCCAGATGGTTCCTATGTTCCATCCAGCCTCAGGGATCTAAAATTGGAAGATGATTCGCCTCTTGATTCCTCCAGCCCTACCGCCACCACCACCATGCTGAGTTGATTCCTGAAATCATGTACTGGCTATGCCTCAAAAGTGACAGTGATTCCACTGTATCACAGATACTTGGAAATAGAGATTGGGAATGGAATCACGTGGAGCCCTTGGGCTGTTCATTCATTGTGATGAGTTGAATCATGTCCCCTTAAATGATATGTTGGGATCTTAACCCCTAGTCCTGTGACTATGATCTTATTTGGAAATAGGGTCTTTGCAGGTAGTCATCAAGTTCAAATGAGGTTGTAAGAGCCAGCCCAAACCCCATATGATCACAAAAGTGGAGACACAGATACAAGAAGAAGGTGTCATGTGACGGTGAAGGCAGTGATTGGAGTGTTGGGTGTATCAGCCACGGGTCCAAGGAAAGGCAGCCACCATCAGAAGCTAGAAAAGGTAAGATGACCTCCTCCACAGCTTTCAGGGGAGCATGGCTCTGCTGACAAGTTAGTTCTGGACTTGCGGCCTCTGGAACTGTAAGACCATACATCTCAGACTTTCCAAGCTTTGTTACAGAAGCTCTATAAACAGAAGCTCTAAATATGGTTAGTGAGTGCCTACCAAGCATTGGGCACTGAAGGTTCTGGAGATGGGGTTGCCTGGGCTCCAACTGTACAGATGACAGTGAGACCATGACTTGTGAACTGTTGAAATGACAAAGAGGCTGACTTCTATGGGCAGTAAACCGAAACAAACCGAAGTCTCTACCTTGTGGAGTTTCCTAGGGTTGTTGTTCTGTGCAAAGAAGGAATTTTCCAAAAGGTTCTGGTTTATGACAGGCAATATTTGTGACCTTTATGCTTTATTTGAAATGAGATGTATTATCTTTTGGTCATTTTCCAGACAGAATTTTAGGTAGCAGAACTGAAATGGACTTCAGCATTTCCTTGGGCCAAACACATGAACTTGAGATCAGTCAGAGGTAGGAGTGGATCCCCACTGGGACCTTGAGTCCATGGTGGTCACTACCACTAGGGGTCCAGCTGGCTGGCTATTTAGCCTAAGGGTGAGAGGTACACATGGTTGATGAATGTGGGACTGGTGATAGAGTTGTCTGTGACCCACTTTTTAGGATAACAGTGATACTGTGACTTGGAAGACTGTCAAAATGACAAGGAAGATTTGTGTGGCATGTGAACACTTCCCCTGAAGTTCATAGTCTAGGATTGTTATGGGGACATGGAGCAGGAAGGGAAGAAGTTAGGGTGATATTTCTGCCTCATTCCTAGAGTGGCTTCCAGCTGGGAAATGAAAGTTGGGTCCTGGTACACACTGGTCATTATTCATGCTGGACACCACTGTTCTACTGAGGATAGCAGAAGGTGCCAGGGCCTCTCACAGAGAAGGGGCTGGAAGAAGGTTGGGATATGGGAAACCATCTTGCACATCTATTCGAGGCCTGACCTGGCTGTTGGGCTGAGGAACCAGCAGGGGAGAGTGGGTAGAAACTGGAGATGATGCTAGTCTTGGACCTCAGAGATACCCCTGGTCCATACCTGCCTACTGCTAGTGGTATAAACTCAGTCCATGTTATTTATTTGTAAAACAGCAATGTCAAGCGCTTTTCTCCAAGTTGCTAGGAGGATGGAGGTGGCCATCATGAAGACTTAGCTATCCTCCTTCCAATTATAGAAGATGCCATCATGGGATGAGAGGAGTGGGGTGAGATCCCCATGGTAACGGTTCAGGGCCAGGAGGCTGGAGAGAAGCATGCCGGGATGGCTGGGGAGGTAGAGGGTGACACTCCCCGGCTGAGGCCATAGAGCAGACAGTCCGCCCCTTCCCCTTCCTTCGGCATCCCCAGGCAGGTCCTGTGAGGGAAAGAGAGAAGGGATGTGGACAGGGAGGCTGCAGTTTGGCCTGCCTTCTGGTGTCCCTGTGGCCTAAGCACCTGGCCTGGCCCCTAAGCAGCCCTCATGCTGTTGGCCTCATCTCTGTGCACTTCAGTCCTTCTGCCATCTCCAGAAGCAGCACCCACCTTCAGAAGCACAATCAAGTTTCCTTGTCTTCATTAACACCACCGCTCTGTCTTTGGCCTGGGCAGCTCCTAGTTCCTCCCCTCCTCCTGATGCAAATCATCAGTTTGATTTGGGCTCCGTTAGATCTCTCTGAATGCATCTATTTCTTACCACCTTGCTCCTCCCCTCTCCTAGTCAAGAAGCCACCTTCCTTTGCATAAATGACATAGAGTCCTCCGAGATCCATGTGGCCTTCCTTCATCTGCCCGTCCCAGCCTTGTACTCCTGGCAAGGCTGTCAGAGCAGCCTTCCTGGGCCAAAGTCTGAAGATGTTTCTCCTGCTTCATACTCTAACGGCTCCCCATTGCTCCTATGAGGAAGGAAGTGCCCCCTCTACTTAATCTTTTCCACCTGCCTCTCTGTGCTTAGCTTCCCTGAATTTCTCCCCCTCATCAAAAGGGCCATGTGCCTGCCCTGCCTCCCCTGGGCTCTTTGCACCAGCTGCATTCCTGCTTGATTGTCCTCTCTTCCCATGGTCCTCCTGCTCACCCTTCAGCTTTTCTTTCACTTCGTCTTCATGAGCTCATATAGTCCTCCCTTGTGTTCTCTAAGCTTGTAATCGTATACTTACCAGTGTGATTTTGTCTGCACCCTGTAAGCAAGGACACATGTCATGGTTTATATCCAAAATGTCCCCGAAAGCGTTCATGCACTCAGGGCTACTGAGTGTTTGAAAGGAGTTTGGATCCTGAGGCCCTAATACCTCAGTGAATCCATCCATTGAAGGTTCATAACGTGATGGAAGCAGAGGCCGAGGGGCTCAGTTGAAGGGAGTAGGTCATGGAGTTGTGATTTTGTGGGATATATGTGGTCTCCAACCACTTTTTCTCAAGCTCTCTGCCTTCTTGTTTCCTGACCTGCATGAGGTGAGTTGTGTTCCTCTGCCATGCCTTTCCGCCGTGAGGTGTCTGCCTCGGCGCTGGCCTAAAAGAGTGGAGCTGGCTGACCAGGGACTGAAGCCTCTGTAACCATGACCAGAATAAACCTTTTCTCTTTTAAGTTATTTTTACTGGCTATTCTGTCACAGCAGTAGAAATCTACCACAACCCACTGCTTTGCCCGCCATTATCCCATTCCTGACACTTCCTGGAAGGAAGTTGTAATTGAGTGAGTTTTTTACCTTCCTCAGAGGTACTGGTTTTTCCTGAGTTATATCTGTGCCCCAGGGTGTCGTATTCACACCCTTTCAGAGAAGCATGGCTCACGATGTTTTGATTGCTCCTCTACTGTGGGCTGGAGACTTGGGTAGGGACCAGAGAAGCCCATGCAACCACTGTCCAGTGTGATGATAAGGAAGGAATCTGCTGGAAAGAAGGCCATATTTTTTCAGGGTAAGAAGTACTTTATCCTAGAATTTGAGAAGCCCTGGCCGGTACTTGACAGGGAAGGAATGGAACACCAGACTCCTGAGATACTAGGTGTCCACCCAGTGCTTTGTTCCAGAACTCAAAGCTCCTGCCTGGCTGGATCCCACCTCACGCAGTATGGTGGAACAGGGGTCTGGTCTTGGGCTGAATTTACCTGGAAACTCACTGGCAGTATTAGGGCCATGCCTAGCTTTCAAGTCAGATGTACCCTCAATTATCAGCTCCCCTGGGGTGTCCTCAAGGGCTCCTTCTGTGTAGCATGGAAACAGCACAGTATGAGACATGGGTTGCATGTCACTGTAAGAGGAGTGATGCAAAGCTTAGGGTCACCAAGCTCAGTGGGAGAGGATGGCACCCTAGCCAGCTGGGAGCAGGACAAGGTGGCCTGGGCACAGAACCCACCCAGGAAGCAGTGTCACCTGCCCTTCTGCGAGTCACTCCTTTCAGAGCCCTGGTGGGCAGAGCCCAGCCCCCAGCTATGAGAGAAGAGGCTCAGCATCTATTCGGCAGAACCAACCTGGGCTGTGACGTTGCCTGAAACAGTGCAGAGGGGCAGTTGGGAGGTGTGGCTCACAGCCAGCTAAGGTCTGACGCTGGGTGAGGAGACTGGGTCTGTACTGTCCTAGCCATGCAAACCTGGCTAACATGGTGAATCTTGAATCATTTCAGTTTCCTAATTAGCAAAAGTGCCAAAAGGGGTGATCATGTCCCTCTGACGAGTCGTCCTGAGCAGGTGACAACTGCTTTTCATGGCAGCTCACCTGGTGGACTGGGCAGGATACCAGGATACAGCCCCACAGGTACAGGATACAGCTCCAGAGGCACAGGATACAGCCCCACAGGCCAGAGGAGGAGGTGGGAGCCTGACCTGCGGGAAGACATCTCTGTTTGTCTTCTGGGTGGGGGTGTCTTTTAGAACAGCTCAGGACCCTGCCATGGGTGAACATAGCTGCACTGGGGAAACCAGACCCACTCCCTGAGTCTCAGGCCCAGCACAACTTAATGAAGTCCTTAATTTCCTCCAAGCTGTGGCTGCAGTTTCCAACGTTGCACTGAAAACACATCCCAGATGATCCTAGAGGGGCACCTACAATGCTAGGGACACATCCCAGATAGTCCTAGGGGGGCACTTACAATGCTAGGGACCCTCTTAAATGGCTGGGGTGAGGATAGTCGTGGTCTCATTGGTCACATGGACTCTGAGGCCCAGGCTTCTGCTCCCATTCTTTCTGCCTATTGATGATGCCATCGGCCAATGATGTCATAGAACCCTCATGATGTTGGGTCCTGGGAGCCAAGAGAGGCTGAGTAAAGCTCAGACCTTGCATGTAGAGAGGCTGGTGACCAGGACACCTCCCCATGCTCCAGCAGTCTACATTCTGGGTTACTTCCTCAGGGCAGATGGAGCTCTGTGTCCTAGGCCTTGCCCTGAGCACCTACCTCACCATCTCTGTGTTTTTTCCACCCTTCATCTCATGCTTCTGCACTGGTCTTAGTGTCCAATGTGTTTGATACGTGACAATCATATTCTAGTTTTGCAAATAAGAGATGTGAGGCACCAAGAAAATGAAAGTCACTGGTTCATGGTGAGAGAGAGAAAAACAATATGCACAAGGCATCTGTCCTTACCCACATGAGAACTCTTCTGGACCCAATAGAGAAGATCACCAGTGTGGGGACCACCATCCGGACTGCTCTGAGAGACAAAGGGACAGACGTAGGCAGACTCCTTCTCTCTTCTCAGGCTGGGACCTCATCTGTAGCCCTTGGACATAGGGTCTCCAAGGTTCCTGGGTCTTCAACTCCCCAACCTCCCCCAGCTTGCAGACAGGAGATTATGTGATGTCTCACCCCCCTCCCATCACTAGAACCAACTCCCAGAATAAGTCTCCTCTTTTGTATGCGTGCATCCCATTGGCTGTGCTTCTCTGGCCTTCCTGACTAACACTGAAGGGAGTGAAAAGTGGAATTTAAGCAAAAACAATGCTCAGTAAAACAGCATTGTAGAGTGCTCACAATGATTAAACAAGATTGCTTCTGAAAAAAAAAAGTTCACAGGAGCTATTCAATGAATGTCACATTGCCTTCTACTTTTCTTCTCAAATTTGTTAGCAAAATGGAGCTCTATTTTATTTAAAGGCTTTCAAAAAAAACCCAAGCTGTTTCCAAGGCAGTTAAGGAAATGTAATCAATTGCATGGTGTCAAGTGACAGATGGAAAGGAAACCAGGAAAGAACATAGATTGGAAAGACACACATGCACACACACACGTGCGCACACACACGCACGTGTACACATAGGTACACACATCACCGCTGGAAGGGAGCTAAGCAAGCACCTTCTCCAAAGCTGCTTGTCCTCAAAAGAGAAATGAAGTCCAAGGAATGGCAGGGACTTGGCTCAGGTCAATAAAAGATGAAGCAGCCCAGAAAAGTTCCTTTCATTGGCAGGAAGTGGTCCAAGACACAGGAGGCTTGGCAGGAGGAGAAATGGCCAAGGGGAAGGAATAAACATCAGAAGAGTGTGCTCTGCAGTGAGACAGGCCTGGGACTGGATTACCTGGGCCAATCACACAGCCCTTCTGGTCTATGAAATGGTACCATCAGCTTGAAGGTTCTTCTGGCCACGTCTCATAAAATAAAGCATGCGCCTATTGAACGACCCAGCCACTCTCAGATAAAAACACAGCACAAATATTGATAAAATTATGTACAGAGCAGTTTTATGAGAAGTAATTCCAAACTGAAAAGCATCTAACTATCCACAAACCAGAAGAAAAGTAGTACAACAGGCACATACTCAACAATCAAAGGGGCTAGAACATGCAAATTATGGATGAATCGTTTTTATTATTATTTTAATGTAATACAAGCAGATATGGAAAAGCACTCTTTTTAGACATAGGTGTAGCACATGCCTGTACTCCCTGTACTTGAAAGGCTGAGGCAGGAGGATCATTGCAAGGTCAAGACCAGCCTGGGCTACAAACTGAGCTCAAGGCCAGGGTGAACTGCAGAGTGAGACATTGTCTCAAAAAGAGAAAGAGAGAAAGTACTCTTTTTATTTCTCTGAGAAAATAAGACAAAATTCCTTAAAAAATAATTAGAGAATAGCAATAGTAAATACACTGTGTATCATAATCTTAATGGACAAATTTTAAAGTACAAGTTGTGGATAAAAGAGACGCTTACAGACAAAAAACAAACAGATAAAAGCACTAAACTCTCTCTTCAATGAACTAACAGAAACAAGTAGTACAAATGAAACAAAATAGCATATATTAAAATATTTTTTATTTTTTAAACAATGGAATAGAGAATTAAGGGAATTATTTCACTTTACTTTCATTCTCAATTTGCACTATTTATCTGTTGATGGATATATATGCTGTTTCCAAGATCTACTCATTATAAAGTCGGCTGCTATAAAGAAGGGTGTGCATCTATCCATGTACTATGATGACTTTAACTCTTTTGGAAAGATACATAGAAGGGAGATAGCTGGGTTAAATGGAATTTCTATTTTTAGTTTTTTGAGCCATCTCCTTACTGATTTCTGGATGAATCTTTTTTTTTTTTAATTTTTTTTGAGACAGAGTCTCACTATGGGGTTCAGTCTGGTCTTGGGTTCACTTTGTAGCCCAGGCTGGTCTCGAACACCAAACGCTCTTCCTGCCTCAGTCACCTGAGTGCTGGGGTTACAGGAGTGTGCCACCATGCCCAGTGAGTGTCTCGTTGTTTTTTTGTTTTGGTTTTTTTTTTTTTTTTTGGTACTGAGGATCGAACTCATGACCCCTCTCACTTGCTAGGCAAGCGCTTGTGCCACTGAGCTAAATTTTCATCCTGCTGGATGAATCTTAAAAACAAAAAACATTATTTGAAAAACGATCTGAAGTGTGAGATGAAAGCAGCAACAGCTGCAAAATAATGCTGAACAAAGCTAATAGATACTTGGTAAACGTTTCTCAGCTGCCCAGCACCTTTGGATCACCCTTGCTGTGTTTTGCAAGTGTATTGCTTTGTGAGTTCTCTCTTTCCAAAGCAGAAGTCAGAACACTTGTTTACCCACCCTGTTTGTGGCTTGGCACGAGCATGTGTTCCCAGTCATCAGGTAGACCTGCTGGAGAGTTAGATTAGGAGCCAAGAAGCTGGAGAAATGAGCACATTCCAGAGCCTGTATTTGCAGGTGAGGTTGGAGACACAGGGTCCTCAGTAGGTTTCAGTAGAAGCAGGGATTACACAGCTGTGTTTGCACACAGAAGTGATAGGAAGCCGACAGCAAAGGTGCTAGTGACAAATGTAAAATCCTGATCCATTCGGTATGCAAAGGTTACAGGGACACTGAGGGTATGATGGGGTCCTCTTGAGGCCATTTCTGCAGCAAGGTTTCAAGCAGTGCTGACAGAAGCCCGACCTCTGGTGCTGGTAATATATATGCATTAGATGTCTGCTGTTCTTCCCATGTTCCAGAGTATGCTCTTCATCACGGCCACCCACTTCTTTACCTCGCTTCCTGCTATACCTGCATCGATCCTCATTTCAACTAATGACAACTCTGCTCAGCTCCAAACATGACTCCTCCTTCTCTCTCCTACACAGCTGGACCTAGCCCCACATCCCTTTAAGCCCCACCTTCAGGGTACACCCAGTAACCAGCCTGCTATTCTTCTTTGCTGTTGCCAAGGCGTCATTTCAGAGCTGGGTTTGCAAAGTGCCTAGGCTAATTAACTTTGCTCCCAGCTCCAGGCTAGTCCACTCGTATAGTTTCAAAACTGTACCCAGGATGGTCCTTCTAAAGCTGATAATCCAAGCACGACACATGCACCTGGGTGACCCTCCATTCAGCCAAACTAAATCTGTGCAATGGTCCACATGGAGGCAAAACTAAACATGATTAGATAATTAGACGTAATGCTGTATTTTTTGAAACATTTTATGATTAAGTAGAATTTTTCCCAGAAATACAAGGGACATCTATGTGATTCGGATATTAATATATTAATATTAATTAAAGGGGGAACCATCATATCAATCAGTGCTAAAATACCATCTAGAGTTCAATCCCAATTTTTAAATTTTAAAAAATGCTTTTATAAAAATTAATAGATACTAATATTCTTAATTTGACAAAGGCTACATACTAAATGTGTAGAGGAAATATACTTAGAAATTTCCTTTCAGGTCAGGAATGTAACAAACAGGACCACTTCTGTGACTACTTTGCCATTCAATTTTATCGTTTCTTGTTAACATAGAAAGAAAAGGACAATAGTGGTGGTCTAAAAAACACCTTTCTCATTTACATAGAATTTAATGTGATCATTTACGTAGAACATGCAATACAGCACACTCAGAACTGAAAGGAAAAATGTTGCCATGTAGAAGATCAACATATAAGAAGTAATAACGTCCCTCTATATCTCCATAACCATTAGACAATGTCATATAAAATAAGTTTCCATTTGTAATAGCAATAAAAATAACAAAGTAGGAGCTGGGGATTTAGCTCAGCGGCGTAAGCGCCTGCCTGGCAAGCTTGAGGTCATGAGTTCAATCCCCGGTACCAAAAAAAAGCAAAACAAAAACACAACAAGAATAACAAAGTAACAATTAAATGATTAGAGAATATATGAAATATTTATAGAAGAAAATTTTAAACCAATGAATATTCATGAATGAGAAATACTATGAAGATGTCAATTCTCCCTAAATTAATCCACACATTGAAGGCATTTCCAGTTGAAACTTCAAAAAATTTTAGGGATAACCAAAATTGGCTTAAAAGTTTCTATATAAGGAAACAGATGCTAAGAAAATCAAATCAATACTGATAGAAACTCAAGTTGAGAGCTTGCCCTATCAGACATCAAGATTTATAACAAAATCATGGCAATTAAAATACCTGTGTTTAAAAAAAGACAAATATATTAATAAAAAGCATGGAGTTCCAGTTATATATAAGAACTCACAATGGTCATGAGCTGTTAGGAGTCAGAAATATTATGCTGTTTGGGAGCTAGCAAGTAAGAATTTCATGGTTATTGACAGAAGACATGAGGCCACTGGAACAGAGACCAAGGAACGTTTCATGCTCACAGCAACAGCAATAGCCAGAATATCAGCTTTTGCCCCTGGAGTCGTGACTCCTACAACACAACTTACAGAGGTCTAGATAATGCCTACACATACCATGCATTAATTGACAGGAGAGGAACCCTTAGCTAAAGGAACCCAAATCTTTCATAATGACCATTAAGCCTGCCAGACTTTCGTCCCTGAGGAAGATGTTATTTTTTATGATACTGAGCAGTAAGGAAACCTGTCCATTCCTCTGCATGGCGACACTGTCTCTATTTCCACAGCTGTTTGCTGTACAAACATCCTTGAAAAGGTAGTTGCAGTCTGTCACAGTCTCTGCTCACAAGATGTGCAAAACTGCAAGAGACACATGAAGAATTATCTTCTCACAGGTACATGGTAGAGCCAGCATCACAAATCACTGGAGGGAGGATGAATTATTTCATAAATCTTGCTAAGAATAGTAACTTCCTGTGCAGAGAAAAATAAAGTCCTCACCTTTTCTTTGTAGAAAAACATAGCCTAAGGTCTGAGATGTGAAAATTAAGACTAAAAATTAATTGTAAAATATGTGGTTTATCACTTTATTTTGGAATCATGAGTTATTTCTTAAATAATGCCCCCAAAAGTTACAAACCAAGGAAATGAATTTACATCAGACTTAAAGGAAGAATTGTGTTCACCCAAATATACCATTAAAAACCTTGTCAAAGGCACTACACTTTGGAAGAACACTTTGGCTAACTGGCAAATGATTGATAAGAAAATAGTTCAAGTAATTTCTATAAATTGGCAATTAAAAAGAAAAGAAAACAAATTGAAAAGTGGTCAAAGTATATACATCAGCAATTCTTAGGAGATGCAATTCATAGACCAATGCATTTCTGGAGAAGTGGTCAGACTCACAAGAAAGCATGGATTCTTGTTATTATTTCCTGAGCTATCGGAGTCCCATTCAGGAAGTGTTTGCATCTGTGGATTTCAGAGTTTCTCCTACATCTTCTTGCAGTTTCAAGGTTTCAGGCCTTATGCCTTGGCTTTGGTTCATTTTAAACTAATTCTTTTTTGTGCAAGATGAGGCACAGGGATCTAGATGCAATCTTCTACATGTGGGCCTTCAGTTTCTCCTGCATCATTTGTTAAAGAAGCTGTCTTTTCCCCCGTATTAGTTTTTGATCCCTATGTCAAATATCGGTTGGCGACTGTGGTGTTTTTTCTGTATCCTCTATTCTTTAAAAAGCACTCACACAACAAAGGAAACAAAATGAAACAAAATAGCAAAATGAAGACACTGCCACAGAATGGGAGGAAATCCTTGCCAGCTACTCTTCTGACAGAGGATTCCTATCCAGAACATACAAAAAACCCTCAAAAGGCATAACACCATGAAAATCCCAATCAACAAATGGGCAAATGAATTGAACAGATGCTTTTCAAGGGAAGTACAAATAACCAGTAAGCATATGCAAAGACGTCCGACAAAACATCAGTAATACGCAAATCAAAACTACCCTAGACTCCATGTTACTCCAGGATGGCTATTTTCAAAAGCACAAAAGACAATAAATCCTGGTGAGGATGCAGGGAAAAGAGGAGCCCTTCCACACTGCTGGTAGGAACGTAAACTAGTATAGTTGTTAAGGAAATCAGTGTGGGGATCACTTGGGTATTAAAAATAGTATCCACCATTTGATCCAGTCATACCACTCCTCAGTGGATTCTGAAAGAATTCAAGTCAGCATTCTACAGAGATACCTGCACACCCATATTTGCATACAGAGATACCTGCACACTCATATTTGCATACAGAGATACCTGCACACTCATATTTGCACACCCATATTTACTGCAGCACATCTCACAGTAGCTAAGTGATGCAGTCAGCC
The DNA here is from genome assembly GCA_004027455.1 of Hydrochoerus hydrochaeris. NCBI lineage: Eukaryota > Metazoa > Chordata > Mammalia > Rodentia > Hydrochaeridae > Hydrochoerus > Hydrochoerus hydrochaeris. The sequence continues at coordinate 93,516 of PVLA01000189.1, read as the reverse complement.
TAAGAGTGTGTCAAGAGATGGGTAAATAAACAAACTGTGTCATACACACACAATGGAATATTGTTTCATGACAAAAAAAAGAAATAATCAAGGCCTTTGCTGAAAAATAGGTGAAACTGAAGAATATCATGCTAAGGGAAATAAACCAGACTCAGAAAGTCAAATAGTGCATGCTTCTTCTCATGCAAAGAATCTAGAGAGAAGTCACAATTTTAAAAAATTGAAAAAGAAAGCTAACACAAAAGTAAGTGAAAGATTACAGCAGAGGGAGAAGAAAGGGAATGGGAGAGAGGGAGAGAAAAGGAAGGAGGTAAGGAGGGAATTACCAAAGGACATTATATGGATACACAAATAGGCAGGGAATGGGAGAGAGGGAGAGAAAAGGAAAGAGGTAAGGAGGGAATTACCAAAGGACATTATATGGATACACAAATAGGCAAAATGATGCCCACTATTCTATATAACTAATATGTGCTAATAAAAAATTTTTAATTTAAAAAACAACAGAGATTAGCAAATTAGGATGAGATACTGACACTTTTATACCCCGTTTGATTGGCAAGTGTCAGAAAGTTGGAGATTGACAGGCAGAGAATGGAGACCCTCATGCACAGTTAGAGGAATTATTTGCAACCCTTTGGGGACTAACACAGAAGTAGTGAAACTAAAGCATTTATGCCCTGTGGCCCTATGATTCTGCATCGGGGCACACATCCCAGAGAAAGTCTCAATGTGTCCTTAGAGCACCATGTTCCCTGACATCACACCCCTGCCTTTCTTTGGCTTCTCTTCACATCTCCGAGACCAGGTGTTGCAAGCTGGATCCTCCACTGGTCTTCCCCAGCCTCCTGATGGGCCCTGTGCCCTCCTCTAGGCCAAGCTCCAGCCCTCTCCTGGCTTCGCTCTGTCTAGGCACTCATCACTCTGTAGATTTGTAGTTGGTTTGCACGCCATCTGTATTTCCCATTAGGCTGGGCTGGGAGGTCCCTTACAGCATGAACTCTATTTTATTCATGCGTTGGTCTGGTGCCTGGTATTTGAAAGGCGGAATTTCCTCCCTGTGTCAGTCACTCCTGTTGCATTGGTTGGCCCGATAAGGACAGAGAAACTGCTTCGGTCTTGGGATTCCAGGGCTTCAGTGGGCATTCGGTGCATCCATGCCTGGTGAGCCCTTTTGGGGTGAGCTTGCTCATAGCCTGTGTTGTTTGAGGGAGTGGACATCTGCCAGGCCAGGGTGTGCAATGCACACGGCACAGCTGGCCTTTGTCAGCCACAGCTCCTTCGTTCCACTGCACTTCCATTTCTCCTGTTCCCTGTGTTCAAGAATGTGAGGCCAGGCTCCCTACAGACTCCAAAAAATGCCTCAGGCTGGGTCCTGTGAAATTCTAACCCTTCCTCGGGCCCCTTTCCCCCAGCCTCTCCACCTTCATCGTAAAATAATTTATACAAGTGAAAAGGAAGGGAAAAAAAAGAACACCAGTGCAGAAATACCATATGTAGAACAACCTCACCAAGTCTCCTTAATGTCCTGAGAGTTGCCCCAAGCTGTTTGGAAGATGCATTAGCTAGATAAGTATTAGCAGAAGGGTCTATCACAGAAACATTACCCAAACTACCATTTTTTATTAAGCCTCCAGGAAAACGTAAAGACCAGTCCATTACTCTGATGTCTGGGAGGGACCTGGTTTGTGTTTTGTTTTGTTTTCTTTCCAGCCAAGGTAAGATTAACTATTCCAGAAAAGGGATCAGGGTAAACTCTAGGTATAACCAAGCACTATCACCTTCCAGTCCCAGGCTGGATGGAGGAGCTTCTCTTTCAACTGAGGTACAAAGTGGAATCAAGGGTCAGTTCCTTTCAAGCTTCTAGGGAGGTGAATTGGAATAGAGGACATGAACAAGACAGTGCTTTACAGACCTACTACCCACCTTGTTCATCTGCCTGCAGAAATCAGGGCACCCGAGGGACACTAACACCTGAGTACTGTTGCTTTCCTGACTTGCTCTGTGACTTTAGACAGTCATTCAAGCTCTCTGGCTCTCAGACCTGTCATCTGTACAAAAAGAAGAGGGTCACCAACTGACCACCAACTGACACTTTTTAGAGGAAGCAGTTTCAGCACACCGTGTGGTTCACAGGATGCCAGTTCCCAGCTCCGTGGCTCTTTCAACTTCCTGAGCAGGTACCATCTCTCAAAAACTTGCTTTTTATGTCTATAAAATAAGGTTTACAAAACCGACCTCCTGAGTGGGAGTGAGGATAGAATCAAACCGTATATGGAAAGCACTTAAAACATTTCCCGAAGTACAGCAAACGCCCATAAAAAGTACTCATCGATGATATCATTATCTCTTACCCTCTGTGGGAAGTGACCTTACAGAGGGACCCCATGGTCTTCACTGCCCAGTACTCAGATCCTTGTATCACAACTTCCCTGCAACTGAATACTGCAACTTGCATGCACTTGGGAAAGGATCTGTCCCAGTCAAGCTACCAGGTGATTCCACAGCCCATTTCCACCTTGAGTGCAGCCTGTGGCGAGGCCTGAGCCGGAGAACCCAGCTAAGATGGCGGCCTGGATTCCTAACCCACTGAATTGCTGAGACAGTGGATGCTTACTGTTTTAGGCCACTGTAATTTGGGGTCATTTGTTACGCAGCAGTAGGTGAGTGATGCAAGCTTCTTTCAGCTGTAAAATACAGTATTTCTAAAGTGACTCCAAAATTCAGTTTAGCTCTCAGACACATGGGGACACCCAGTGAGATCTGTGCTTTGGGATAGGGAAGTGGTCATCTAGTTCCCACTACAAGCAAAGTACTGGAGAGGCTCCAGGTAAGGCACAAGGAAGGCAAGAAGGTTTCTTGATCTTGTATTTGCGATCTTTATGAACTCTGTCGTCTCTGAATGGTGGAAATACTATGTAACTGGGGCACATTAATAGCTATAAACTGGCTGTGGTTAATGTGTGACACCATGGAATTCAGCAGATGCTACACATCAAGGTCTGGGAGTTATTAAGATCAATGCTGAACACTTACAGCAGAACACTGCACTTAATCCTTAGAGACTGTTATTCTAAGGATTTCAGTGAAGACTCAAAAGAGGAAAATATCTTCTCTTCAGGGAGAAGAAAAGATTTAGGCTTCTCTCAAAGCTCCCTCTAGTTCTGTGCTACCAAATGCTCAAAACTCAAAAGCAGCCGAGAACCCATCTTTGGCATAATATAGATTCTGGGTTCAAATGCTTGCTTCTTGCTTTGACTCTTTTAGGTTGATGGTCCTTGGGCATTCTAATCTCCACCAGTTTACACATTTGCAAAACAACACTCTTCCCATTTCCAGAATGGAGGAGGATGTGGTAAAGCTGGAATAAGTGTTCAAGAATCTAGCCCTGTGCCTGGCACACAGCAGGTCCTCAGCATATAGCCGGGAACTTGCTCTCATCTCTTCCTGTTGAAACAGAAAAGTGAGTTGAGGATCATGAACAGGAAGAGAGTGTGACGCCTACACATGGATGACAGATGTCATCCTAACTCTCTGCCCCTTGCCTTGTCCTCTCTGGGTTTATTCCTGGGTTCTGAGGCCATGTAAGTGGAGACTGCAGGAGGACCTCACTTCTTTAATGCCCTACATACTTAATCATTGCCATGTAAAGGGGACAAAAGCCAGGTTGTGTGTCCTCTGCTCTGTGCTGCGTAGCCAGACAGTATCCTGAGGGCTGGGGCACAGTAAGTGCTCAGCGAATCACCCTCGGATGAATGAAGGCACTGGAACTAAGCAAGAGGAGCTCTCAGGCAATGTGATGCCCCCAGATTCACAGGAACTCCCATGTAAAGGTGGCGGACCCCACCCTGGGACTCTTGTCATCTCTAGTTTCCCAGCTGAAGGCTGTGGGGTCTGAGATTTCTCTTAGCCCTCAGCTTCCGGTCAGATTTCAGAGGACTGCAGGATAATGAGCCGTGTTTCGAACCCAGCAGGAAAGAGTGAACTTTCCGGCTGGTTTTTAAATTTTTTATTTTAGTTGTATTTTTTGATACCAAGGAAGCACCACGGTTACAGGAATGTTCCCCTATACAAAGGGACTCGAGAGAGCGGGGTGAGGAGTCTTACAGAGTTGAAAACCTGTTGGTACTTGTTAAAAAAGAACAGAACAGCCTGCTCTCTTCCCCCAGGGCCTGGCGGGTTGACCCTCCTCTTCCAGAACCTCTGGTTTTATTTTATAATCCAACTCGGCTGCAAACTCCCCAGCTATGTGGCTGGCTTTTTACAGCCGGGACTGGGGATGACTTCATCTCAGTGAATTTATGGGTCACAGCAGAGGATGGAGAGAGGAACTCAAGGGGGGGAACTCACAGCCGAACCTGCCCCCACCCTACTGTGATGGGTTTCCCAGCCGTGGCCTCGCAGAGGTCCTGCTGTGGTGTTAGGAGAGGGGTGTTGAGCCAGAATCCCCACCGGTGCCTGACATCTCCGTGAACTCTCAGCAGAACAAGGTGCCTTGTGGAGGGACAGGCATGCAATGGGGCTGGCTGAGTGGGTCCAAAACCCAGAAGGGAGTCCAGGGCCCTGGGAGATGTTCCTGCTCCATAGGAGCAGATGGAGATGGTTCTTGAAGACCGCTTTGGACAGGATTTGTGTTACTGCCTATCCTCGAACAGAACCCCTTGCTATGGGAAACTGGCCTGGCAGCCTCCTAGGTTACCGCTGCCTTCCCAATGCAAGTCTCCTGGGAGCACAGGCTTCTGTGCTCCCACCTCCGTGCTACTTTCTGTGCCTGGAACACCCACTGTCCCTAACTACCGTCTCAATCTGTCCTCCACCTCCAGTGCCAGAGGACCAGGAAGCTCTCTGTGTGCTGACCTTGAGGGCTTTGGTCAGGCTGAGTCTGTCTCCCTTAACTTTCTCCAATGTCTGTCTCCAGTGCCCGGCACAGAGCTGGTGCCCAGAATGGCTCACTCCATGGGCCAGACGTATAAACAATACTGGCATCCACTAGACAAACCAGAAGGTCCCCCTCTCTCTGCACAGCTGAGATGTGTCCCCAGCAGGATGGTGATAAATGGGAACCCAAGGCAGTTGAAGGAGACACTTCCTGGTGCAAGGTGACATCTGAGTTCATCCTTAAATGTGCACCTCTTTACCTCCCTCTGGTCCCACCTTGACCCTAAATGCAGAGCTCCTAAACTCAGGCGACCTCTGCTGCGATTCACCAAAATTAAGCCATTCCCCTGTTAGCTCTGGAATTTGGGAACCTGGCTTCATCTTCTGAACATCAGTTAGTTCTTTCTTCTGTTCAAGGTCACCCAGCCCTCTCTTCCCAACACATGCAAACAGGGAAAGAAGCCTGGGACCAGGCCCAGCAGGTGGGAGTGGGACCTGGAAAGAGTCAAAGCTGGGTGAGATCCTTGATGATTCCAATAATTACTGTGAGCAGAGCCCTGTGACAGGCACAGCGTCCCAAAGAACAGTGAGCCAGAGTCTTTACTCTCATCCCAGTCACCTGCGGAGGAGGAGGAACGGTCAGCAGGCACACCTTCAGCTCTCAGCACACACGGCGGAGCATGACACAAGGGTCTGGCTGTGGGACAAGGAACATTGTCACAGAGGGTTCCATTACGGTCCTGGTCCTCTGGTATGATGGCTGAGCTGGACATTGAACTTTCAGATGGATGTGGAGGGAGAGTACTCTGGGTAGAAGAGCCAATACAGGCATAAGAGTAGAGACACAAAACATTCGGGTGAATGCACACCCCCAAGTTCATGTGTTGGAAACAATCCCAAATTCATATGTTAGTGTTACTGGAAGTTGGGCCTTAGTGAGGGGAGTGGGACTAGATGGCGTGAGTGGCTCTATAGGAAGAGAAAAAGTGACCCACTAGTGGGTTTGCGCTGTTGCGCCCTGCAGTGCCCACTGCCATGGTAGGATGTAGCCTGAAGGCCTTGCCAGATGCAGTGCAGCTCTTAAGCTTCCCAGCTTCCAGAACTGTTAGCCAAACAAACCTCTATTCTTTATAAGCTCCTTAGTTTCTGGTATTGTGTTATTGCAACAGAAAGCAGAAGGAGAGAAGGTGAATGAGTGGGTTCAGCTGAAAGGTGAGCTGTTCAAGTTATTTGGGGGAGAAGAATGAAGATGATTGCCTAGGGTCTTGAAGGGGTAGCTAAAGAATTGGGCAATGGATTGTACAATTTCTTTAAAAATGTACTCTTGGGCAGGGGGTAGGTTAAATGGAGGTACCTGTTCATATGGTGAGAGGCCACTGGGGCAGTAAAGAGATCTGTGGGCTGTGACATGGACAGAGAGCTATGGATTGTGTCTGGAAAGCTACAGGTTCTCTGGCTTTGTATGAATGGTGGACACTCAGTCAATGATATCAATAAGGTAAAGATCCTCAGGTTCAATCTCAAGGGATTAGACTAAGACCCATGCTATGTCTGCAGAGGCCCCAGGGCACCTTTCTGAACTGACAGAGGCCTGAGCTTCTCCCAGGGGTGGGATTGAGCTGCTGGTAAGTCAGGTCCAGAGCTGTCCATTCTGTGCAGCAGCCAGTGCCTTTTGGCTGGAGAGATGGAGGGTCTGGCCCTGGCCAGTCTGCCCAGTTCCCTCCAGCCTTCTCCTGGATCCTCGGGTATGGCATCTCCTCATTACCAGCCCTGCAGAGAAACCCACACCACTTTCCCCTGTCCTCAGGGATTGAGTTCCCATCCAACTGCCCCTCACCCCAGGATCTCTCAAATCCCCCCCCCACCTTTCTTATACTTTTGGAATAATCATTTCAAGAAAATCATGCTGCTCTGTTTCTTCAGCCCCTTCCAGATGGGAGTCTTTGCTTCTCCCAGGGCATTTGATAGGTTTTCCTCCTTCTTGCTGACTGTCAGGGAAATTGGAATCAGTCTCAAACCCGTAAGGAGATTAGTGTTCTAAAGACAAGCATGTACCTCAGAGTGGAATTAAGGCCACTGCTCTTTGATTATCTATTCCTCTCATTTGGTTCCATCGTTAATAGATAGCTGTGTATTCTGTGATGATCACAATATACATTAATCAAAGGCATGTTATGCTGAGAGTTGAAAATTTCACTTCTTTTTCCCCCTTTGCAGCAAAAAAAAGAGATTAAAATGTTCTGCTACTCAGTGACAAGGAAAAAGGTATTTAGAGCCACAGAGAACAGGCTATGAGCCTCTTTTTGAAAGCCAGTTCCCAAAACAATGGAAAATCATCTCAAAACGTCACAGTGTCATTAAACTGTTAAGAGCAAGAATGGGGATTGGGGTGACCTGGTATGGAAGAGGGTGTCTAGAACTTGCATTTGATTCTCTAAACAGACTCTAATTGCTAAAAAAAAAAAAAAAAATCTTGAAAATTGCTGGGTCAATGATTTTTGAAGGTTTCTCTCAGCATTTATCAAGCATAATTTTACATTTAACCAGTCCTAGAGGACCTTCAAAGTCACACAACCAACAAAGCCCAACTGGACACCCTGCCATTTAGTATTCAAATGAAACATACCAAGTACCATTTATTTCTTCCTCTTCTGTACAGGCCTGGGGTGGTGGGAGAGAAGCAGGCAGGCAAGAGCTCTTCTGATTTGGGCTCAGAGGGCTTGATTGTTGGTGCTGGGTTGACCAGAAAGCTTCAGACTTGTTCGCCTGTCTGAGCATTCATACAGTGGTCTCGGGAAGGCTCACTATCAAGGCCATGGCGGGGGTTGACATCTACTGTGGTGTGAGGGCCCCACCGAATGGTCATGCTGTCTTAATATATGCAATTGACCCAGCAAGGAGCTGAGTGGAGACATCGGCTGTGTGAACTCCAAGTGTCAGAGGGCAGGGCCCTGCGTTTGACTTTGAGGAACTTATTTAGCTTTGCTTGTTCCTCAGTTCCTTTGTACCTAGAGGGTGATAACAGTAGTAGTTACTTCTAAAGTTATTCTTTGTGTCCTGGTTAAGTAAGTCAGTTAGATCATGCCTGGACATATCAAGTGCTAAGTGTTCGCACTTGATGCTGTTTATAATTTACAGTAGAATAGGAAAGTACATTTGCAGATCTAGGGTCAAAAGTCTGCTTGTAGCTGCTTCACTTCTGTTCCAGCCAATCCTCTCTCCTCTCAATGCCCAGTGCAGTTAGAATGTAAGTGATGAATTGAAACCACTGAGCAAATGAACCAAATGAAACTCAAATCTCCTGGCACTGGGGCAGGGAGGGATGCATCTCCAGTCATGTAGTTCTCGCTGATAAAAAGAAAGCCACATACCTTGTCGTCAGAGGACACAGGCTTTTTCTAGTATTAATTTTTAAAAAGAATGTATTGTGTGTTTCCCAGATTGGCACCATATACTGTCACAGATCATGCCTTCAAAAAGAGGTAACCAGGAATGTATCCTCTGGTGGACTCTCGTGGTCAACAGGGGCCGTAATATTAAAGCACATCTCAGTGCAAAACCTAAATAGGTAAGGTTAGGATAGGTGGCATCTTTGGCATCTTTTTAGTGTAAGGTCCAAACTGAACCATTCTTTTTTGTTAGTTGAGGTTCTCATATTCATGTATTTTTTATTCATTTTTATTTTGAAAACAAAACTACAAATAAAACCAATAAAAACAATGATACAGAATTTCAAAACAAAATCATAGAAAATTAACATATGTTATATATCGCACATTGTTATCTTCAAAGTACCTGTTCAGATTACAAGATTAGGCATAAAAAATGATCAATCAAAAATTGAAAGCACAAACTTCGTTATGAAATTACAGACAGCAGTAGTGTAGCTATCTATGTTGTATACACACACACACAATATAAAATCTGAACCATTCTTAGAGTGGAGACATTTAAACTTTGTAGAGTCAGAGATCTCTTTAAAGAATCTGACAAGATTGGGCATCGTCAGGTTGATGATTGTAGACTCTAAAGAATTCAAGGAAAAAAACCCAAAGTCTGTCTCCCAAGAAATATATATTTGTACTCAACATTTTGTGTACAGCTGTGGGGAGAAGGGGAATGTGGGTCCCCAAGTCTCATTTATTAATCTATTACTCCCCTGGGCATCCATGTATTGCAGATTCAGAGCCACTTATCCCATTTTTCTTGACACTTTCTGAATCAGTTCTGGAAGTCCTCTTTCATGAGTATCATGAGGTGCAATCAACAATACTGCGACTGTTGCTGCCAAGTGTCACCCAGCAGGAAGGCAGGATTGTGAAAACAAGACGGTGTGTCCTCCTCCACCACATTTGCTGGATCTGTCACAGCATGACTGCTGGTCCTTTCACAAAGTAACCAGAAAAGTGAATGTTATAAATCAGTTCAGGACACTGAGGCAGCCACAACTGTTCAGCTAGAACACTCATGAAAGAGGATTTCCAGAACGGCTTCAGAAGTAGCATAAACAATGGGATACTTCCCCTCAAAGCGAGGGGAAGTATTTTGAAAGAATTCATAGCAATGTGTCTTTTACTATAATAAACTTTTAAGAATAAATATTCACTGTAGTTTTTAATCACATCTGTAGTTTACATAATGCTTCTTTCCACTGCCTTATCAGGGAGGAAGGTTGTGAGCAAGACCGTTTAATGTCACCAACCCTCAAGAGGCAGAGCTGAGGGGTTCTCTCATCCTCTCATCTTCAAGCGGTCAGCAAACCCCATTCTGGGATAAGGTTCTTTGGCCTTGGAGACTCTACTGTGGGGAGCCAAGCATCAGAGCACCTCCAGCCACCATGGCTCTGGAATCTAAAGAAGTCATTGAGCACTTTGGTCTCTTCTAGATGTTTTCAGTGATAGAACCTGAGTCCTTGTGGATATGGGGCCTGCAGCTATTAAAAGCAAAGACCCATTTGCAATAAGCACAGATTTCTTATTACTCTTTCTGACTGAAATTAGGCCATATAAAAGAGTACTGCTTGGGATCATTTCTGGAATATTTGAGAATATTGGTAACCAGCAAAAGGAGGCCAAATAAAGGCATGGAATACCTCTCTGGCTTCTCAGATCCTGTCTCCCAAACCATATGCATACTCAGCCTATATGGTAACTGCAAACACTTTCTGTCCTACCATTCATGCCTTGGAAATGTGATGGTAATGCCACTTCCACTTGTATCCAGTGGTGCCATCTTTGTCACCCCTTAGGACCCTTCTCTAACATGACCTTCTCTGGGAAGCCTGATAGGGCATCCCAGATAGCAGCCCCACAGCTTGCTCTGTATTGCTACCAAGGGCGATGGCATAGGTCTCTTAGAGTTGGTGGCTTGTTTATGATGCGGAGACAATGACAGCCTTCATCAAGGAGCTGTCATGAGGACAATGTGCATGATCACATGGAAAGCGCTTGGATGACGACAGTTGATTAAAATGCTCCAAGCATTTCATCCCATCCTTTTATCTCAGTGAGTCATCATCTCAGTTCTCACAGAATGACATTTGGATGACAGTGGAGCTCTGTCTCTTAAAGGGGAATGACCTGTCCAAGGTCACAGGAAGAGGAAGTGGCAGGAGCCAGGATTCCCTCCAGCCATCTCTGTGGTACCGTCTGACACCTCCATCGCAGTACCTACTCCTAGACCAGGGAGACCCAAAGATGCACAGGATGTTTGCATGTGCAGACTGCCTGTGTGACTGGAGGGAGATTTTGTGAAATCTCCCTTAACATCCCTCCTCCCCTAAATACAATACAAGCAGTGTTGCAGCCATGAATCTCAAATGATCACCATAATGATCACCACTGACTACAAAGATGTAAGTGGGCTCACTAGCAAGTGACAATGTTAGGAAATTCACCCCCTCAAGAGGTATCCTCACAGAACCTAAGGGCCTGAGGACCAGATAGAACCAACCGAGGAGTGTGGAAAGGCTGCCGGCACAGCGTGCTTAGATGCTGTCACTGATTGCAGCATGATGGGGGCAGGGGGTGAAGGACCACTCTGACCAACCTCTGTGCCCATAAATGAATCCCAGCCTCATTACTAAAGCCAGAGCCCACCCACCCAGCCACCTACAGGGGTCTTAGCTCTGCCAAGGGGCTGCTGAGACCCTTTGTGAACTTGAGGAGGTTGATTTTGGCATCCTTGTCTGCGGGAGGTGGGAGCCCGGTTTTGGGCTGAATGGCCAATGTTTATCTATTAACTTATATTGGATTCCACATGAAATTCTTTATTATATATCCCCTTATTTGGAATTTAGTGAGGCATGAGTTGGATCTGGGAAGCAGGTAAAACAACCTCTAGCACTCTGGCTCAGGCCTATATTGAGGGATGGTGGCAGGATAGGACTAATCATTATATAAATATGCATAAGGAGATTGAAACCTATCAACTCTGCTCATATCCAGGTGTTCCTTGATTCTGCAGACAGCTCTGTGTGCTCTGTACTAGTTGGACAAGCAAGTTAATATGCACAGTTAACGACTTGCTGTAGACTAGCAGAATTTCTCTGTCCAGGACTTCCAGCTCCCATCACTTCGACACCATCTGTCTTGTGATAAACAGAATCCAGGGGAAAAACAGGAGAAAAGGGCAGTCTTGGGGCCACATGGAAGGCCAAAGGACAACCGTGTCCAACCTAGCTCTGCCCTCAGTGCCCAGAGAAGTACAGGCCCCAGCCTGGCAGAGTCACTGGGCACTCTGCCAACCTCCTGCCATCCATGAGTGGGTAAGTTTCCCACCCAGTTCAGAACCTGTGCTGGCCAGGGTGTTGTTCTGGTTCGAATACGGTTTGTCCCCTCTGAAAGCCCTTTGAAATTTGTTTGCCATTGCAGCAGCATTAGATGATGGGGGCCTCTAGGCAGTGATTAAGACTAAGACAGTGAGAGGGATTGATGCCCCTCTCCCCATGCGGGTTCATTCTTGCCAGACTGGATTAGTTACTGGAGAGCAGGCTGCTCTCAAGCAAGGCCATCCGTCATGTTTTGCCTCTTCTGCCCAGGCCTGCCAGTCCTTCTTCTTTGCTGCTTTATTATGATGCAGCTCGAGGCCTTCACCAGATGTGGCTGTCTGATCTTGGACTGACAGTATCCAACGTCATCATCTAACTAAGCCTCTCTCTAGTGCAAATGACCCAGTCTTTGGAACTCTGCAGTGACAGAAAGGTGCTGACTGGCTTCCATCCTGTTGGGAAGCCTGTGTGTGGGAGGAATGTAGGAGGCCTGTCCCAGTGATCTGTGTCTGCCAAAGGTCTGAAGTTGCACCAGTTCTCTTACTGCCATACAGCACACTTCTCTTTTCCACATTTTTGCACACACTCTGTCTGGAGCTGCACAATTGCCATGTGAGGATAGTAAGGCAGACATTGTCATCTCCAGTGGGGAGGGAAACCTACCTGACATCCTAAAACCAATTGCAGATGCAGAGTTGAAGCTCAAAAAGTCAAGTCTTTCCTGTATCTACTGCCAGACCCAGTGGCTTCCCTGAACACTTGATCCAGTATACATCTATTTATGAATCGATTGACCACCTCTGGCCTCCAGCAGGGAACATGGAAGCTAGGAATAAGATTTGCTGCTTTATTCATGTGGTTAAGGCTTTGTTCCCCAAATCCTCCTAGTAAAGGGGCTCAGGAAGCTTGCATATAGAGCCTAAGGGCCATAGCAGAATAGGGGACATGTTTACCCCGAGCTGATGGGGACACCTCTCTCTCACCTCCACATTGCTCTTCTCTAAGTGCAGGGCTGAGAAACAACACTTAGACCAGAATGCCCAAAAGGAGACACCCTACTTCCTTCCCCCTGAAGCTGGGATGCAGACATCTGAAGAACACTGCCTGCCCTGCACCCAAAACAAGGCCTGTTCTGGGCTGGCATTGATGTCCATCAGATCTTTTCTATAGGACCATAGACAAAGACATACCCTCCAAGGTCTCGTCAGTAAGCACACACCAGGAAACGTGGCGCAGTGACTGTCATAGGCCATAGCCAATGATAAAACACCATCCCTACCCACCATGATCCCTCCCTCTCTTTCACCACTCCTGAAGAGCTTAGGAGGCAGTGGGTATAGAAGTTCCCTGTCCAACTGCTGAGACTCCAGAATGCCACAGAATATAGACAGCACAGACCAGCAACTAAGGGCTCAAAAGAGTAAGTATCCTCAGCCGAGTGTAAAGGGACAAGCATATACCCATCTAGGAAGGGCCAGGTAAATGCTCCAGGCAGGCAGAGACCACCGACTCGCCTCTCTTGACTATCACATCTGGGCTTGAGGGGAGGAAAAAAAGCCAGATGTCCCGAAAGCAGTTTCCTTCATTCTTTATAAAAGAAAATAATGTATCGTGGTCAAATGCAAATGTGTGCATGTTCAAAGCATATGTTCATGGTGTTTGAAGGATGCTACTGCTCCATGATGACACTTGGGGCCATAAATTACACCTCCAGCATGCAAGATAAAGGATGAGACACTCTCCTATCAATGCTTTGTCCTTTTTGCTCTTCTTTCCTCTCCTCTTTGCTTCTCTTTCATGGACCCTACATTATCTCTGTGTCCCTTGCTAAACTGTATCACCATGGAATATTTCCCACAGAGAACAGCAGTCCCCACTTATCCCCAGGAGACGTGTTCCAAGACCTCCCGGGGATGGTTGAAACCAAAGATAGTACCTTCCCCTGTTTTTGTTGCTTTTTTTTCTCACTCGTACACACCACTGGTGAAGTTTAATTTATAAATCAGGCACAATAAGATTAACAACAAAGACTAATAATAAAATGGGATAATTAACATATTATAATAAAATTATGTGAATGAGGTCTTTCTCATGCTCTCTTTCAAAATATCTTATTGTGCTATTGTGCTTGAACATGAGAACAGTGCTTGACACCAGGACAGTCTGATACCTTAGACTCTTGGGTAGAGTAAGTGACCCTAGGGGAGGGTAGCATATACAGTGTGGATGCAGCAGAGAGAGGTTGTTCAGGTCTTGAGTAAGTCCCAGATGGGCATCTCAAGATATCATTGCACCCCTCAGAATGGTGTACAGTTCAAAGTCTATGAGTGGTTCTTTCTGGAAATTATTGTTTAATATTTTTCAGATTCAATTGATCACAGGTAACTGAAACTATGGGCAGTGAGCCCACCGATAAGGGCATGACTGCACTTGAATTTTAAAGTCAGCTCAGCCACCTTGAATTTGACTTACAGAACACCCTGCTCTGTGTTTGTGAGGGAAAACACAAAGTACCACCAATGGCATGTGTTTTCTGGATCATTCCCCTGAGAGGGCTGCCCCATGGAGACCTTACTAAGCATTTATTCATGCTGGATGCTATTCTAGAATGAAGCAGCCTCTTCAAACCTTAGCAGTCATGAGAAAATGCTTTGAGAACCTGCTGGGATGTCACTATCCACACATCCCACACACCGCCATCTAAGACCTGGAAGTGATTCTCCATGCCCAAAGGACAGAGGCCCCAAAGGCTGGAGGAGACAGGGATCCACACCCCAAAAAGCTGATTTCTCTCCCATCAGCCTTTTTCTGCCTGGCTGTGCCCTGACTGGAAGGGAGGAGGTTGGTCATCTACCTCCTGCCAGCATCCTGCTTCCTGTGTTCTGACCTGGGCTCCCCAAGCAGCCTGTGTTCTCAGCTTATCTATCAGTGCACTGCCCAGTCTCCCTTGCTACTGGCAAGGCTGCCTGGTTGCAGCTACTTCCATTGCAGGAGGGGCTGGAGTTCCTGGGCCATTGTTTCTACTTTTCTGACACATAGGAGGTCCTTAGAGAATCCTTTGGTGGAAATGATACCTAGTGGTTACTCTGGAGGTTCCTTAGTAGGTCTCCCTCATTTGGAGGAAGAGTTCTTTGAGCAGAAGCCCAGAGCAGAAAGCATGTGCTGGGACCCCAGCACTGAGAATCACCTCCCTGGCATAAGGGGCCCTGCACCATCAACCAAATGCAGTCCTTGAACTTGGGCTGAACTCTGCTCACCAGCATTATGCTGGGAAAAGCAACTGCATTTGCATTGATTCTCCCGCAGACCTTCTCTTTAGGGCCATATATTGTTCCTCCTTGACGCAAGGCCTGGGGAGTGGTAGCAACCCCCTTGCCTGCTATAGAAATACAGGCTCCTCGAAGGATATTTATTGGCCTGCAGAAAAGATGTGGGGGAATTTTGCTCTCTAGGTGAGTGATAAAAAAGAGCAGCTAGCGGATGTGTTCACCAGCTTATTTACCACAAATCTCTTATTTATGGCCTCGCAACCTTCTGATGGCCTCTCCGCCCCAGGCAGCCTCCCCCACACCTGCTTTTATTCCCAGATGCAGAAAGTGCTGAGCAGAGGACTCTCTGTCCAAGCTTCCTGTCTGCTTTCAGTTTCCACAGCTGGCACAGGATGCACCGATTTCACTGGGACTGGCAGAGGGTGCTGAGATCTGGGACAGGAATCGCTTGCTGTGAAGTGGGTTGGGTTGATGTGGCCCGACACATGGAGTCTGTGATGTAGCCCACAGGAAACACCTATTGTTTCTAGCATGGCGGACACAGTTCCTCTCCCTCCTTTTCTCCAGCAACCTCACAAAAACAGAGCATCTCCTGCCAGTCACTGCCTGTGCTGGGCACATTGCACTCAGTTATATCAGCCGATCCTCTTAGTAACCCCATCGAGGTGTAATATGCCCCCAAACCACAGTCATTACAGACTCCGGAAGCCCCACTTTCTCCATCAGGAAACATCATCACACAGCCTCCTCGCTGGGTGGCCCAATGGAGTTCCCACAGGAAGCCTTAACGTTGTTGATGGCACCTTCTTCCCATTTGTCCCCTCATCCCCTGGGCCACGTGACTGTCTGGACCCTTCCCAGCCCAGCCCCACCATCCAGGCTGCCATTGATCTCCCACACACTCTGATGTTGAGCTCCTGACCCTTTCTTCGTTTGGGTCACTGAGAGGCTATTCCAAACACACTAGCTGGGTCATGCCTATGATGAATTATTTAAATGAACTCTTGTCTCCCAAGCAACAATATCTAAATTCTTCCTGGAAAGCAGACCACCATCTTGGATGTACAGGCTGTCATTGATATCAACCTTCTCTGGTCCCCCAAGATCCAGACCTTTTGGACTCCATGTGTCCCCCTGCTCCCACTTTGCCTGTCTATCCCACTTCACCTGTGGTCCTTTTTCCTGAATCCCTCCCTCCCTTTTTCCCATGACCTTCCACTTGGACATGGAGGCTCATTCCCAAGGTCATCTCATTTAGAAGACTTCCAAGACAACTTCCTGAAGCATGGATGAGACAACTGTATTATAATAACCTGAAGTCTGGCATAAAACACATTCCTTAAAAATACCAGTTTTTCCTTCTCACCATGAAAGACAAGAGTCTGAAATCATGGTGCTGGCCATGTTGGTTCCTCCCAACAGATGTGGGAGCAAGTCCATGCCAGACTTTTCTCCACACGTCTAGTGATTTCTGGCGTTCCTTGGCACATTATTCCAATGTCTATCCCTGTCTTCACCTATTCATTGTTTCTCTTTGGCTGTGTCTTCTTTCTTCTGTCTCTTATAAAGACATTTTTCATTGGATTTAAGACCCAGTTGGATCATCACAGATGACCTCATCTCAAGGTCTTTAAGTTAATCTGAAAAACTCTCTTCCCAAACAAGTTACATGCATGGTTATGGGAATTACAATCTGGACATGTTTTCTGAGGGCCCCATTTCAGCTCTTCACAGGGCCCTTTCCACTCCTATACATTTGAGTGAGGCCCTTCCTTCCCTCTTTCACCACTCGGTGTGGAGGTAGTGGCCCGATTCCCCCAACACTGAGCTACTCTGGGCCAAGACTCATCTCTCTGCCTCAGTACCTGGCCCCTGACCTGACCCACAGTCATTCACAAGTAACCAATAGATAAGTGGATGGATTGGATGCTGATTCCCCCTGTGCTGAGAAAAGAGGCCCTGAAGAAGACAAGACAGGCCTAATGCCTTGGGAAGTACTATGGAAGAACCAGGAATCTGCTACTGCGATGATGGTCTGGGCTTTTTATCTTGATGCCAATCGTCCTGCCAGGGCTTGATCCAGAGTAGCATTTGGGAAAATCTCTTCTCCTCATTGAGCAGGAAATGTGAAAGGTCTCCCATCTCTTGGCTCATCAGTAGACTTCCCCAGCTCCCTGCTCCTTCCCCACCCTCATGCCTAGTCCTCCCAACTCAGAATTCCACGAGGTGCTTCACCTGGGCAAAGTGGCTGGAGCAAAGTGGCTCCTATATCATGGATTTCCAGAAGTCCTGGGGGTCCTGTGGGAACAGTCCCATAGGAGGCCAGCACTGTGTGAAAGCAGAGTCTCCACTGATATACCTCCTGGGAGGACAAGACACCCCATGGGGGTGAATCCCTGCCATGAACCTCTAGATGTTACATAGAAGAGCAGCTATCCCACCATCCATCCCTGCACCTGACCCAGACATGGATATGAGACACACATCCCAGGGAGGAGCCTTTGATGTGGAAATGGCCAGTGGCCCCCACAACACAGCAACATGAGCCGAGTGTGATTAAACCTCAAGGCCCCTGCTGGAGGGGCCCTGACATGTGACATTCCCACTCCACCTGCCCTTCCCTGCCAGGGAGTCCCTGTGGGAGGGAAGCACCCCTGGGAGGCACCTGGCATAGCACTCCCGAAGGGAGGGATGCACTAAACACACACCTTTCAGCTTCCTCTGTGACCCCCTAGGATCCAAGAAACAGTCTCATCTACTCTGTGGGTATCGTAAAAGTTACCCCAGAGACAGTGTGTACACATCTGTCCCCATGTTGCCCACTCCAGGTTTTCTCTGGGTTGCTGGAAACCACTCTTCAACCTCACTGGAGGGCCTCTCTTGCCCCTGACATAAAGTCAACCCGGAGTGTCCTAAGCAGAAAGACAGAGCAGGTGACACTTCGCATCATCTCTAACAGGAAAACTCAGGGTGGCCAAAACTACATCCTTGGAATATTGTGAAAGGAGAATGGAATACTGGCCTTATAGGCCTATGTGACAGGTGCATGCCTCAGCTTTCAGTCACTGTGACAAAATGCCCGAGGTAAAGAATTTAGGGGAGGAGAGCACTTTGGTTTCTGGTTTCAGAGATTCCAGTCCATTGTCAACCAGCTTCGTTGCTATAGAGAAGCTGAATGACACAGTAGAAGGCAATAAAATAGCAAAACTGTGCATGTCATGGCAGTAGGAAGCAGGGGACAGAAAGAAGAGCCAGGGAGGAAGGGGTAAGGGATCAGACTTGGTCTCTAGTCAACCCCCGTGACCCACTCCTTCCAATTAGGCCCCACCTCCTGTTTCCACCACTTCCCAATAATGATTTGATGATGACATTAGCGTCCCCATGATCCAACCACTTCCTCAAAGCCCACCTGCAGCCAAGCCCCATTACCTGGGGGTCCTACCACGCACCATGAAGAGCAGAAGGAGTTGACTGTGCAAAGGTTACGGCACCGGGTGTTGTCTCAGTCTTCCTGCAGCCCTCTCATGAGCTCACACATCTCACACCAGCTTACTGTGATAAGACAATGGCAGAGAGGTGAAGGACTTGCCCAAGGGTGCATAGCTATTACACAGGACGGAGAATCAAAACATCACTCTGCCTCTCAGCCAAGTGTCAGTTTGATTCTCTTTTTTAACCAGGTGTTGAGCACTGTACTGGTTGGTGGCAGTTCGTCAAGGGGGTGATGCGGGTTACTATGCAGGAGGAGAAGATGAGGAAGCCAGGCTTCAGGTTCCTCTCCCAGGCTGGGGGATGGGTGCGCATACCTAATTACAATGCAGAGAGAGAGAGAGAGAATAAGTCAGCCATTGAACAGCCTGCTGAGTACCTGGAATGGCAGGACCAGGATGTGCCCAGAATACCGATTGCCAAGCAGAGCGAGGCAGTGTGGACAATGGACAGGCAGGCAGGTGCCAGGGGTTCTGGACAGGCTGGGGAGCGTGGCCCACAAAGCCGTGGTCAACAGAAAGCCACCCAAAGGTTTTGAGTGGGAGACATGCGGTAAGATTTGTGCATCTGGAAGATTGTTCTGGAAGTTTATGTGGGCCAAGGGTCAGCCTGGTCTGGGAGGTCTTTGGGGAGGTGAGAGGTGGCACAGGCCTGAATAGTCAGTGTAGAAACAGCAGTGGAACGGAGGAAGAAACTTGCATATTGCTTGGTGGTAAATGCAGCAGGAGTGGCTAGGCCTCCGAGGCACACACAGGAAAGCAGGGAGGCCGGGAGGGTGTCCGGGTTCCTCACTGGGGTTCTGACGGGACAGGGACCCATTCACAAGCTGGGACAAGGGAAAGCTGATGGCATGTACACAAATGAGCTTCATACCTATTCATGTGGAGACCTGGGACCATGGAGGGAAGGAGAAGTCCAGGAGGGGCCACGGCACAGGGGACGGGGTGAGCAGTCAGTGAGGACAGCTAGATATGGAGACCACCATCTTGGGAGAATTGTGAGGGAACCAAAGGAGAGATTTGGAGGAACAGAGGCTGTTAGGAAGAGGATCAGAGATGGAGGTCCCAGGAGGGAGCAGACAGGGCAGGACAGAGGGCAGGAGATTTTCAGGATGGTCAGCGGGTCCCACTCCACAGAAACATGGTGAAGACAATGCAGTACTGGACCATGGTGGGGACTGGATTTGGTGGTAGTTGAGAGTGGATGTCAGGGCAATGGGGCAGCAGTGATGGGATGTGGAGGAGGGAGCCTGGGGAGGGGGGTGAGATCATTCTCAGCATTAAAAGGGGAAGGACAGGCACCTATGCAGAGAGCTAAGGTCAAAAAGTCCCCTCCTCAGACCAAAGACCAAATGTACTCACTGGATTCGGGAAAGGAAGCCTACCTGAAGGACACATGGCCAGTGTAAGATGGCAAGCAGTCATCCAGAACAACGCCCCCGAGCACATCAGCAGCAGGCCTCCAGGGGGAGACTGAAGCATGACACCTCCCTGACAGAGCTTCTTCCAGGCAATGCCATCCTGGCCTCTCTGAGCAAACTGGAAGCCGTGACCCTCTCCAGCCTCGGCTTTCTCCTGCCCCTTTGCTCTAAGGCATCTGGTTTGGTAGTCATCTAAGTGCTGGTCCCCCTGTACACCAGTTCCAACAGGATGGATGGCATCTGTCTCGCTTTTCTGTGTCTCCAGAACACGGAAGGGCTGTTGGTGCACAGCAGCACTGACTGATCTGAGGCAATGTGCAGCCACTGAAGGCCACCAGGAAGCTCATTCTCAGCTTGGACCATGGCATCTGGTCCTGTCCTTTGGGTGAAAATAGCAAAATCAAAGGCAACTAATTAGACAAAAGGCCCACAGCAGCCCCAAGATGACCTTTGCTTTGTTCTATTTCATTGCCCAGAGATCTCTGGAACCTGGGTGGGGGGTGGTTACAGAGCAGGGGCAGACAACAATTTTGCATCTTTGGTTGTGTTTGGAGCCAAATCACCTGATCCAGAAGTAAGAGGACAGGAAGAGACTGAACCGAGGAGCCAAAATCCATCCTCAGCCTCCCAGAGTTCTTTCCTTGAGCATCCAAGGGAGAGAAAAGTCCATGCCGGGAAACAGGGCTTTGAACCAAGAGCCCAGTGTGAGGTGTATCACCTGGAAATGGGCTGAGGCGGGCTTATCTCCTCGTTTTCTTTTTGCCTATCTACCCTGGGGAGGCAGCGGCTTCATTTCCAGCTAAAACACACAGCCATGTCTTTCTAGGGTGACAGAAAAGAGAAAGGATTTGCGGGGGATTCATAAAGCTATTGACTTAGGTGTTAGTTACAAACCCAGAATGGAGCAAGGCACCATAGTTAAATGGCTACGATTCTAAGGTGATATTAACCGTGATCGGCAGTTTCTGTGGCATGTTGCACAATGCCTGCTCAAAGATTGCCTGCCACGAGCACCTGCGTGGGTGTGTGTGCACGCACATGCACGAGCAATCAGTTAATAATCACAGCCTTGCTGAGGTTCTGCACCAAACACAAACTGCTCGCGGCTCTCATTTCCTGTCTTGCTTCCCCCTTGCCTCATACCCACCCTGCAGTAAAGGACCATTTCTGTTTTGTACGCTCTAGAATCCAGCCCTATCTGTGTGTGTTCCTCCTTGCCCTTTATTTTATTCTGCTTTCTTTTCCTCCCTTCTGATTTCTGACCACTCGTTTCCAGACTCTAAACCTCTCCCTCTTCTGATTCTACCCATCTGCCCTCCCCACGGCCCCCTCTGTCGCCTTCCTTCTTCTCTTTTCTTCTTTGTGGCTTCTGCTCCCCTTTGTAAGCTCTTTTCTTCCTCGCCTCTCTCTTCCCTCTTCTTCCCCTTTCCCTCTCGCTCAGCAGTCCCTGCCTTTCAAGGTCAACAAGCAACTCTGCCCAGATCTGCACTCAAAAGAGCTCACTTGTCTTTAATTAGGGTCCCCTCAGAAACCCTGACCCCAA
Source organism: Hydrochoerus hydrochaeris (assembly GCA_004027455.1). Classification (NCBI taxonomy): domain Eukaryota; kingdom Metazoa; phylum Chordata; class Mammalia; order Rodentia; family Hydrochaeridae; genus Hydrochoerus; species Hydrochoerus hydrochaeris. The sequence goes on along the minus strand of PVLA01000189.1, from coordinate 72,148 downwards.
GAGAGCCCAGCACTTGAGCTGCCAATTTCCTCTGCTCTATCTTATCACTTCCCCCTCCATCCTTCTAAGAGCAAGAATCCAATAAAAGAGATTTAAAGTGGACATGTGGAGGAGGAGAGGACCCAAGACATCCTACCTCGCCTTTCTTTGCAGAGATGCGAAAACTGAGACTAGGAAGGATGTGACGCACCAAGGCCATGGAGCCAGTTAGAGAGACAGCCTGTGGCCAAACCCTGGCTCCCACACTCGGCTGTCCCTGGGCCCGGCCATTGAGGGGCTCTAAGAGTGTTTAAAAGCTGCCTCTCAGGGCCAGACTTTGCTTAACAACAAGTGTGGCCCATTTTCTCCAGATGTGCCCCAAGGCATCTTGGGAAGAAGCTACAGAGTTAAACAAAAACAAACGGTGAACTTGGTAATTGCACACACTCCTATTTTCTTAACAAACCAACTGGAGCTTGTTAAGGAAGGCTTCTGAACGTAGACAGAGAGAACCTTGTCGTCACCCGTTAAATATGTCTAATTTTACACAGTGTCATGTAGCACTCCATCCAGCTGGCTCTCCACAGAGAAGGAGTGAATGATTGCATCTTGGCCCGTTTCTCAGCACATAGGTATTTTTCGCAGGGAGGATTGGGGATGCTGCTTTAACTGTCTTGTGTTGGAAATCTTGCATACTTGGCATCTGCTGTCAACTTTTAATTTATCCAAGAGACCATCTGCCTGATACTGACATGGGCACTTTGTCTTACCTGAGTCCTCAGTTTCCCCAAATGTAACATGAGAGCAGACGAGAGTCTCCAAGGGTCCTTCCCATGCTAAGCATTGTTGTTCCTCAGACTCCTTCCATACTTGCCAAGACCTTAATAACATCACAATGCTGAGCAAAATCTGGTTTTTGTTAGGGCTTTTGCTTACAGAGCCATCTTCCAAATCAAGAACCTTCCTGATGCTTTTTAATAAGCCTATACCTTAAAGAAAGCTGAAAATGAAAATATCGAACCTCTGGGTGCACTCTGCTCCCCATAATGAGATATGCATGCAGGACATGTGTCCAATTCAAGGACTTTATACAAAGTTATCATAACTTAGCAGTCATAAGCTAATAGTCAGATGGAATTAATAACAGGAATGTGGCCATTTAAGCAGCGAGATGGCCCCATGTCATGGAATTTTTGCAGCTCAACCCTCTTGAGTTTCTGTAAGCTAATAGCAATTAGCTCCTGAGTTAATGGCAGCTGCGGTCATAATGAGATTGGAATTGATCATTTAGAATCAAGATCCCATAAGCTGGTCTTATGAGGCATTTCAGCTGCAAAGCACAGCCTTGACCCCATCTCCTCATACCTTTCACCATGACCCCATCTTCTTTGAGGCTTTCTGGACACAGCACACACGCTCCTTTCTCAGGCCTCATGCAGCTCTGCAGGGCACCAGCAAGGAGCATAAAGGGGGGCTGTATAATGTGCAGGCTGGGAGCTCTGAGCTGCAAAGAACAGATTCCACTGACCTTACAGCCTCGGCCCTTCCCCTTGGCAGCTACCTCCTCAGCAGGTCCCATCCTTCTTAGCTTCATGTGCTATCCCTCACTGTACCATTCCTCTGATCAAAACAGTGCATTGACCTCTCACAGCCTCAGTTTCCCCAACTGGAAAGTGAGCACATTACCTGTCTCATTATGAGCACATTACCTATCTCATTAGCACATAGTAAAGAGGCAATAAGCAATTCTATGTAAATCCAACATAGACAAATGCTCAGGAAATGTCTGCCTTTCTGCATTGGTCAGTTCTTGCTGTGTAACAAGTCATTCTGCAAGTAAGTGGCTTATGATGATTATTCTATGTAGCTCATGATTATATGGGTCATAATTTTTCTGGTCTAGCTATCTCTTCCATGCACCTGCAATCGGTCAATGGCTAGGCTAAAAACTAAACAGAATACAAAGGCCTCACACACATGCTGGGGATTGGCAGGCAGTCAGCCTGAGTCATAGGAGTAACTGGGCGATGTGAAATTTATCCTTCAGCCTAGGTTTATTCACAGAATGGGCTCAAGGGCCATCTGACACAGAAGGAAATTCCAAAGTACGAGTGCTTTACAACTCTCTGCTCTGTTACAGTTATTGTTGTCCCATTGGCCAAAAAAAGTCACATGGCCTAGGCTAGATATATTCTACCTCCTGATAGAAAAAGGGAGGAAAGAACCTGTGCTCATGTTTCTACTCTATCACCTCTAATTTTCCTTGTGCCTTTTACTTGTCTGCATACTGTATCTGGTAAATAAGAGGTGTTTGTTTAAAGCTGGGTGGTGCATGCCTGTAAATCCAACACTCTGGGAAGCCGAATCAGAAGAATTATAAGTTTGAGCCCAGCCCGAGCCACTTAGTGAGATCTTGTCTCAAAATAAAAAGGGGGGATGGGAATGTAGCTCAGTATGAAGACCCTGAATTCAGTATCTAGTACACAGGAGAGAGAGAGACAGACAGAGACAGAGACAGACAGAGACAGAGAGCTTTAGCAAGTGGTTATTGAATGACTGAGTGAATGAGAGTGGGAGAAACCAATCTTCCATTATTAGTAGAATGGAGTCCTAAGATACAGCATGACTTATGCAAGACATCATTGCAATTGGGCCACGGGGGAACTCAGAGTCCAGCATCCTTGTTTTCTCTTATGCCGAAGAAGGAAGCAGTTACAATAAGAGATAAGGTCGAGCTTTCCAAAACACAAAGCATGTCAGCGCTGCAAGACCTGTTTGCTGTGCATCTTTTCTGTTTCCTTCCTGTCCCTTGCCTTTCCCCTCACTGTCTGAAGGAGCTGGAAGGGGTGTTGCAGAAAGCGCTCTTTGCCTAATGCTTCTCCCGGCAAAGCAGCTGTGGGCGGGAAGGGGCTGCCTGTGACAAAGCTTCCCCATCCCTCTGTCTCTGGATATTCCTGGAAATTCCATGTCGGAGCCGATATGGAGCTAAGCCTTGAGGCAGCTCTGATGGTCTGCACAAAAGATGATTAAATTACTCAGGGATCAATTCCAGAGCTGTTTTCCTTCCTTATTTAAAGAGCACAAACTCGTTTCCCCTGAGGATTAAAAAAAAATCAGTACTTGAGCAAAGCTTGAGCCCTGGACTATCCTGATCAAAGGCCCCAAACAAGCTTGCTGTCGAAGGGAACCTTGAGGAAACTGAGGCAACGCTCACTGCACTTTCCCTCTTGTCATCAGTGAAATACGTAGAGGGCAGTTGGAGGGAAGGGCTCAGATTTCCCTGCGGGTGTTTTCCTTTCTTCCCACATCACACAGGAGATTTGATCTGCAGGGATCTCAGGTCCCATCTGTCTTAACCTCCGCCAACCATGGCCGGTGTTATCAGTCAGTATATTCCGTGTCATGCTGCAGTAACAAATACCTCTCAGTGTCCCCACAGTAGCAAAGACTTATTTCTCACTCATGTTACAGACCCTTTCTGGCTACCTGAGCCATCCAGTGCCAGGTTCATTCCAACATGGGGCCAAGAGAGAAGTATCTGTCTGAGACCTTGGCTGGTCTCATGGCTGAGAAAAAACAGTCAAACTCCATAGCTCTTGACACTTCTGTTCAGAAGTAGCACACTTCACTTCTGCTCAGATTTCATTGGCTAAATCAAATCAAATGGTCCGGCCTAATGGAGTAGGGAGGAATAATCTTCCATGGAAAAGACCAGCGAATATTTTCTACAATAATATAATCTAACACATCTGGCCCGTGGTGCTGGTGTTTAGACAAGGGTGTGAGTTTTCCAGGGCTGGGTTGGAGTGAAGGGAGAATGAGACCCAGGGGTACCGTCGGGGATCTGGGGGGCCCTGCTGGCTCTGGCTCTGTCTACTTTAGTCTCCAACAGAGGAAATTTTAACAGGCACTTCCATGAACTCAAGTTTCCAGACATTTGGGCTTGAAGCAGCCCCAAGAATTGCTGGAGGAAAGCCAGCAGCCTGGGCTGTCTGGCCCTATTCTGAAGAACAAATTGTCCCCTCCCCCAAAGGTCACACAGGGCAGGGGACAGCGAGCTGGTTAGGAAAGGCATGATGGGACCAAGTTCCCTGAAGGTCCATGGGGCCTCCCAGAGTCTCCTGTAATTCAGAGTCAGAGCCCCACACAATGCATCAGAGAGCCTCAAGCTCTGAGGACAGCACAGCCTGCAGCTTGGGTCGGCTTCTTGGCTTGGCAGCCCCTGCCCTTGGGTGGTGATGCATCTGCTCCACATGTCACTATTTACAGCAGTCAAATGGAGCTAATAGCTTCGGAGCAGCCTGCTTTTGCCAAGAGATGGAACACTACATGCAAAACAGTCCAAAGGCGTTTACCTTCTGCTTCCAGGGAGGCTGATAAAGGTGGTGGTGCCTCTCACGTCTCTGACCACCCCATGTCTCAGGGGGACATCGAGGCAGAAGACTTGGCCTCCAACGTTTGTAAAGGGCAGATGTGGGCAGGGGGAATAGATGGCCCCCAGGGAGGAAGACATCTTAGCTCATGAGAAACAACTTTTTAACAACACCAGAGCCATGCAGAAAGGAGTGGCTGCTGAGAGAGATCATGGTCCCCACCACAAGTATGTGTGAAGGACCCTTGATCTCTGCCTCCTGAGGATGCTCTAAATGATGTGAGTGATTGTGGAAGTTGGGGGTGTGTGTGGATCAAAGATGTTTAGCACCACATGAGATCTATCAAATTCAGAGGCATGATAATAGGACCTTACAGACGGTACCATGGAAAAAACATGTGGCCTCAAGAGTCGTAGCCACCCTTGTCCAACCTAATACAGGGACTTCTGAGGGTCCTTCCTCCAACAGCCCAGAGGCTCACATGGTGGTTCAGACCTGGCCTCCTTAGCATTTCCTGCAGGGCTTCTACAAATGAGACAAGGGCTTAGACTGTTGGCTTTCCAGCCCAGGAGACAGGACACCGTGTTAGCTCTGTCCAGTCCTATGAGAGTCTCAGGAAGTATGCTGCCCCCAGCGGTAGAAAAGAAGTGATACACAGATGTCTGAGGCACTAGACTGTCCCCAGGAAGGCAGTAGCAGCCCTGTGTGCTTGCAGGGAAGGTCGGGTACTATCGGCAAGTAGACTGTCATCTTGGGCATGGGATAGAGCTTGGGGCTGGGCTTTTCCTGATGACCACTTCCTTGACCTTGGAGCTGCTCTCACATATCATCTACATTGTTGTCATCTTCTCCCTCACATTGACAGTGGTTGTGGTTTTCTGGGGACCTGTCAAGCTCCCTTTCTCTTGAGGCCTCCTAATGGTTCTAAGGCAGCCAAAGTCCTGTTCTGGGTGTGATGAACGCATCTTTAGCTGAAGATGGTGACAGAGACTTGTCCCTTCAAATCCTGGCCCTGCACATATGTCCCTAACACTGGGGCATGGGAAGCTGGTGCAGGTTAAGGAGCATTCTTCCAAAGGGTAGCCCTTTGTCTGCAGTTGGAGATGGAGCCACCAGGGGACTGTACCACAACCTGGGCTGACTGGCAGCGTGGATGGTTAGTGTGCAGCTCAAGGGGAGCAGACAAAGCCACCCTCTCACTGCTGCCTTTGTTGTGATTGTTCCACATCTGGAGGCTCCTGCTTAGCCAGTGCAGACCAGAATGTGCCCCGAGGGATGACCCTCAGGAGTGAGGTGCTGATGTCCCTCCTGAGGACATGCTGGTCTGAGTGTTGTGCTGGGACTCCTGGACTCGCCCGAGCATTTCCCCTGGGTGGGAACACTGCCACGTGGCTCTCTGCTTGGTCCCCACAGAAAGCCTGGAGGAAGGAGAATTTCCTGTCCATTTTGCAAAGGAAGAAACTGAGACTCAGGCCAGGAATTGCACAGGGTCACCAAGGATCTGTCAGCAATATTCTTCCTCGAGTGGAGGGGTGAGATCCAGCCAGTTCCTGTGCAGAGCTACAAGGGTACCAGATGCTCAGATGATGCCCCTGGCACATAGCTGCCTACAGGGTTGGTTCCTGAGACTCATGCAGACAGTAAACCAGACAGTCTCAATGCCACTGAGGTCTGGAAACATCCACACTTCATGCTCCCTGCCAACCTGGCCTGGCCCAGTCCACTGTGGGGGACCTGCACGAGAAACTTACCCTTTTTAAGCATGGAGATTGAGGGATGAAAGGCCTGAGGGGTACAGCTTATGGACCGTATGTGCTTGGGCAGATGGGAAAGACCAAGGCTTTGTTCCATTCTGGCAGCTAAATTGCTAAACAGACTTGAGCCTGTCATTCTGTGGGTCTCAGTTTCCCTACCTGTGCAATTGGGTCTGCAGGACTTGGAGCTAGAATTTCCCTAAGGTAGAAATATTCATATGCCTTCCTCATGAGCCCAGTTAGACAGAGGGACCTCAGCAGCTGGGAAGCAGAGTCGAAATAAATGTCCCCAACCCTTCTCAGGCTGTCTCATTGGCCCATTGGCCCTGCACCTCCATCTTTGGGTCACTGACTACCCATAGGTACTGTGGGAAGCTCTTTATGAACCTGGCTGCATATTTAATCCTCAGCCTCCTCATAGGAAGGCTTTTTATCTGCATTTGACATTGAGAAGCATAAGGTTCAGCGAGGCTGAGTGATCCACCCTGGGTCACACAGCCTAGAAATGGCAGAGCTGGGACTCTGAGGCAGGTGCCAGGCTGCAAATCTGCTGGGCTGTGCAGACTCCTGAGCACCTCAGCATCCCAGCTAATTGTTGACAGTGTTCCTCCCAGAGGATGCGTGCAGCCGAGCACTCTCTCTCCTTTCCTGTGAGCCTGCCATGAATCAGGAGAGGCAGAGGAACAAAATAAACAGAGATGGATTGGAGCAGAGGGCTTCAAGTGGAATCATTTTGCAAAGCTGCCTTTTTCCCTCGCCTTTTTTCTGCAAGCTGCCCCTCTTAGGAGCTTCAAAGAGAAACCCGCACCCTCACAGGATCTTTCGACTGAGCCAAAAGCCATTTATCTGGAATATTAATATGCCAGCAGCTGCCTGTGCCGGTGCCTGCACTGATCACACACTCCCGGCAACAATCCCTCCTGGGAAAGCTCCTGAGGCTCTGGGAAGCTAATGGGCCCCTTGGGGCACATTCTACTTACCTTTTGTTTGGCTTTCCAGGACTTCCTGCAGACTGCCAGCCAAGCACATCCCAGACAGGGACCTCTGGGGTAGGACAGGACCACAACTATAGAGCCACACCCACCCCACCACAGGGGACTGGTCCTCCTTGCTCAGGGCATGCTGCTTGGGAAAGAAAAATAAAAAAGACACTCAAGAGCCAACAGGCACAGTACAGATGCACCTGGGAGGGTAATGACCTGCTGACCTCATCATAAGTCAAAAATCCTGTAAGTTGAACGTGCATTTAATGTACTTGACTTTTACTGAACAACCTGACTCAGCCTAACCTGCCTCGAATATAATGTTTACATTAGCCTGCAGTTGGGCTTTGCCAGGCAATATCCAACCTAGTATTGGCAGCCCAGGAATAGATCGAAATTCCCTAGCTGATGTGTGGTTGCCGCTGAATGTGTTTTGCTTTTGTTCCATGATGCACACAGCTGGAAAAACGTTAAGTCAAACCATCATAAGGTGGGTACTGTTCATACCTCTAATATTAGAAGAATTCGGGCTGGGGGCTCCTCATCCATCCCTTGGAGTAAAGAACACTGACCTCAGGGTAGGCGAGTGGGTTTCAGCTTGGGCTCAGCCACCCCAAGTGAAACAGTACGAGTGAAAACTACACTGCTTGGACTTGCTGCTTTCACTCTAAGGGTCCTTTAGGTAGAAAATAGTACTACAGAGGAGCCCTGGGCAGATAGTCTGATGCCCTGAGTATCACATAGCCTAACTCTGACACATAGCCTTTGTCAGGTATGATGTCATGGGTTTGTTGTGACACAAACAGAAATGAGATTACCCTGCAAGCATCTTCAGGGCAGCCTCAAAGACATGTGCTGATGTCAGAGCTTCACTCCCTGAATCCAGTACAGAAACTTCAGTCAGAGGTGACCCTCTAAGCTCCAAGATCTCATTTCAGAGTGCTAGTAATTGCCACCAACTGCAATGAAAGGGAAACTGCTGAAACATAGTAGGGCAAGACATCTCCTGGCATGGCAATGTCTCATCTCCCTGTACTCAGAGATCCGATGGCAGAACTTCAGGATACCAACTTGCAATCACACCGCTCCCAACTTTTAGTTCAGTTCTTGTCACATAATAGGTCTCACTAATGGCCTATTTTCCTTTTCTTTTTTTTTTTTAGTTGCTTGATGCTAAGGACCATGCTGTGAGATGGAAATTTCATCCAGGGAGTTCAGGAAACTCATGCAAGGTCACAAAATTATTAAGTGTCAGAGGTGGCAACTTAAACCAGACAATGTGGCTTGAGTTTGTTTCTTGACCACTAGGCCAGTGGTTCTCAAACTCCAGTGAAATCAGAATCACTCAGAGGGATGTTCAAATGCACACCACTGGGCTGATTTCCTGGGCCTGGGTAGCATGGATTCCAACACATTCTCTGGTGATACTAGTCTGGAGATCCTACTTTGAGAACTTCTGCTTTAGTCCTTGCTGCCTCCAAGTTAGAGGAAAAGCAGACTCAGTACGAACCCCCCAGAGCTATTGGGGCTCTAAGATCCCTGCCTTCCCCAGTCAATTACCCACAGAAAATACTCCCCCAGGTTGCTAACAATAATTATATGCTGAAAAGGGGAGGGTGAGATCCATGAGCAAATATGTGTGAAAAATTTGGGTTCAATAAATTTAAATATGTTTCATTACTGGTTTTCTGCTTTGTGTTTGTTTATGTAAAATCCAAATGTGCTCTGTGACGTCACTCAGGAAGTACGCTGAACATACCTGACCTCAATAGCCCTGTTCACATGGCAGCCCAGGGAGCAGCGCTCCATGGAGAACCCTGGAGAAATGCTGGTCAGGCTTCTTAATACTCCTAGTGTGGGGCCGCCTGAGAGGTTGCGCATGGAAGACCCAAGCCCCAGCTGCTTCTGTTAGGTTCACCAAGACAGTCTGCCCGGGAGAATCCTGTGAGTGAGTTAGAATTAACATGGGGCACACAAGACAGAGGCTTCACCCCTCTTCTCTGGTCTAGTTCAGTGATCATTCTATGTACAATTTCTACAAGTCTCCCAAACAAGCAAATATATTGCCGGAGGCTCCAGACAAGATAATAAGGTTGCATGGCGTAACCCCATCTGCCTCGGCTGGGATTTGTTCCGCAAATGTTCATGTGTGGGGAGCTTGGTTTTCAGTGTAGTGGTGTCTGGAGATGATGTGGGATTCTAAGAGGTGGGTTTTAATGGGAAGTAATGAAATTACTGGGGGATCCTGCCCTAAGAAGGGGTTGAAACAGTTCTCTTGGGACCTTGAGTGAGAGCAACCATTGCAAGGGAGATCCTGGTCCCTCTTCTCATCTGGCTTCTTGTCTAGCCATGATTCCTCCCCCTCATGGTGTTCTCACCATTGTGCTCCCATCTGCCAGGAGACTTTTGTCAGAACCAAGCAGAAATCAGTGCCTAACTTGGAACCTCAAAAAGCTGTGAACTAAACAAACCTCTTTTATTTATGAAGTTCTCAGTCTCAAGCATTTCATTACAGTAACAAAAAAATGAGCTAATTTTTAAATTTTCCATGCACCATCTCAATTTCTAGCAATTGTAAGTACATGGGCCTTTCCTCTCTATGAAAGAGGAAAAATAGTGTTTTTCTCAAGTGCTGGGGAAAGAATGAACTGTATTTCAGAAGTCAGATGAGACTTGTGCTACTCTAGTGCCTGGGTAGGCACTGGAAGAACAAAGGCGAGCGAAGCATGACATGGGCCTCCAGGGACATGTGGTGTGGTGGTGTGGGTGGGGGACGCCACCGCCATGTGGTCTGTGTCAAGGTAGGTTGCACCAGGACAATGAGCTGAGCATTTGGAGGATGGAGGTCGCTTCTTGCTAGGGATCAAGGAGTCATGTCAATAGACAGATGGTGCTCTGAGGAGGAAATGGCTCCCCGCCCCACCTAATCCAATCACACTCCTCCTCCCGAGCTCCAGAGCACAGGGGTCAGTGAGCAGCAAGATCTGCAAATTGTGAGCAAGTCCCCAAGGTCTGACATGGAGCGCAGAATTTCATTTCCTCTCTAATCCAAGCCAGAGTTTGAGTGTGAGCAGCTGAGAAGACCAAGGGAAAAAAATCAAGCTTAACCCTTGGCAGTACCAGCAGAAGGACCTCAAGGGCCAGGCGGAGCATTCCTGAGAGAACCTACTGAGGTGTTGTACAGAAACCAAAGAGGTAGTCTTGGTCCTGAGATGAAAATGGGAAGCAAAGAGCCACCGACTGGGCACCGCAGCAGGGATTCTGACTTTTGGCGCTTTGGCTGGGACTGAAGGACGTGTTTCCAACATGACCCACACCATGGCTGAGGGTGGGAAGCCTCATCTCATGCTGGATAGTACAGGGCACCTCCATCCCCACCATGTGGATGTGTCTCTAGGCTGCTTAAGTCCTCGCAACACAGCAGCTCCTTCCTCTGTCACTACTGACCCAAAAGAGAAAGCAAGGAGGGAGCTGCATTGTTTCTCATAGCCTCAGAAGTCACCTAAGTGTAACATTCTGGTCATTAGAATCAAACTGATCAAATCCAGCCCACTCACAGGAATGGAATTAATCTCTGCTCCATAAAGGAAGGAATATCATGGAATTATTGGACTGATTTGAAAACTATCACATCAACTAAGGATAAAAATAAAGTTAGGATTCTGATTTTTACAAATGAATCAAAGCAGAGACTGTGGCAGAGAGAGAGATATCTATATATGATTAAATTTAAGTAGATAATTATAGTTTCTTGGAATGTGCAATGAAAGTGTTAAACAGTGATCTTGACTCAGACATGACAGAGTATTGGAGGAAAACCTAGTAACAGTCTGAAACTAATTATAATAAAACTATTTTGGAAAAAACTAAAATTTGGAGGGATATGGGGAGAGAACATACCATAAAAGAATTTTAAAATCCATATAATATTGGAGTAGAGAGGAAGCAGTAGCAGAAACAGTTGGTATTTTGTTTTCCTATAATAGCGAAGCATATTTTTAATCATACGTGTAAGAAAACAGAAGGAAATTATTGTGGAATAGAAAAATAGAGTGAAATATAAGGAAAAAAGAAGAATCACAATCAAATGTTGTAAATAGTAAACATAAAGCCAACTGTAAGAAGCAAAATCACATAAAACTGTTGTTACACTAAAAGCAAATGGACTAGATTTTTCTGTTAAAAGATAAGGAGCTCTCCAATTGGCTTTAAAATCGATAGGAGGGGAGGAAAATATTATGATAGGAAGACACTAAGTAAAGATGAAAATAAAGCAAAACAAGACACAAGTGGGGAGATTTTCTGTGACACATTTGAGGGCCCAGGGCTCTGCCAGCCTGAGGGAACACACTGCCCCTTCACTAATTCCATGCCCTGCTCCTACCATAAGTGCTGAAAGTGAGCACGTAGCCAAGAAAAGATGCTAACTGAATGCTCACTGTTGTTATAAAAAGACTTCCCAGAAGTCAACTTGACAGAAGAGTCACAGAAAAATGCTTATTTTATTTATTTCAATCTCAACTTCAGAGAGTCTGTAAAAATGTTCTTTGAATTTCCGTGCTAGGCAACTTGTTGGGATGGGATGTTTGATTCATTTCTTCAAACAAGAGGTAGTTCCTGCTGGGAGCTTCCTGTGAACCAAAAAGTTGTCATAAAATTCCTCTTGCATTGTCCCCTTTTCTGTACTGCAGTAATGGGAAGAATAGTGGCTGTTTGTAGGAATGGTGACAGGCCAGGATTAGGGTATCCTGAAGGGCTGCTGGTCAGATTTTAAGCATCTTAGGCTTGAGGTGCACATTTCTATTATTGAGGATTGTTTCTCTTCTGGTTTTTTCTAACCCAACAGAAAGATTCAGAATCTCATTGTGTTAGAATATGGCCATTAATTCATAGGTTTTGTTTTGCATCTACTGAGTGCTGGGCACTTCAGTAGGCTCTGTGGATACAGAAGTCAATGAATCAAAGAAAGCCACTGTCCTCATGAAATAGGGATTCTTATGGAGACAACAGATGATACATATCAGTGGTTAAGTGCTACAAAGGAAATTAAGAAGGACTGGAATCCAGAGTGTGTGTAGTGTTTTAATCCATCAAACTGTGGACTGGCTGAGTGTAGGTAGAGTCAATGATTTATCCATCTCTATGCCTATATGGTCTCAACCCAGATGTCAGTGATGTGTGATCATATAAAGAAGTATGTGGAGGTAAAGAATAAAGCTAGCAGTAGATGTGTGCTTATTCTTAATGCAGCTCATGAGGTAAGAGGGGAGCAATAACGACTTTTGGGCTGATGAATAGTGAGATTGAATGTGTGTTTTCAAGAGATTTTATTTATCCTCAGCATATAGGTCTGGCGAGAGTTGGTGGGAGAAACTTGAAGGGGAGGAACACCAATCCTCTTGAGCACTGGTGCCCCATAGAACCTTCTGTGATGATAGCAATTCTCTGCAGTTGTGCTGACCAATATGTAGCCAGCTATAGTCCCTAGATAATTGAAATATGGATAAAGTGATTCTATCAGTCAGTTTTCCATCACTATAATGAAATACCTGACCCAAGCCGCTTGTGAAGAAAAGAGATTTATATAAGTTGCAGTTTTGAAGGTTCAAAGTCCAAGCAATATAATGCCAGCTGAGTGACAAGGGTTACCTCTTGGCTGTGTCATCCCATGATGGATATCAATGGCAGGAGGAAGCAAGACTCCATCATGAGCCAGGAATGGAGAGGATGGGAGGGACTGGGCTTGTTCCTTTTATACAAGCCCTCTTAGACAGCTCAAGGAGTCCCAGGAGGACTGCCATGCAAGGGCATCTCCTGTGAGCTAGAGGCCTCCCCCTAGGCCCACTTCTTAAAGCACCCAGTAACATCACCTGAGGATCAAGACGCTAATATATGGCCCGCAGTGTGGGGGTGGGTGGGTGGGTGTGTGTGTGTGTGTGCACATTTAGACCATACCCAAGTTCTAGCTAAACTTTTTCAAAACTTTAATAAATTTAAATAGCTGTATATGGCTATTGGCTACATATGGGCAAGGTGGCTCTGGGGTCATCCAAGCTGGAGCCGATGAAGACCTGACACTGGGTGTGACCAGAATGGGAAACCAGGAAAGAAGAATGGTTGGTTAGATCTAAGATCATAACAAGTCACTGAACCTCTCTGAGCCTCCATGTCTTCCTTTGAAAATCAGAGCCAATGGTACTTACCACCCGTCTATGCTAAAATACCTCACAAACTACAAAAGAAAGACATTATCTACCAAAGGTTCTGTGATCAGCATTTAAATCCAAGTTGCACTAGAAGTTTAATTGTACGGTCCTCTTACTGGACAATGGGAAGGTATTATGTATGTTTATCTATTTATCCACCCATATGTGTGTGTGTGCATATATAGTCTGTTTCTGCTTATAGGTCTATGTGTATCCATATATATTCCTACTGATACATAGATATGTTGTCATGCCTTAAAAATGTTGATAGGCATTGATATAACGTCTCCTTCTTTCAATATATCCTGAACAAATAATCAGACACAGAGGCAAAAAAAAAAGCAGTCAGACAGACATTTATTAAAGGATTATTCATGGTGACAAAGTTAAGTGCAACCTAAATATTCAGCCAACTATATATTACCTCAATAAAGAGTACCTTGTCCTGATATTAGGATATATACACTAATAAAAGTGGTGATGTCAAATAATATTTAATAAAATGCTCATGGCATATTACTGCTAATTATATAGCTCTGTGCACCGACACAGGGCTGAAGGGAAAGCCAGTGAATTGTCAGCAGTGGATATCATTAGGTGATGTGATTACAATTCATGTTTTATTTTTTTTCCTGCATCTTTTCATATTTTCCAAATTTCCGATGATGAGCTTGCATTGTTTTCTTCTGTAATGAGGGAGGGAATGGGGGTGGGAAAGGTTATTTTTAAATGAGAGAAAGTAATGTTTTATTTTAAGAAGATAATCTTTTTGAAATAAATAGCACCACCCGGAGCTCCAAATATTGACATCAGTTTTCCAAAGTTGGAGCCCAAGGACCTGAGTCTGGGAAACTTGTGTAGGCTCCAGAGGTCCAGAGTATTTGACACCAGTGGCCTGGGCCAGCTCCTGGCCTTCAGGCAGGATCCTGTCTACAAGTTTCTGGCCCTAAGCATTGGGGCTGAAGCAGGAAACAGACCTTTGTGCATCCTTTTCCACTGGTCTCTGTCTTCAGCATCATTCCTTGCATACCCCTTTTACTTCCTGAGCCCCTGCCCCTCACTGCCTAGGCTTCTCCTGGCCTCAGTCTCCCTTTATGCCCTCAGCATCCCTCCAACTCTGCCTGTCTCTGTGCCTGCTGCCTCCTGGTCCTCCGCCCCCTCCTGCCACAGCAGGCTGCTGTGCTTGGCAGGGTGCTGAAGGTGATGGGCTGTGGCCTGTGGGAGGCCCAGGAGCTGTGACTGCTACCAGGGACTGCTTCTGTCAGGAGAACATTCTCACATGTCACAGATCAGAGGAGGATGTCTTCGCTTCCTTCTGCCTGGGACTAGCAAATGCCACATAGATCCCCACTCCACCCCCAAGTGCAAATAGCAGGCAGGAGGCTTCCTGAAAGCTGTCTTGGGAATGTGTAAAATCATGCAGTGGACAGCAAAGAAGCCACATTATGCGTTCTGATAAGCTGAGAAGTCGACATCGTGTTCCCCTGCAGGGACGTCCAACCTGAGCATTCTGTGCTAAAAGCACCCCTTGAGCCAAAACCAGCAGACCTGGTCAGGAAGCTGAGACCCTGCTAAGAACACCTGGGAACATAAGGTCCTAGAAAAGAGGTTAACAGGGCACAGCAGGCCTGGCGTGGAGGAAACTTCACATCTGGGCTCAGCTGCTTCCTCTTCTACTGCTAAAAGCTCAAATCTGTCCATGCAGGGACTCCCAGGACCATGGCCCCAGCTTCCAAGCTCCCCATCAGTGGCCAGGTGGAGGACCAGGGTTGGAGTGAAGCTTGGGCTGCTATATTTGATGATCAGGGAAACAGGAGTGTTGCTGAATGGTATGCAGAGTTGATGTGGGCTGGTGGGGAGGGCAGTGCAGTGGGCAGTGAACTAGTCTGGGATAATTATGTTTGGGGACAAGTAGCATCATTGGGCAGCAGCCTAGAACAAAAAGTTCGGAGCAGGTAGCTCAGGTCCCTGAGCTCATCAAAGGCCAGTGTCCCTTTGCTACAGATCTGGATCTTAGCACCATACTCAGGCTGTTTTCATTTTTACCAGCTTTCCTACCTTCCTAAACATCTCTGGTTTTGGACACAGATTCCCCCGTAGACTCCCCTAATGGGTGAAGGTACTGAACCTATAGGGTCCGTGTCTCCCAGGACAATGCCCCCAATCCCTATATTGGGAAATATTGGGCTTGAATATGTGGGGGCGGGGGTGGAGAGGACAGTCTGCTGCAGAATCCTGGGCCAGAAAAGGAAACTCCAGTTTTCCAGAGCTTTAAAGCTCCGTGGCACTGTAGCCTTGTGATGTGGCCTCCTCCCTCAGTGCCTCGCCACGGTGCATAGTTGGGGGCAAAGGACCAGCTCTCTAGAAAGAGTTGTCCTCTGTTCCAACCTTTGTTACTTGGCTGTGAAATGAAAGCAGCCTGGGTTGTAGGATCAAAGTGGGGCTAAAGGTAGAGGATTTGCCCCAGGCAGAGAGCCCACATGTGTCTGTTGATTTGAATTCTAAAAGGATGAGTTGGGAGGCTTCAGGTCCAATAGAGAAGATGATGCTTTGGGCTCCCAGGCTGGACAGAGCAGCCACCCTAACATGGCCATCCTTTGGGAGGTTTTAGGGTACAATAAAATTGGTAAAATCAGCTTTTAATTTATTAAGCAAGCATTTTAAACACTCACTGCTCTGATAACAGAATGCAAATAGGAGAGAAGCCATTTTTTGGAAGAAATGAATAAAACAATCACCACTGTAATAACTTCATAGAGTATATTATGTCAAATCATCTGGGACATGGAATTTGGGGCTGGAAGGGGACACACAGTGGCTCAACCCAGACTGAGAGAGAGGAAGAGAGACAGAGTCCAATGGAGACAGCTCTCTGACCACCCCTGACCCATCCCCAGGCCAGCAGATGGTGGCTGTGGGAAGCAAAACTTTACCTTCACACACCTGGCCCACAACAGTATCAAGATAAGGGGTCAACATCTGCTGTCCTTGTCCCCATTACCTTCAAAGACAACACATTAGCAAAACTCATGAGCTTGAGTTTTTTCACATTTACCTTGGGAGTATCAGTGATATCAGAATGCCAGGGTTGTGTCCCACGGTGACTAAGAATGAAACTGTGTATGAAGGAGGTAAGGTGAAAGCAAATTTATTTTTAAAAATTTATTTAAAAGATAAGAAAGTAAAAGATATAAAGACAAAGAAGTAGAACTCCTCCTAGATGGGAGGGGGTGATGAGTGTTATGGTCAGGGATTTGTAAGGAGAACAAGACAATACGGGATACATAATTCATAGTGTTATTTTGTGATAGTCACCCAAGAGTTAAATACAAGAAGTGCAGCTAATCTGTCCACACACTAAGACCTAAAGAGATCCCATGGCAGTGCCCTGCATGAGTCCAGCTGAAGACCTAGAGCCCATGACAATGCTCCCCACAAGTCCAACTGGAGGCCAAGAGCCCAAGATAATATCTCATGCAAGTCTGTTTCATGAATCTGTGCTGGGAAAGCCCAAAGGTCAGTCAGTGGTGGAATCTAGAAAGTCTGTGCCAGTGGGATGAAGGATCTGTGCCAGTAGGCTAAGGGTTCTTCTGCATTGGGGCCAGGAAACAATGCTCAAAATAAGGACCAGGGCTCCCCCCAAAAAGTATTACAGCTATTTTCAGAGACTACAAAGTCCCTAGCTCTTCGAGTGATAAGTTCATATCAGGAAGCCAGCATGATAAGCTTCTCCTGGGGATTGAACAGCATACCATCTTCTGTGGAGCCAGGAAAATGGTAATGTAAGGAGCAGAGCTCCCCTAAAGTGAACCGCAGCCATTCCCTGTGACAAGATCCCAAGCTCCTCTGATGATGAGAACAGCCAAGTTCATATCAGGAAAGAAACTCAACAAGTTCCTCCAGGAGAACCAATGGCAACAGAAGACCCAACAACACCTCAGAGAACCAACAACAGTTGTTCCTCTCCAGGTCTCCTTTTTAGCTTGGCAACTCAGGTGGATCATCCACACTCAGCACCATACTGATTCATGTCAGCTGGTATTACAAGTTGACCCCCAGTATCAATTAACCACAGTTTAGATACTCAGGAAGGCTGTTTGTCTAGGTGTTTTTAAGAGATCCAGAAGGGGGCCCAGACATTGTGTAACAGTACGATGTCTACTGTGTAAGACAGTATATGTTTTTCAAGGTTCAGTCTGTGTAACATTTGTGCAGTGCCTATGTGGGGCCCATAAGTTCTTGAGCCAGTGACCTGCATGATCATGCTCTGCGAGGTCCCAGACACTGCAGGACACCTGAGAGATGATTCTGTAAGATCTCAGAAGGGCAGTGAATCAGCAGTCTCCATTTTGGAATTCCTGACTCCATTTGGGGGCTTTTGTCCATACTGCCTAATAGAAATTTAGCTTTTGTTATATAAGAACAGATGTCTAGGAAGAGATGACGATGTTATGCCCTAAGGAGTTGGTAGCATCCTGGCAATGAATAGACAGTCTTTAAGGCCTTTCCCGGTCACCTAGACTCTGAGAATCCATCCAAGCATTCTTGGAAGCAGACGCTGACAGTGAGAGCTGGAATCACTCATTTAAAAACTGATTAACCTTGTTCAGACTGCAGCCTCTATGTCTCTCCAACCTCTGATTGCAAGAATGGAAAATAACACTTCACTGGGTTGTTGTGAAGGCTAAGTACTGTTATGTAAGCTACCTAGAACAGTCCTAGAGCAAGAGAAGCCCTTACTGGAAGTGATTTGCTATAAAATCTCACAACAGGCTGTGAAGGAGTTCCCAGTGCAGCACACTCAGTCACTCAGGGAGCAGTTTCAAAGCAGAGCCCCTGGATTCCAGCTGCCAGGGAAGCCAGCTTCGTGGCAAAAGGATGGGGCCAAGCATCTGGATTTTTAACAAGCATCTGCATCTAGGTGTAGTGCAAAAATTGCAACAAACCTAATTTTGTAGCTATTAATTGGCTTAAATTGCAATTCAAGAATTGGGCAGCAGCCTAGGGCCAAATTGTGCAGTTTTATCACATCAACAGGTTATATTCACAGCGAGAATAAGGGAAACGACATGCAGGAAATACAAGTGAGGGCCATAGAATGGTTACAATTCGTTTCTCTTTGTTCGAATAAGGCTAAAACTGCCAGCTTCCTGTGATGGACAGAAGCCCTACTGCAGGGATTGGCGGAGACTCAGCTATTTGTTACAAAGGCAAATTCCTCAGCTGAGCTTTTAGTTGGCTTAGGGACTCTGTTAGCTTGCAAGTCATTGCATAAGGACTCAATTTTCAGAAGCTTTCTCAGGTCAAACAGCTTGATTTTACAGTGTCTAGACACCCCGTGTCTAACTTGAATCTAACGCAGGCAGCTTTCTGAACACATTTGAAACATTTGGGTCCACATCTATCTGTGTATTGTTGTGTTCCACTGTCCTTGCAAGATGGAAGACTGGGAGGACAGAGACCAGATGGACAGCTACATGAGTCCCACAGAGCATCGCACAGAAGAAAAAATGCTACATTATATGGCCATCCATCCACAGAAAGAGAAAATTTGGTTGCAAAGACTGTAACTAATCTCTGAGGACCAGAACTCTGAGAAAGGAAATTCTCAGATTTCCTTTCTCAGAGTTCTGGGTCTTGATGACACTGTTTCAATCCCTGTACAGAGACTGCATTTAAGATAGTGATGGCAAACCTTTTAGAGTTTTCAATGATAACAAATGCCATTCAGTGATAACACATGCCCTAGGTTTGCTACCAGTGCTCTAAGAGATCACACAAATTCATCTCATGAGTCCAGTGTTAGGGAAAAAAATGTATTATTTCTCCTGACAAATGTCTGCGCTTCCTTTTATCCTACTGCGGCAGATTATTTTTCCCAAAATGGTCACCAAGTATTCAGCATTCCATGCTCTCTTCCAAAATCCAGGTTTTCCTCCATCCAAGTCAGGAGGTAAGGCTCTTGAATCTGGAGGGTCTTCTCACTGTTGAAAAGCTGATTGGCTTAACGCTGGTCCAGTTCTGGGTTCACTGACTTTATGGCTACCACTTTCTTCCTCAAATAAGCCAGTTGTCCTGTAAAAAGTGAAAATACCCTAAGACCATCACATCTGAGAAGCCGCAACCCCAAAGGCCTTGGAGGATGAGAAATCAGAAGCCAAACATTAATGAAACATCAGATCTATGGCTAAACAATCCATCCCCAGGGTTGATCCTCCACTTCTAGTCACTCCAGTTGATCCCAAGTATACCAGATGTGAGCTGCCTACCAGGTCCCTCCACAATTTCATAACTCCTCAAATCATGAGAAAAATGAAATGACCATCCCAAGCCACTATTTTGGAGGGCAGTTTATTTTGCAACAACACATTCCCAAAACACATGCTGTGATAACAATTGATCATATTTTTCTGTTTTTCCTTGGTTGCTGGAAAGCTCGGAGATCATTTTCCAATTCATCTGTAGCAACTCTCCCTGACCTACCTCCTTATTTTGTACATATAATATTTGACTTTTTTAAAACCCTGCTAATTACATTAGATTGGTGTCTTTTCTTATTTCAGACTCCCTTTTTGAGAGGGAAAAAACTAAAACTGAAAAATGAAAGGATGTTGGGATTTTCTTGCTTGATTCATCCTCGTTAAAATGTCTCACTTATCAAAGTTCTGCTTAACTTCCAAAGGCTGGACATAGATGCATAACCTTGCACTGTCACCTACCAGGTCACTTTTGTACCACCGTTGGTCTGTGTCTTTCCCAATCTTTCTCCTTCACTCTAGCTTGTCTTACAAGTACCTCTCATTACCCAACTTCCATTGACACAAGTGGTTTCTCGAACAGCCTGAATGATCCAAAGACACAGGTTTCTGCTGGAGGAGGTTGAGATTAGATAACTGGAGAGATATTTTTGATCAAGGGCAGGATCCTGGAAAAAGTAATAGCTGAGAACAGACCTATCTACAAGTAAATTTCTGTGTGCCTTGGGAAAGTCCCCAAAGCAGACATGATCATAGCTCTAAAGTCCTGAAAAGTCACCTACAGCACCACCCACCCCTGGTATGGGGTCTTTGAAGCTGTATGTAGTTTGAAAATCAAACCATTCTAGGCTTTATAAAAGAACCATGGCCCCTACAGCTCATGGAACCTAACTCTCCCATTGAGAACTGAAGCATCACCCTGTAATCAAGCACATAAACATTTCCATTGGAAAAAAATATGACTGGTTGAAATAAAAACTTGAAATTGTTTGACACCAGTTCAGGACAGATATTATTGCCAAGTGAGTTACGAAAAATGCCATACTAAATATCTTGCTTGTATTTATCTGATTATTTCATAATGTTCCCCAAGAGATTAATACTATTATTATTTTTCATACAGAGAAGAGAAAATGGAGACTCAAAGACATTAAGTCACTTGGCAGAGGTCAAATATCTCTGAAAGGGCAAAGCTGAGTTTCCAGCAGGAAGTGCCTGACTTGGCGACCCGGATGCTTGGCGTCTATCTTTCCCTGGCCTCTCTGCTTTGCGCACTGCACGTGTGGATAGAAACTTCCCACGTGGCTTCTGGGAAGCTATGAGTTCATCTAGTGGGTTGTAAGAGAAGAAAGAAGGAAAAGAGGGAGTGAAGGATGGAAAGCGGGGGCAAAGTCTCTTTTTTACAAAGTAAATAAAATATAACCCATCTTCTGAAACCCAGACCCCAAGGGAGAAGCTGAGCAACCATAACCAAAATTGGAAAACAAGAGAGTCTTCCAGAAATGCTCCAATTCTTTTCTCCCTGAATTTTTGCATGTGGATGTTGGAAAGTTATCCCATTTGCTGCCACCACATGTAAAGAAATTGGTATTTTTAAATGGGTGCTGCTTTTTTTAAAAAAGTGAGACTCCCAAGCTTTTTTCTTTAAAGAAATCGTGATACCTCTAAAGAGCAATGGGCTACAGGCCCATCCAGAGGTGGCTTCCAGTCTCAGCTCTGTCATACTGACTGTGGGAACGGGGAACTTTCTCTTCTCTCTTCAGCCTGGAGAAAACACTCTTCTTTTCTGCCTCTTTGTCCATGAGGCCAGGCATGGAGGGTCCTCTCAAACCTTGAGGGGGACTTCAGGAGAGGAAGTTGTAAGCTCTGGGCTAAAGAGAAGAGCTCCACTTTCACTGCCAATTATTCAAAGCATCATCTAAACCTCCCACCCACTGCCATGGTCAGGGGATACCTTTATCACCTCACCAGATATCAGACTTGTGCAAGGCTGCCCAGGCTTGCTCTGCTTTGGCTGTCCAACAGTCCCTCCTAATAAGTTCTCACTACTCAGACTGTAGGCCCAAAGCAGAGAAGCTAGCATCCATCCTTCCATCTGTCTGTCCATCCATTCATCCATCATCCATCCATCTTCTACCAAATAATAACAGACAATCAGATACTGTGACCCAGTTTTGGTAGAAATGAGACTGGGCTGAATACTGCAGTTTCACGCTCACCCAGGCAAGGCTTTAGTGTGTGGATGGCCGACTGTAGCCAAACTGCATCTTAGGCTATAGGGAATGAGCAGTTGGTCTAGAAAGTGACCAACCTGTTGCTTGCAGAATGCAGAGAGCAGCAGATTTTGACTGATTTGCTGCAGTGATCTAAAGTCTGGTAATTTCCACTGTCTTCTTGTGACCACCTGTCAGTCTCACTCAACTCATCCTAGCAGCTGTTGAATCATCACATGTTGGGCACCATCATTCTGCTGAAAGCATCCTGCTTTGTTCTTGGTGAGCGAGAAGGAGGTAATCAGTTTTGCTCAAGAACCATTGAGCTACTATTATAGTTGCTGTGTCTTTCCACACAAGTGTCCTGGCTTTGTGCTAGGACAGTATGACATTCAGTGTTTAAACTGCTGAAAAATTACAAGGGTGAGGAAGAAGAAATACAGGCCAATTCCAAGAGGCAATAGGTCAAACTAATCCTGACATAGTCTCAGACAGAACATTTCTTAAATGATCAACATGTCTACATGTGGAGTACAACCCGACTCAAGGGTTAAGACAGCAAAGGGGACAGACGCAATATGAAGACAGAGAGCCAAACCTTTTATTCTATTCTACTCACCCATCAGACACCTGCATGTCCAGGAAGAGACATGGCCTTTGAGCTCCTGGGAAGCAACAGCTATCATAATCTATATACCAGTGGTGCTATGCATAGCAGAGCTAATGGGAAGCTAGTAGTGTTCTCCCCAGCAATGTGACTTCCATAATTAGGTTTTTCTTGATAACAGGTTTTCATTTCAAGCAAATCTTCTGCCATTGTGGTTTCATCAGGGTCTCCTAACAACTCTGCTGAAACGTGCCATGCTATGAAAGATAGATTATTGCACCCAGGAGTTTATTCTGCCATTGCACCTTCTGTCCCACCATGGTGGTCCCTGTCTCACAACCACTGATCGCCCGTGTTGTACAAGTCACTATGCTGAGTACATAGGGTTCATGTCTTCATTCATTTACTCACCCAACCAACAAACTTTCACGGAGTGTCTTCTATGTCCAAGGCAATGGACCTGGGATTCTGGATACAGCTATCAGTGACAACAAAAGCCATCCCTGTCCTGATGAGATTGACTTTTGAAACCAATCAGGTATGGCCCCTGTCAGCCCAGGGATCACTCTTTCATGGAGAATCCATCCCTAACTATATAGTGTGATATCTAGTATGACTAATGTTGCCCAAGACGCCATAGATATATAGCCTCTCATCCTGAACATGGCGCAGGGAGGGCATAAGACCCCCTCTTGGAAATGATATGAGCCCTGTAATCTGCAGGGTGAGTGAGGGTCATAGTTAAGAGCAGAGTAGAGTGTTTGAGGGGAAGGAGAGGTGCAAATGAACCAAGAGCACAGCTCCTTCCTGGAACTGAGCACAGTGCTCTGGAGCAAGGGCAGGCTGGTGGCACGGATTAATGGTGGTGTGGCTAGAGAACTGGGAGGGCATGTACTGTGTGGTTTATTATGAACAGCAGCAGAGCAACCTGGACAGATGCCGAGCAGAAGCAAGAAAGAGACCAAGATGACTATGATGCTTATAAGGCTTCACTTATAAGGATGCATTTGGAGAAGGACCTCATCCACATGCTGAAATGATGTCTCCCTGGACCACTGATGACCTTTAGCCCTCTCTAGGTGGATGTGAGGCTCCAACATCAGGCTGCAGGCTGCAAAGGGGATGTTTCTGCCCGGAGCTGCAGCGTGTGTGTTCGTTCCTATAATCATTAAGAAGAGTTCCTGAGCTGCTGGGTAGCTAACTCTAGTCAGTGTCAGGATAATTAACCAAGCTGCCTGAACTTTATTCACAGCCTGACAAGGTGCACTCCTGGGACTTGTCACTGTGGTTAGTTGGGGGGCGGGGGACTTGACATAAGGCTGATTAGGGAGTGTTTTACACAGCAAGAAGCTCTCTGATCTTCAGCAGAGAGGGCCCCCCTCCCATCTCACACCCGTGAGGGTGAGAATAAAGATCATCCAGTCCAACCCCCTCATTTTCACATGAGAGAGCAGCAGTGCTGTTCCAGGCCAGCCAGCTTCCTCCCCAGGCCCCTTGTGGAGGGGGATTTGGTCCTAGGCAGGAATTGTCACAGAATCCTCAGGACTCTCTCAAAGCCTTTTCTCCACTGTCCAGAAAATGCTATTTCCCAGACCAGGGCTTCTCAAGCTTCCTGTACCCAGGAATTTCTGGAGATTAATACAAATGCAGGATCTGGGCAGGGCAGAGGATTTCCAACTCCTAACGCATCCCTGGGACTGCCAGTGTGAGGGGCAGCATCTTGCAAGCATCAGGGGTCTCCAAGAACCTTTCCCATGGGTGCTGTGGTGTGTGGCTTGTGGGCTCCAATGGGTCCTAGACTAGCATTCCTGAGATCAGAGCTTGTCACAGAGATCACATCTTCTAGCTCCTGGGCATACCTGGCCCCAGTCAATCTATAAAATGGGTATAAATCTTCATAGTTTTAGAGAGAAGCCAAAGCAAGAAATTGAGTCTTCACCTACCTGCTCTAGTCCTTACCATAAGAATAGTAACTTGATCATTAGTATGCTGTGTGGTTTCTGTCACTGCAACAAAAGATCTGCTGGCTATGGTGGTGCACAGTTATAATTCCACCACTCAGGAGGCAGAGGAAGGAAGATCTCGAGTTTGAACCCAATCTAAACTACATAGCAAGATCCTGCCTCAAACAAACAAGCAAACAGTAATGAAAACAACCCTTACTTAGCTTATAAAGATTTATTTTGGCTCACGGTTTTAGAGCTTCCATCTCTGGTTGATTGGTCCCATGCTATGTAAGAGATACACTATAAAGCAAAAGATAGCAAGACGGCAGCACCAAAGTTCATTTATCATCACAAGATTTAAGAACACTTTAACCACCTCCCAGGAGCACCAACTGGGACTGAGCCTGTAATACTTCAGCCTTGGGGAAATATTTCAAATCCAAACTATGGAAAGTACTTTGTCCCTTAGAGCAAAAAATTAAAATAAAATATAATACCTGCCACTCAAGTCCCCAAGGCCATGTGAACTTCAAGCCCCAGTGCCCATCACAGTTGGAAACATCCCTTTGTCCCTTGTTTCCATTTTCTGAGATGTAGAGTCTGATGGACACAGCATATATGCTTGATTTTCTTTTCTTTTCTGGGCCTCAGAAACCTCTGCAACCAGATGAGAAGCTTTGACTTGGTGATCTTTCTGATCCTCCCAAGCACTGAGTGTCCACAGCTCTTGGGGTACTTTGCAATCAAGTGCTTTAGAAAACACATCTGCACCCCACTGTGGGTCAGGTGTCCACACAAAAAGTTCATACTTGGGGTGTGAATGTCTAAGTAACAACAGAATATACCTAAGAAAAGGGAAATCATACAATTTTCATTTATTCAAATGAGTCCATGAAACTATTGCCATCTCAATAATAATATGAGATAATACTATTCCCAAGGCCTAATCCCCAGTAAGACTCTGTGAGACTCTGAAGGAAAGTCCAAAAGATAGGATTTCTGCATCATCTCTGTGGGTAAGTCACAAAATCTCACTTCACCAATGAGGAAACTGAAGTTCTTTCTAGGTCTGATTTTCTATTATTCTAATCTAATTATTACTTTAAGTTCTAAGTCCTTCCTTAACTGACAGTGGTTTGGAGAGAGAACAAGACATTGTTGCTTTCATCATCTCCCAGGAACATCTGTACTTGTGCTAGGCTCCAGTTGCCAGGGGATGCTTGTGTATGTTACACAGGAAATAGATAACACTGCCCTAGTGGGGGACTGTTTTTCTGGTTGCACTTCAGAAAGAAAGGTTTTGTTTTGTTTTGCTTTGCTTGGTTTTTTTTTGTTTGTTTGTTTGTTTGTTTTGTTTTGTTTTGTTTCACCAAAGAGATTTTAAACCTTCTCTCCAGAATCCCCTGCCCTCATATTTCTGTTGCAGTCCTTCATCCAAATTGCCACAGCACAAAAGCATGATGCCTTACAGAGAGAACACAGTCTTTAAGGGGAAAAAATGACAGTTTCAGCAGCTAAGGTCACCTATCTAAAACTCTCAACACTTAAATTTTTAAGTCAAAAGAGGCCGTTAAAGCTTAGTTCAGGCCATGTGAGAGATGAGAGCACTGAGGAGAAGGGGACAAATGGCCAGGATGATTCCTTTTCAGAGGTACATTATGGTTTTTTAGAGTTTCCAGTGGTCAAAACTGAAACTCCAGTGAAAGCTAGGGTCTCCTTTCCCATACAGATGTCCTTGCCCAAAGTGTTCTCTGCAGTTTCATCAACTTTACATCTGCCCTCAGCCGACTTGAGAGCCCACCTTTGGACTACCTGTAAATAAGCCAAACACTTGGACCTCTCCAAGATTCATTTGTTGAAACCTTAACCCATAGTATGATAGGATTAGGAGGTGGGGTTTCTGAGGGGTCATTAGGTCATGAAGGTGGAGCCTTCATGAGTAAGATTAGTGCCCTTATAAAAGGACCCCTGAGAGCTTTCTCCCCTTTGTTTTTCCACCACATGAAGATACAAAAAGAAGCCAGCAGCCTGTGACCTGGAATATAGTCCTCACAAGGCCTCAGCCATATTTGTAATGTTATTTCAAATATCCACTTTTTGTACAGGGTAGAACAGATTTCTGTTGTTTATAAGCCTCCCAGTCTATGGTATATTTGTCGTAGTAGCCTGAGCAGGCCTTAACACCACCATGCCTCAGGACTCCCACTTTCTGAATCTGTACCAGTCCAGTCGTACTTGAGCTGACTTTTAGACCTGAGATGTTGGAGCCCCGATAGAATTATCCCTGGCTGCAGGCAGGCAACATTCACAGTGGCTGTCTTGAGTCTTTTCCATTCAAGCAGGCATTAACTAGCAAAGGCACGTGTGATCTGCCTGTGGAGGAAGCCAACCCAGACAGGGTCTGCTTCACAGAAACTGACTTAACATTTGAACAAGTAGCTCCAACAGCTGACATCTGCTGGGGCCAGACATCCATGTGCGAACATCAGCTTACAGCAGGGACCAGCACTCAGCAGCCTCACAAAGAGAGTGTGAAGAAGACCAGATGGGGGTGTGCTGTGGCTGTGGCTGCCACACAGTGACCAAGGGCTGCAGATTTTCATTTTTGTTTTCCTTTCCAATTCGGGCCAGCAGTGAATGGGGGCAGGGGGCTCCGAGGCTGAGCCCCAGATTTGATGTGCTGTGGCCCAAGGCCAAGTTCACCAATGCCAAGGCATCTCGATTTTCCCTTCTGTGACACAGAGGGAGGAAGAAGATTACACAGTCTCTGCCTCTGACCTGGCATGTTCTGATTCTGTGTGGAGAAGGAGGGGCCAAGACAAGATAAGAGGTTGCACCACAGCAGTTTCTCCTTCAGGATCTGCTCTGGGGCTTCGGACGTCCAGTACAAAGTGATTCCTTCTGCCCTCCTCTGTAGGCGTAAAAGCCAGGGCTTTGTTGCAGGTAACACAACTTGCCTTGTTTTCTGCACTTGAGTCCTCTTCAGTTTCTGCTCCCCAGAAAGATCAGTTTCTTGCCAATGTCATCACTTGAGCCAGCAGGGACCTATCAGCGGCTCCATCAGGCCCTGTCGGCCCCAGCCCCCCTTGGCTTTAAGTCTGGGCCCTGGGAACACTGGGGAAACTTAATTCTCGAACACCTTCAACTCAAAGAGCCACTGTTTTGCACAACCAGAGCTGGCCCCTGTATTTCAACAGCTTTCGGGTGGGTTTCCCACCCCAGACGTCGATAGGGCCCAAAGGCCTGTGAATGTGTTGACCCGACTTCAACCACAGGCTCAGTTTCAAAGCATTGGCTGCAATCTTAGCCCGCCCTCATTCCATCGGAGGCTCAGGCTTCTGCCAGCCAGAGCTGGGTCTCCATTCCTGGGACAGCCTCTCCCTCCGCGTGTGGGTTTCACCCAGTGGCTGTGATGAGCCGTTTCTGGGGCAGGACGCCCGCCACTTAGAAGAAGCAGTCTGGTTCTGGGAACCTCTTGCTCCATGCCTCTTCATTCTCTGCCAGAGACTGAGTTGAAGGGGTACTGGATACAGTACCAGGAGGAAGGGGGTACAGTTCCTCCTGCCCTCCTCTCCAGGCTCACCTTGAACCAACTGTGCATCATCTGTGGGTCCAGGTTCCCCCTGGGCTAGGAGTGGCAGGTCTGTCTTCCTGGGGAGAAAACAAAAGGGCTTTGTAAGAAGGCTGCTCCACCTCAGGCTCCCAGGAAACCCATTCCATAAGGAGCATTTGAACTTCTGCTATTTCCCTTCTGGTGACTGAGAAATTAGCAGGCAAAGATTATGAAAAGCCAGCCTGGTCCTTGTCATTACAGACACGCATACGTCCCACAGAGCACCATTTTCAAAGGGCATAGTAAGCAGCAGAGACCCCAAGGGGGACCCATGGCAACAGACCTCCTCAGATCCTGCCAATAAATGTTCAGAGGACAAGGCTGTGCCTATGAGTTCCTGGCTGTTCCCAGTCTGCCCCCCCTGCTTGATGGCTGTGCATCACAATCACAGGGCAGGAGCAGGCTTTGGAACGACTCAGGATTAGTACTGTTCCAAGTCCACATCGCACCCTCAAGACCTTACATCCCACAGCCACGGTGGCACTCTGTTTCTCTCCTGTCATCTTCTTGGCTGCCCATGTGGATGTGGCTGCCAGCCATGAGGACCTGATGTTGTGTGAGATGGAGAGCAGAGCTTTGACCACAGATTGGGGGTCCAGGAGCCCCATGCTGCTGCAGCAGCTTCCCCGGACTTGGAGGCACCATGGCTGGGTTGACCACACCACCCCTCTTGGTCAGCAAGGATGCAGCAGCTCAGGCCTTGCTTTGGGACTGGGGTGAGGAAGACAAGAGGAACTCACTGTTTCCTCTCAGGGTGACATCCTGGGTGACCAGTTTCCTGAGCGTGGGTGGGGCCACTGCCCAGAGCATCTAGGAAGCAACCAAAACCACGGACAAGGCACTGAACTACCTTTTTGCTGCTATGGGAGCAAAAACAGGAGAATAGAATTCAGCTCAGGGTGGCTAATGACAAACTTCCTGTTGACAGACAAGAGAGTGAAGATTAATTCCGAAGCAGAAATGGATGTTATTTAAGAAGGGAAGGGCATTCAAGAAAAAGGTGAAAGACAGCGATGATCACTCACCAGTGACAAACAGTTGAATCTGGCTGCAGTGGAAAATGAAAGACACAGGCTGGAGGAGGGAGGGAGAGAGGGAGAGAATTATACAGGGTGGGTAGGACTGAGGAGCAAGCAGAGGCCTGTGGTGGCCACCTTGTGAGCTAGCACTGAGTCTGAAGGTGGCAGAGGGGCAAGGAGCACTGCAAGCAAAAAGGACTGTGGTCAGAGGCGACTTTCAGAAAGATCACTCTGTGGCAGGCAGCAGATGCTACTCTCTATCCAGGCTGTGGGTGCCAGGCCTGGTTCTGGGCACAGAAGGTGTCCCTCTAATTACACACCAGTCAGTCATTCTGGGATGTTTCGGCCCCAAACTGCTTATCCATCCATGGGAGCGTGGGTGACTCCCAGGAAGCAGGGCTGCTCTGTCTTCCAAGAAAGACACGATAATTAAAGTGCAGCCCTGAGACGTCAAGGACACAACAAGCTCTGTGTATCTGTGCAGGCTGATAAGATCCTTAGGAAGGGAAGCTGCGCCTTTCAGAGCAGCCTGCCCAAACCCACCCAGAAGGCAGCGGGCCTGCAGGAAGTTCCTGCTCCAAAGGACAGTTGGTGGAGCTGATGACAACTTCAGAGGAGAAATGTAGCCAGCCTGAGAAAGTGGGCAGAGGGCTCTAGCACAGCCTAGGGTCTCGGAAACTGCAGCTTAAGAAGAATCCAACTCACCCAGTAGCGGTCAAGGGCACCCATTTTTGTGTGCAACAGAACTCTTGCAGGACGTCTGCCTGGTAGTCAAATTGGACTTCTCTACATGTGTTTTGTAAGAAATTCTCTTCCTGGAATTTCCACAAGAGAAATACAATCACCAAATCCCCACCCTCTTATGCATTTCTTACTGGAACAGGAAGTCCAAGCACGAGCATGCAATGCTTAATGACAGATTTACTTTCTGAGAAGTGTCTTGTTAGACAGTTTTGTCCTTGTCATGTCCTAGTGCTTCACTACACAGACAGAGATGGGCTGGGTGAGTCACTGGATGTGGCCTCTTGATGCGAACCAGAGTCGTGGTGCACAAGAGCCGTGCGAGGCTGCTGTCAGTGTAACGGGGGGCACTGCTCCACAGAGCAGTTCTTTTTATAAGTGGAAGAGCTACACTGCAAAATAACAATGAGAAGCTTGATACGGATAATGTGTAACTGGCAACGAGGTGGTTTGTGCCATGACTGAGTATCACTCCCAGCCCGGTACGTAATTGCATGTGCTACATTTTTATAGAACTGCGGCGCAGTAGGTTTTTTTGACACCAACATCTCTACAAACACGTGAATGATGCATTGCAAAACAACATCAGGGGTTGACAGGGATTTCTCAGTAACATTAAAATCTCAGAGGAAGAGCACCAAGAGATAGAGGGAAGGAGGTGAGAGGACAGAGAGAAGAAGGCAAGGTAAGAAGAACTGAGATGTGTGATGTACAGGTACCAACTCCTCACGTTGAACTTAATCATTATGTACTATAAGCATGGACTAATAAAAATATTTTTAATCTTAAGGGACTATGGCCATGTATGCAATGTATGTGATGCGGTATTGACTGGAGAGCAGCTGTGATTGTGCTTTAGGAGGTCATGTGCAGTAGGCAGCCTCTGAGATGGCCCTGGGGTCCCCACCTCCTGTCATTCTTACCCATGTGTGGCACTCTCCAACACTGTACCTGAATTGGCCTGTACGATCAGTTGCACCCAAAGGAGGTGGCGGCTTATCGCTTCCAAGAGCAAGGTGTGACACTGTGACTGAGTGTGTTCTCTGCATCTGGGACCATGTTTTTTTTTTTAAAGAGGGAAGCAAGCCATCCTGTCAGCAGTGGCACTACAGAAAGCCTCCCCCACCAGGAACAGCCACCTCTGCCAAAGGCTAGGAGGGTCAGTGTTAGGTTCACGTCCAGAGGTCCCCAAAAAGCCTCACACTATCATAGGTGGGGCTCTAGGGAGGTGACTAGACATGGGGGCTTATAAATGACTTCCTGTTGGGAAGCAGGGTCTGGTCGGAGGGGTGGGTCACCGGGGGTGTGACCTGGAAGGTTTTTATCTCCCTCCCTGGCTCCTCCCTTTGCTCCCGTTCTCCTTTCTGTCTGCCTTGCCATGAGCAGCTCTCCTCTGCCCTGCCTCTGTGCCATCCCATCCTGGCTTGAACCCAGCCAATCACAGACTATAACCAAGCATAAGCCAAAGTAATTCTCTCTTGCTTTCATTTGCTGATGTTGGGTACTTTGTCTCACAACTTGAAAGCGATTAAGAGAGTCTGTGCGAAAGCAGATCTAGCTGTCCATTCAGCGTCTAAGTGGCTGAAGCCACTTTTCACCTTCTGTGAAAGAGCCCAAGGAAGAACTTCCAGCAAGGCCCTGCCAGGGCTCCTGATGCTCAGCTGTCATTTTTGGCCAGCAAGCTTTGGGATAAACTCCTTCAGTGCCAGGGTGGGGAATACACTGCCAGAGACACTGTAATATCTAGAACATGGGTTTAGAGGATGGACCTAGGTCAGGATCCACAGCAACCTTGTGATCTTGGGCAGGGACTTAATCCCTTTGCCACTGAGATGGGGTGCGGTCGGTGGTTACAGTGCCTATCTGAGATACTGCCATGGATGATCTGGTCAGTGAATGGTGTGGTGCAGTTCATCCTAGGTCCAACACATGCTGAGTGCTCAATAAACAGGACTGAGCACTGTCACCCACATCTCACCCTTTCCTGCCAGGCACAGGGAGCTTCTTGTAGATTTGCAAACTCGCAGTTCTCCCAGCTCTGGGTTTTTTGCTGTCCCTTCCTGCAAGGCTACTTCTACTGGACACCTTGCATCCCTCCCTCTACCTGTCCCCCTAGGCCATCCAGCCTGGACAGTTGTCAGTTCCTCCAGGCACAGTGACTGCTCCTCCTGGGCCCCACATGGTGCCTTGAAATGTCTTCATGTTTTCTATGTTTTATTGTCATTTCTCTAGAGCTCTTTGGTCTTGGGGGCAAGTATATAGTAGCATTTGGGAGAAACACCTTGAACAAAGTTTCCCTGGCACCATCCAAAAAGGCCTTGCAAACACCCAGGAGCCATAGTTAGCCAAAACTAAGTTCCAGGTATTTTTTTTTTTTTTTACTCTGCTTCCTTTTGCCACTGTGTTGGTTCTAATTTGTTCAGTTCCTGTTTGAACTCTATTTTCTTCTGCTACTGTTTTATCTCTTTGCATGATTTCATCTCTCCTTTCAACTTTGTCTTGTAATATGAGGCAGAAAGTGTTCATATAATTTGAGACTGCACAGTCATATGATAATTAGAGGAGTTCCTATAACTGCATTCCTTCAGTTCGGGTAGATCCCATCCTGGCCTTGGCCAATATCTTCTCTCTGAAGTCAGCTGGGGTCACATAAAGTGGAGACTTTTATCCTGAAGTCCCTGTGCCTTCTCCTCTATGTTTGCTGCAGTGCAGGGAGCCCTTGTGGTGGCATCACATGGTGTCTTAACCACAAGACAACATTAGTCCAAGACAGGAAGCTCAGGCACCCAGATCTTGGCCTCAAACACAACCAGTCGCTGCTCCATGCAGGTCCAGATGCTTCACAGCAAGCAGAGTGCCAGGAATTATCCAACTTAGACTGTACCCAGCCACCATCTCTAACTCACTGGGAGACCTGGGACACATCCCTTAGCTTCCGTGGCCCTCAGTTTCTTCATCTGCAAAATGAGAATCACTTTTTTAAAGGGTTCATTTGCACAGAGTTTTTTGTGAGGAGACTTAAGCTATGCACTGTGCTAGGTCCAGTGTCTACCTTGGGGAGACATTGTCCCACTCCCAGGCACCTCTCAGCCTAAGACAAGCAAAGTCTGTCCCCAGATACTGGGGCCCATGGGAGGAATTGAAAAGAGAGACAGCCAGTGTCTTAGTTACTTCCCTTGTTTCTGGGAAAAATATAGGACTCTTGCAATTACAAGAAGGCGAGGTTTGCTTTGGCTGATGTTTTGGTCCATAGGAGAAGGTCTGTGAGGCACAGGGGTATGGCAGAGAGGAGCTCGCAGGGCATGGGAAGGCTTCCAGAGGTGACAGACCTGCCCTGAAGGAGTGAGAAGGGAAGAGGAAAGGGTGCCTAGGGGGCACCCCAGACCTGGGGCTGAGAAATGGGTGTCGGTGTGCGCCCCAGCAGACCAGGGGATGAGACAGCGCCCTGTGCGGTGCTCGCAGTCTTGTGTAGAAAGTGCAGAGCTGTAGCAGGGTGGGCTAGGGAGCCCAGAACAAGCCAGGACGCGCGCAGGTGAAGGCAGCATCTATAGAGGCGCTTCGCAAACTCCAGGGGACACCTTGCGTGCACACGCGGGCCATCCATTATTCCAGTGTTTCTCGTTCCAGCTGCCGTAACCCATTCTTACAAAAATTCTGCTGAAACCAGCACCTTTAAAACGAAATAAATAAACGATCTTCTTTTCTACAGACCTACAGAGTACAATCGAGTATGTGAGCGCTCACGTGTTGTCGTATAATCAAATCATTGGTGATTTTCTTTTTAATTTTCCTTTCTTTGCCCAGTTGTGTTTTCTACTGATTTCATGTTTCAATCACATGAATGTGGTGTCTTGGGGTTTTTTAGGAATAAATCGGGAGGCACTCACTTAATTCCATTATCCAAGAAACAAAATCACTTCTCCTTCCACACAATCCTGCAATCCAATCACCTGCGGCAGGAGATGAGGAAGGAAATTGCTCTGCTTTTCTCTGGCTTTTTTTCCTAACTAGTGGCATTTGAGAAAATCAAGTATGTTTGCTTGATATTCAGGGCCCAGATCCCCAGTCAGACTTGGAGACTGAAAAGGGAGAATGTTGGTTGGTTATAGAAGAAAATATTTCACTGCCTCCTCCTCCAGCTTCCATGGATGTCTTTGTAGATGAAATAATATATTTTGTTTTGACACAACCTTACATATTTCCAGTAAGGCAAGACTCGCTATTGTAAACAGACCCTGTGTATCCCAGCCACGGAAATTTCACATTTCTTGGTGGAGGTGTGGAAGCAAGCTGCTTTGCCCAGAATTCCAGCACCCTTGGCTGAAGTCCTGGCTCTGCACATAGCAACCTTGGGCAGGGGCTCTCACGCTGAATGCAGGCAGTTGGGGGAAGTTAGAAAGAGCCCCGGTCTTGGAAAAATGCAGATTACATTGGAACCACAACTCTGCTGTGTACTAGCTGTGGCCCTTGTGTAATTTACTTAGATTTGCTGAGCCTTAGTTTTCTCATTTTGGTAAGTAGATAAAAATACTAATTTCACTGGGTTATTGCAGAAAGTGAAAAAAACCAAGATAGCACATGTAAGAGACCAAAACCGCGCCCAGCGTAGAGGGCTGCTACACACGGTTGCAAAGTTTGTGGACTCCACAAAGATGCCCAGCTAAAGGGTGCATGGAGCAGATGCCCTACCTTGCTGGCCTGTGCACCCCCACAAAGGAGAGATTTTGCATAATTCAGCTCCCACAAAGTAAGCTTCTTTGCAATTCACACAATAGTGAAATGCTGGGAGGTCCCTGGGTAGGAGATGGGGATGTGCACCCCAATCCATTGGGTTCCACTCCACTATCCTCCAGCCCAGAGTTATGCAGCCTCAGCCACAGCTCCCTACAAAGACAGAGGCACTAGCAGGTCTTGAAGCAGTGCAGCTCACTCTAAATGTCTTGTAAAATGTGTTGAGATCCAATCTTCCCTCAGAGATCTTCTCCTTGGTTGTGCCCTTTGGTACCCTAAAGAACAAGTGAATCGGTGGCTCATTGGCTAAGTAGCACACTGGTTAGGTTAGCTTTGGTTGTTGCACTGCAGGAAAAATAATCTGAGACTTAACACAGCAAAAACATAGAGTCCATCATGCCTGCAGTGGATTTCACTAAGGGGCTCATGGTTATTGTCCTCTGACCCAGAGTTTTCCTTACTGCATCCAGGAAGGGACACATTTCGCTCATCATTGACTAGTGACCACCCCCTGCCCTCCTACAATGGGCATGAGAAATGGAGGGGAGCAGACAGACAATACTGGAAGCCTCCTTATACACAACTGATCGTCAGGGACCTTTAGCAAGCTGCTGTCTTTGGGGCCTGGGGCTGTCTTGATCCTGTCTCTGTATGCTAGGTGACTGCAGGCAAGCTCCTTCTCATCATCAGGGTCCACAGAATATTGATGAGCACAGTGGCTTGAATCAGAGGACAGGGCCTGAGAGCCCCCAGCGTGTGACTCACCAGGAACTTGAAGCATTTGGAAGTACAGCTGGGAAAGACCCCAAAGAATACAGGGAAGTGTGAGGAAGTGAACTCTTTCCAAGAAGCCAGAGCCCCTTTCAAAGCTTTGGCCCTAGGTCCCTCCAAAGCAAATTATGAGTTCGGAGAGCCCAGGGGGCACTTCCGTTCCCTTCCTATTTCACAGGAGCTGCAAAACCCACAGTGCCATGCTGCTTTTAATAGCACCTGGGGTGGGTGGGTGGAGGGGCCTGGTCTTTGACCACAGAGAGAACTGTTGTCTCCAGGGGTGTCCGACTGGCCTCCATCCTGAGGATTACCGTAACTTTTTAATTAAGGCAAACTTTGCAGGGAGTGTGGCCTTTTGATGTGGCAGCTGCAGCTGGAAAACAGGCCTGTGTCTTAGACTTTACTGCCTCCGACGTTCAGGAGGCCGCCACCCGCACGTCGGAGCCCACACCCCATAAACAGCCCAGATCGTGTATCTTGGGGGCACAGTGGACGTGAGGGGCTGGGACCACCGTGTTGTGAGATGACTGTGCCTGCTGAGGGTTTCCTGAGGCCTGGACCACCCCAGGCTCCCCCAAGGGATGGGGCTAGCGGCTTGAGATGGTCAAGGTATGGATAAGACGCTCTTGATCCCCGTGAGAAAGTTTTAGTACCAGGCTTGAGCTTCTGCAGTGTCCAGGCAAAGCTGGTGATAGGCATGGAAAAGAAGAAAGGTTTCCGCAGCAACCTAACACTTCAAGGGTCATTTCTGTATCCCACCTACAGGTGTCTGTCTCGGAATGAGGGGACAGCAGGAACCTGCCTCATTCATTTGCATCTCAGAGTCCTACACAGACCAGGTCAGTTCATTGTTCTTAACAGACTGAAAGCTGTACCTTTACAGAAAATTCCAACATGAATCTTGAGTATGTTGTCCATTATATTCCACACCTATTCTGCCGAGCCGGTCCTGTGTTCCAGGCACTTTTCCTAGGCACAAGAGACCCAGCAATCAGCAGTAGCTGCTGCCCTCAGCCCTCAGGTCCTGAGACAGCTGGTGTTATGACTGTGCTCAGCCTATCAGACAGCTTGGTCAGGGAAGGACAGAAAAAAGATGGGTTTTCAAACTGTCTCTTGGAGGAGCTGCAGCAGGAGGTTGGGCAGAGCTAAGGGCAGAGCTCAAAGCACTTAGAGGCCAGTGTCATAGTTCTTTGACATTTCAAAGCACTAGTTGAAACATTCATACAAATACTGAATTCAAGACCCTATAGTATCCATGTTTATTTTACCATAAGGTAATAGTATGACCATAGATCAGTGTGTGTGTATGTGTGTGTGTACACATGCAGATGACGCCTCCACCTCCTATCCTGGGCTTATATTTCCCTTGGCTCACAAACCTCCATGCCTGATGATCCACAGCAGGGGACACATCTAGAGGCCACCTGGACCCTTGAAAATCCCCACCAGGCCCTAGCCCCCGGCTTCTCTTTGCTTTCTTTCTTTCTTTAACAAGTCATAGCATAAATAAAGTAAACAACAAAGTTGGGGAAGAATATCTGCAGGTTATGTTGTCTAGATCTCTGCACAGCTCTGCAGGGCTGAAGTCCTGAAGCCCGGCGCTGTGCACAGGTGTTATTGTGGCTGGCCCGGTGGCTCTTAGGGGCCTGCAGCTGTGCTGCGCCTAATTCCTGATAAGAGGAACGAAAGCTCGAATTGCGTTGGGATAGGAGTTTTACCGGCTGCATTGGTACAACCCCAGTGTCCTGAAAGGGTCCAGAAACAGTCACTCTCCTGTCTGTGGAGAGCATTTTGGGAATAGTGTAGAGAAGGCAACTTCATAAACTGGACTCTTTTTTAGGTCAGTCACTTCCTTCCCAGGATCATTCACATATTTGGCCCTGGTTAGAAGCTGCATGGAAATAATGAGACGTGTACACAGACTCACCCAGCAGAGTCTGTGACCCTGCCTAAGGGAATAGTAAAAATACAGTAGACATTTTGCCTCTATTGTTTATCAGGAACTTCCACGTGTCACAGGTCCCTGAGCTCCATGGTAACCCTGCCAGGTAAGTATTTTTCTTTCCATTTTCCAGTCCAGGAAGCTGAAGAAGAGCACCACTGGCTGAAAGTCCAGAGCTAGAGGAAGAAGCCAGGGCTCCCACACACTTTCCTCTAGGGCACAGCCACCAGCCTGAAGGACTGCAGTGGCTTCTGGCAACACTAGTCAGTGTGAGGGAGGGCCAGGGAGTTACAGGGACTGCGAACCACACAGGGGCAGGTCACAGGAGCACAGTCAGGGTCACAGGATGGTTGTGTGCCTCTCCTTCTGGGTTCAAGGTTTGGTTCCACTACTGGGTACCTGGGGAGCCCTGGACAAGTTGTGAAACATCTCCAAGCCCTGGACTTTTTCTCCATGGAAAAGAAGTAATAGCACAGCTTCTGAAATATGGTTAAGGTGCTTATCCTATTTCTGGTCATATGCCCTTCACTCAGTGAATAGCAGTGTTGAAGGAAGAAGAGAAGGAGCAAGGGATGGAATGGAGAAGAAGATGATGGAGAAGATGCCAAAGGAAGAAGAAAAGAAGATGATGAAGGTTGCAATGGAGAAGGATAAAGAGGAAGAGAAAAATGGAGAAGAAAAGGAGAGGATTGAGAGGAGAGGAAGGAAAGGGGAAGGAACAGGTGGGAGGGGAGAGGAAAAAGAAGATGGGGGAAAAGAAGGAGGATGCTGAGGAGAAGATGGGGAGGAAGACAGAGGGCAGGAGGAAGAGCAGGAGAAGAAAGAGGAAACAGGAAGAGGGAGAGGAGAAAGCAGAGGGGTAAATGGAAGAGGAAGGGGAGGAAGAGAAGGAGGAGAAAGACAAGGAATAGGGAGAGGAGGAGGACGAGGGGGAGGGGAGGAGGGGAGGAGGAGGGGAAGGGGAGGAGGGGGAGGGGACCAGTGTCTCCCCCATCCAGTCCTTGGAAGGAAGAGTCGCATCATGAAGGGGAGAGCTGGGAAAACACCCTTTCCCCACGGCTCCCCACAGAGCTGAAGGGAATTCAGGAGTTCTGACCAAGCCCAAGAACTCACTACATCCCAGAAGCTCCATCTGGAGCTGGACTTGGAGCTTCCAGAATGATCTCAGATAGCTTTCTGCTGCCTCCAAGACCGTGCTCTGTGTAAAAACACAGTGAAACCCACTAGGATCGGGGGAGAGCTCAAGCCTTGTCCTGTGGCCAGTGCACCCTCGGCGGGCTTTTTTGTTAACAGAACAAATAAAAGGAACAGCTGCAGGAGTCCTCCACACCACAGCAGTCTCTCTGCATGAGGAGGGTGGGAGAGCCCGGGTCCCACACTGATGGGCACACTTGGGCAGCAGGGGACAACACCTACCCCAGGTGCTGCTCAGGGACTCCAAGCCTCATGGGCAGCAGCTGCAGCTCCTCCCCGGATTCTCTGGCCTAGGCTCCTTCTCCTTGAGGATGGGTAAGTCCACAGCAGGATCGCCCGATCCCTCCCGCCCAGTGTCCTTCCTCCAGCATCTTTTCCGGCTACCTCATGGCTCCCTGCTCTCATTCTTCCTGCTCCTCCATCCCTCTCGCCCTTCTCTTAGACTAAGCTCCCCTCATGCTCCAACTGGGCCGGCATGCGATGGCCTAGCACCTCAGCCCCATAGGTGTCCCCCAAATGCCTGTCAGTTTAATGCATGAAAGAGAAAATTCCGTGTTCACTGAGAAATGGGAAACAGAAGACCATCCTTTCAGATTCTTATAGATTCTGTTTAAGACGGAGCCCAGAGTATTTTACAGCTTGGGATGTCCTTGTTTTATGCCCCATGGAACTGGGGGAAAATCACAACCCTGGCTGGCTCATCCAAGCAGAGTGACACACATAGGAGCAGAAGGCAGTCCCCATGGTGTCATTGACACACACGGTGGCTGGGACAGCTGCTGTTCCTGTCCACCCACCGCACGGCCCCTTTCTGCCTAGAGTGCAGTTTCTTCTTTTGGTCTCACCCCTGCCATCCAGGTCAGGAGGTGGCCTGAGCTCTCCTTGCTCCAAGTCCCAAGCCAGGCAATTGAGCCCTAACATCCCTTGGCTGGCCATGCAGCAAAGCTCACTGAGACCACCCACTCCATGCTGGGGGTGCCCCTCTGAGGTCTGGCAAATGGATTCATCCCTCCTTTCTCTCTGCTACCCCACCTACTTCCAAGAAGTTCCCTTTATGATTGAATTAGTTGCGGGGGCTTCTGTTACTTAGAGTCCAAGAACTGTGAACCAACTTCTCTCTGCCTTGATTCCATTGGCAATTGGCACTGGGTAGCTCTTGGCTGTGGGTGTCTCACTGGTAACCAGTGTGGCAGACACCCAGTAAAGGCTGTGTCAGCCTGACACCTGGAGGCAGCCTAAGCTCCTACTCCAGGGATCCTCAGGCTCGGCACCATTGGCATTTTGGACTGAACCATTCTGCAATATGGGGGCTGTCCTGGGCTTTGCGGGGAGGTTTATCAACACCCCTGGGCTCTACTCATGAGATGCCAATTACATCCTCTGGGTGATAGCAGATGTCTCCAAGCTCAACGGCCTCTCTCTTGACAGACAAACTGACTTAGTGCCTGAACCAGTGTCTTGAAAGGGATTTGCTGAGTAAATCTGAACCATTTGATAGTAAGGAGTTGAAACTGCAGTCAGAGGGCCTCAGCCTCAGCCTGCCTCGGCTCGTCTTCTGCTCCGCCCGTAGCTCAGTGCTTCCTGCCCTCCCCCCTCTCCCAGTGCCAACCCTGAGCAAGAGTGGGAATACATGGAGAGAAATTCAAAGGGCAGCACAGAGATGGCATTGGACCATCCGTGACCGCACCCTAGCGAGTCTTTACTTGTGGAAGTTAAACCTTGCTTCTTGGCCAGCTAGGTGAACTTGACACTAACCAAGAAAAGTGAATCAACACCCAGACCAGTGGAGTCAGGCTTCAGTATCGACATTTCACTTATCATATTGGGTGGCATTCTGCAGATAGCTGGGAGATTGTTCTCACAGAGACAGACCTGTCTTTCTTCCGTCAAGGTCTGTTTCTGCTATAATGACCTGCATGGCGGAGTGGGAGGAGAAACAAGGTGAAATTAAAAACCTCAGAGATAGGAAGGCTCAGAGCTGCCCTTTCAGACCAAGCAAAACTCCAAGCCTTTCTCACACTCCAAATGGGAGCCTCTGTGAGCTTTGATAAGATGCCAATTGATGCTTTGTTCCCTCCTGCCCAAGCTGGGCTGCTTGCCTTGTGCTGAGACCATGGAGGCACAGGTCTGCCAAGGACAGCTAGCTGGTCCAGTGCCAAATAGGTGACTCCTCAAATAATGACCTTTGCCTCCTCAACTTGACCAACTCTTGGGTAA
This sequence comes from Hydrochoerus hydrochaeris, assembly GCA_004027455.1. Classification (NCBI taxonomy): domain Eukaryota; kingdom Metazoa; phylum Chordata; class Mammalia; order Rodentia; family Hydrochaeridae; genus Hydrochoerus; species Hydrochoerus hydrochaeris. Next base: position 31,602 of record PVLA01000189.1, on the reverse strand, counting down.
TAGCACACACTAAAAAGGGATGCAACCTTCAGTGCAGACCAGGAATGGGGAGATTGAGGTAGTGTCCCCTCAGCCACTAACAATAGAATTTAACAGTGCCTTTCCATTTCTCAGGTGGCTGCTGTTGGCATACTTCAGTGTGTGAGATTTATTTCAGCTCCTCAGTCTGAATCTGTTCTCCTGAGAACATGTACTTCGGCAGATTGGTATAATTTCATAAAGTGCAGGGAGGGCTGTGGAGCCCTTGATGGCTACATAGTCCAGGGTACGCTCCTAGACCAAATACCCTTACAGAGATGCACCTTTCTTGGCTTTGTTTTGTTAGCCCACAGCCATTGGCTTAACATCAAGATGTGGCAGGCAAGCCATGAACTTTAAAATCAAACACACCTGGTTTAGGATCTCAGCTCCTTCTCTTATTAGCTTAGTGGTAGTGAGCAAGTTTTGTAGCCTTCTAACCCTTATTTTCTTTGCTTTTGAAATAGCAAGATTCCATTCAGCCCCTAGTTAGTTTGAAGCGTTGAATTTCACAGAGCATGTGACCTGCAAATACCAAGGAAGTTCTTGATTCATTTTGGTTTCCTCTCTTCTTCATCTTTCTCTATTGGCCTTATAGGTCTTAGGTTTGCTAAAACAGGGCAGAAAAGCAGGGAGTCATCAAGTTATTTTGACACCTGGTCAAGTCCTGGGCCAGGATCAATTATTATCTACCGTTCACAGTGAGGAAAAGTGCTAGGTGTGGCATTTTATGACTTGGATTCCACAAATTGGATATGCTCTGCAGATGAATTTACAAGCTGTGAAACTTGAGTTAGTTGGGTCAGCCTCTCTGAGCTCCTGTATAAACTGGGATGATAGTGGCTGCCTGACAACCACCCTTTTTGAGAATTTTATCTCTCAGCCAGGCATGGTACCATATGTATAAATATATACAGTAGCGCACCATCATGAGATGGTATAAAATATCATTCTTCAGAGTGCTTTCCAGTTGGTGAAACAGGAGGCAGACCTTTTTTCTTCACCATACCTGGGGTCTCAGGGACTTGTATTCCACTGAGAAAATGAGAGAGGCATCTCCAAGCTGAAGCAGGAAGTGCCAGGGAATGACACAGAGCACATGGCTGTCTCCAAACTGAAAAGTGACTGCAATCTACTAGCTCCTTTCCTGGAACCTGGGTGAGAAATGCAATAAAATGTCTCTTCCTGTGTATTTTGCAGAACACATAACTCTCCTTGCCAAAGGTCCAATTTACCCATTTCTCACTTAGTCCTCAAATTATTGAATGCTGCAGCACAACAGCCAAAGTGCTGGGAGAAATGGTAAACCTAGCAAAAAAAAAAAAATAGTGAAATGATTAAAAAACATAATGTAGGGAGACTTCACTACCCAAGGCAACCCACAGCTATTCCAATGAGAACCCCACACTTTGGAAAGTCTCCCCTAGACACCTACATCCAACATGCACACCCTTCTGTCTATTGAGCCAACTTGCCAACTCCAGTACATGCAAATACAGATCTTACAGGCAAATGTGAAGCCCATTGCAGTGTTGTGAGTGTTGGAAATGGCAGATCAGTTTGATGAGCACATAATGCACAATCAATAAAGACTTGTCAAAATGAAAGGGATAGAGAACAGCTGCTTGCCGAATCCACTCTGGGGTGGAGAGTGTGCAGACTGAACAGCGAGGCGGCACAGTGCAGGGTGGACATGCCTGAACAGTGTGTCGCAGAAGGACAATATACTCTTGACCAGCATAGACCCACCCAGCCTGGGGGTGGGTCAGGCTGAACACAAAGAAGATCTAGCCTGGAAGCTCCTGGAACTCTTTACCAAGGAAAGAAAGATTTGTCAGGAATTGATGAGAGCACAAGACTAGGTTTTATAAAAATTAAAGTACAAAAAAAAAAAAAGAATGCCAACGAACAATAGCTAAGTGTTAGGGACAACCCAAAGATCTGTGGATGCATGGATGGGTGAAATGTGATACATCCATGCAGTGGAATATTATTCAGCCTTCAAAGGAAGGAAATCCTGATTCATGGATGAGCCTTAAAGAATTTCAAGAAATAAGCCAGATATGAGGGAGCAGATATTTTAAGATTCCAGTTATACAAGGCACTAGAGTGTCAGGGTCACAGAGAAGGGAAGTAGAACTGTGATTACCTGGACCTGGAGGCAGGGCAATGCAGAGTTACCGGTTGCTGAGTACAGAGTTTCATTCTGGGGAGATAAACATGTTCTAGAAATGGATGTCGGTAACGGTTGTACAACAGTGTGAATATACTTAATGTCACAAAAGTGTCTGCTCAAAAGTGATAAAAAAATTTTAAGTTGTAAACATTTTGCTACAGCAGAGGAAGTTAACATTTCAAAGTATTTCTCCCACTCCAAAGTGAATGTTCATTGTCAGTTGTCAACCTCTGACATCAGATGGGGAATAACTCGGATGCAAAGCATCAGGTTTCATTTATCTTTGCAACTTCCCAGTGGCAGTTTCTCAGATGTGGGCTATGAACCCCATGGGTTCCTCAAGACCCTTCCAAGATGCCCAGCAAGTCCAAGCTATTTCACACTGTCACCAATATGTGATTTGCTGATTGCTTTGCTGGCATTGTTTGCGCTAATACAAGACACAATGGTGGCTTGTACAGTCACTGGCGCCTCAGCAGGAATCAAGGTGGTGGCCTCCAACTCCACACATTATCATTGTATCCTGAGGCACTCATAGTTGAAAATATGTACTTAAGAATGTCCTTGATGAAACAGAACAAGTTTTTATTTTAATTAAATCTCACTCCTTGAGTACACATCCTCTTAATACATTGTATAGCAAAATGCAAAATTTTTATAAAGTGCTTCTGCTCCATCCTGCAAGACAATGATTGCTTGAAGGAAAAGCACTTGTGAATTCAGAGTCAAACTGAAATAGCTGATGTGTGTCCATGTCCCTCAACAGCAGTGCTGTTAGACAAGTCAAGATCCTTCAGAGGCGGGGATCTGGCAGGCCTCCCCCAATGATTTTCAAAGATGAATGAAGGAAAACAAAACCAATAGAGTTGCCAAAGCTAAAATGTAAACATTCCAAAGAAATTTAGGGTTTTGGGCAACTTTTACCCGCAGTTACAAGACTGAGTTCTTCCCAACACTTAGTAGGTTTTCTGATAAGACCAGTGGTGAAATAAATGAATGTAGTTGTTCGGTGTTGTGTATATAATTAAATGGGCCATTATTCTGGAAGGTTCTTGTGGTTAGCGAACCAAGAATTTCCATAACCAATGCATCATAATCCGAAACTGTGCCTGGGTCACTGATCTATTAAAAGGCCAGACAGATTCTTAGAATTTACTGCAACCAGGTACCACAAGTTTACTGATGCAGCTTTGGCTTCTATGTCATATTAAATTGAAGAGACTACCAGCTGTCGAGCTTTGGAGCAGCTTCAAAGAAGACCCAAAAACCTACCATCGTCAGAAAAGGTAATGTTGTTCTCTTTTCCAACCCAAAGGTGAGTGAGCAAAGTTTTCTCCCCACCTCCGAAGACATTTCATAACACATGAATGCAGACACAGACATGAGAACTCAGTCATCTTCTACTGAGCCAAATATCTGCAAAATTATTGCTGTTATCTTTCTTGCTAGTTTTGTTTTGTTTCATTTTTTCTTGGCCAAACAGTTGTTTTGAATAAAAAATCATGCTAACATGTAGTGAGTTATTTATTGTTTGCTAAATGCATTATTAAAAGTCTTATTTTCAGTATTAACTTTTCATAGAAATCAATACAGTTCTGTTCAGCAAAAGCTCTTTGAGCTCCTTGGTCATTTTTAGGAGCCTGAGATCAGAGAATTTGAGGTCCTCTGCTCTAACAGAGTCCTTAACGCAGTACTTATGTCACAAAGTACATATATGAATGAATGAATGAATGAATGCGTTGGTAGCAAAAATATGCCTCCAAGTGGTGGAAAGGAAACAAATGAGTGATTGTAGGAAACTTCCAAAAGATCAGCCAAGGTGGGGGATGTAAGTGGTTCCTGAGTGTGAGATTACATAGATGGATAAAATTTTCAAATTATGTTTGGACTGATTTAATCTGGTCAAGTAAGTGCAGTTTGCTTGAAACCTGCAAGTGTACCATGGCTATTATTTCATAAACCTCAAGCTTTTTCTAGTAGGAGGAAAAGGAAGGACATAATCTCTACTTGGAAAGTCCAACTGCTGATTCTGGCTCCTCCCACACTGCTCCTACACTGCGCATTCATTGCCCTGTGCCACCCTGTCACCATCACGCTAGGGCAGGGCCTCATCACCTATCTTGGTGAGCATTTTTAAGCTTTCTGAACCATGTGGATTTGGCTGCAGTTTCTCACCTCCAAAGTCAAGGCACAACTGCAGCTCTGACACAACAGAAAGAAAAAGCATAGTCAAGGTTACATAGGAAAGCAGTTAGTGGCTGAGTTTGGCCCAGGGCCAAATCCCCACCTAAATAGCTGCATAGAAGGAGGCAAGGGGACCTGGAGAGAACTGCCCTCTCCACACCTGATCACCATGAATTCTGAATTGCCAAATTTGCAAGTATCACCAATTCCCTGCAAATAAATTGGGAAAATCTTCCCAAGATGGTGGCTGGTCTGCAAGGTACCCTGGGTGTATCCTTTCAGGCAGCCAAAGGGTATGGGGGATGCCAAAGCAGCCAAACCTGCCTTAGAAGGACAATATTTACTCACAGTGAGCTTAATCCACTGGTGTCTCAGAACAGTGGCCAGACAGGAAAAAAGGAGAAAGGCAGCTTTGATGGCCTGTCCCCAGTGCCACAGGAAGAATGGTAGCTGTCACTTGAACAGCGCTTTCTGCTGCGTGACATGACATCATAGATCTAGATGAGGACACTTCCTATGTCACTCCCACATGGGAAACAGAGTCTCAGTGGAGTGTCATTGCCAAAAATCCCAAAATCTGTGCCTCTCTGTCAGAACAAAGGGGTGCATTCTTAGAAAGTGACTTTCCACTGGCATCACCTCCCTTCTAGTGCACCAAGCTTTGACAGCAGCCTCTGCCAGTCCCAGGCACATCCTCCCCCCAGCTGCCAATCTGCCCGTCAGATCAGGCCACACGCATATGGCAGCAAAGACAGGGGAGAGGAGCTGCAAAGTGGCGACCATATGGCCTAGAAGGCTCTCCAGGAATTTCACGGGGCATATCATGCAAGCCAAGACCCAGGTATTCGGGAACCCAAATCCAGAAGGAGAAAAAGAGAAACTGCAGAAAGCACTGCTTAGCTCTGAAATACCACAGAAGTGTCAGACAAGAGTTAATACCTGTGTTACAAAGAGCTCTTTAAGAAAAAAGGTAAAAACTCCCAAAGGAAACAGAAATATAACTGTTTTAATAATAATAATGAAGAGATAACTCACAAAAGAGCCACAAATGACTACTACTTTTACAATGAACTCACCTTTATTCTTAATAAATGAATGACAATTTAAATGGGACATATTTTTACATATATTTTCGAAGAATGTTGGTTGTAAGTGCAGCAGAAGAAAAACTTCTGGTATCTCACTGGTAGCAGGAAAATGGGTCCATATCAGCTGGGCCTCAATCAGCTAATACATGCTGAGAACCATAAAAGCATTCAAAATCTTACTCAGTAATTCTACTTCCTTGACTAGGCACAGAAGAATGAAGACTAGCACCTCCCCTGTGGCAGAACATCTACCTCTATTAATAGAATCCACATTGCTAATAGCTTTTTTCTGGCAGGCCCCCAAGTTGCTTGTTATGTACTACAAACTAAAACTCGCAAGACTCCTTTTTCATCTATAAATTATTCTGTAAACTCACATCTAGTTTCCTTCCTACATGAGTCTAGGGTTGGGGCCCACAAGGCAGAACCTGGTGTTTATTTTTTGAATGAACTGATCATTTTAACCCTACAGCTATCACTTAAAACAGCCTGAGCGTCTCCCAGCTTAGTATCTACTTCCAGTACATCCATGGAAGACGGGGTCTTTGTCCAGGGCAGCTCTCCAAACTGTTCTTCCTCACCGCTTCAACAGTGCTCATTTGAGAGAGCTCCAAAGGAGAGTTCAGGAGATGAAAGTAAATACTACTAAAATGTTGATTGCTTAAAAAAAAAAATCCTGAAAGAAATGAAAAGAAAAAAGAAACAGAAGAACAAAGCCTTCCTCAAAACCTCCACTTGTGGCTCATTCATATGCATATTTAGGGGCAGAGGAGAGGAGACGCCTAAGAGAAGCTGCACCATTTTGAATGAGCCTGGGTGACCCTGTACTATAGTCCTGTTTCTAGGTGAGGGACCTTAGAGTCATCCAAATTCTCCTTTCTCCTCTGCCATGAGGCAGGAATCTGCACTTGCTATTCCCCAATAACCTCCAAGAACCTAGGATGGCCCCTCGCCTTCCAGCGGTACTCACTCAGTCTCCTGGCTGTGGATGCGTTTGTTGAATGAGTGAACACAGCCCCATGAGGCTCGCTGACTTTGCTGGCCCACCCAACACGGAGCCAGGGGCCAGGGATGCCGCTGCTTCCTCCCTCCTGCCTCTGATCCTCTGTTCCTAGAATCACAGGATGTTCAAGGCAAACAGACCTGCACAGGTCACACTCTTCCACATCAAAGGCCCTTCATTTCCGCAGGTCCTTTCCTTGGCAACCACACTCAACATTTCCGTCACTCATCATTCAACAAATATTTGAAGAGTGCTTATTTTATACAAAGCAGAAAGCTAAGTAAGTAATACCACATCTCTGACCTCCAAATCCCTTTCCACACTCAACATCCTCTGATTCTAAAAGTCTCACCCGGGCTTGCAACCTGTACAACACGGGGACCCTGCAGCCATGGCTGCTCTGTCCCTGGCCTGGCTCTGATGTTTTGGAGAAGATAATTTGACCAAGAAGCTCCACTGGCTCAAAATGTCAGCCCACAGGCGAGGGTAAGGGCACAGCCCACAGAGCCTGTCACACCTGGTGGTGGTGTTTCTGAGAAGGGGCTGGGATCACAGTGCCAGGGTGGTATCAGGGACATCAGGGACTCAGCCAGGAGCACAGGACCCTCCCACACCCCACTCAAGGACTTAGGGGTGACAGCATTGGTCCTTTTAACTCCTCATAATGCCACAATTCAAACCTCCAAGCTACCTCTGTTTTGAGACTTGGTTGAAAAACCAAGCTTTCGCTATCAGCATCCTTCAAGGAGTCGAGCAAGCAGGAGGAAACCAACCTCAGCCTCAGTCACAGCTGGAGCCACAGCTTTGACCTCAGAACCACAAGTCCACTGTCTCGCTCAAGGCCACCCAGACACACAGAGGCCCTCTTTTTCAGAGAAAAGCTATATGGCTCTATGCCATGTTACAGGAGTAGATTCTCTCAGTGGTATATGGTTGAGAATTAAGCTCACATTGTGGCTTGGATCGTAAAAGTCCTCCAAAGGCCCACATGCTAAAGGCTTGGTCACCAACTCTTGGTCCCACTGGAGAACATTATGGAACATTCAGGAAGCCTAGAAGAAGAAAGTGAAGTCTTTGGGAATGTACCCATGAAAGGGATTCTGGGGCTCTGGACTCCTCTACTTTCTCTTTTTCTTCTTGGCCACCATGACATGAACAGAACTCCTGTGCCACTCACTTCTGCCATTATGTACAATGCTGCTAGAGGTCAAATGCAAGGAGAAAAAATGAGTATGAACTGAAACCTCTGAGACCGTGAACTAAAACAAATCTTTTTCTCTTTTTAAGTTGTTTTACTCAGGTATTTTGTTATAGCAACAGAAAGCTGACCAACTCAGTTCACTGGAGGAACATTCTGGAGGTGGAATACTGTATAGCCAGTAAAAGACATGTCCACAAGATATCTTAAGACATGTGATAATATCCTTGATGTAATGTAAATTGGAAGTAGCAAATAAACAAATTAATGGAGACAAGGAACCCTAATATTGTGCTTCTATACCACATTTCCTCCACTTTAAAGGCACTAATTTTAATATACATAACTGACCAAATAGTTTGGGGAAAAAAACCAAAACATTAAACAACTATAAGAAACAATATGATTTCAGAAACACCAGAAAGTGAAAGATGTACATTCCCAAAGTAAAGGAGAGCATAAATTTATCACGTAAATGCATATGCATAAGATTAACAAGAAACACTTTAAAGAAGAATATTTTTATTCTTCTCATTCTTTTCAGTATCTTTTAATGTTTTTTGTGTTTATGTACTAGGTACATTAATTATAGTCATCAGAAATAATAAAGTTTCTGTGTAGAACACTAAAAGCAAATAAAAAATATTTCACACAACAGTTGGACTTGTGCAGTACATTTCCCATCTCCTCATCTTGACAGTTTTTGATCTTCTTTACTTTGTATATTTCTCCCCCATGTTTTCTAAGCACAATTTAAGACTCATCTCTCTGGACCCTAGTAAGGCTGCCATTGCACCTACCTCCTCTCCACTACCTGTTAACAATGCACTCATGGCTTCAGCCAAGATCTCTTTGAGCAATGTCTTGGGATGAGGGCCACAGGCAGGTTTAAGTTCCCACCCATACTGTGAATAGAATCCTTTGTGGGAAGTAGGCTGTGAAAGATTGCATAGACTCTAGTGCTGGTGGAATCCTTGCTTTTCTCTGAAAATGGTACATGTCAATCTTTTTCCCTAAAAATCACAAATATTATCTTGACTATATATACATTCTTTCCTTTTTCCTCACCTGCTAAGAGACTCAGTCAAGTCAAACACATCTCCGGCACCTCTGTTGTCCCCAGTATGGAGCTATTCATGTGTATTTTTCTCCTAGTTTCTATTTTTTATTCGTATGTTTTTAATACATAACAATAACATTTCCCAATGCTATCATCACTACTTCAGCTCTACCTCAGATCATCAGGCATTAGGTGATCGTAAGGGACATACAACCAAATCCCTTGCATGTGCATTTCACTGTAGGGTTTGTGCTCTTATGAGAATCTAACTGATTTGACAGGAGACAGTGCTCAGGTGGCACCACAAGTGATGAATGGGAGCAGCTGTAAATACAGATGAAGCCTCACTCGCTGATGCCACTGTTCAACCCCTTCTATGCAGCCCAGAGATCAAGGATACCAGTCCATGTCTGGGAGCTGGGGATTCCTCCTGTGACCATTCAATAAAGCCACCCCACCCACTCAACCTCTTTCTCATCACCCAATCTTATTTCCCTTACGGTATTTACAATGCTTGAAAAGTCTTTCTTCTTTTGCTTGCTTATCTTTTTTTTGACCTCTTCCTTGGCCCATTCTGTCTAGTGTTGTATCCTTGCTGCCCAGCAGGCCTGAGATGCTGTAAATTCTCTGTATCTGTTGAAAATGGTGAAAACCTGGTTCATCTTCGATGTCCCCTCGCCGTAAGACTTGTGCAGGGCTACCACTCCTCAGGCTTGTGTTTGCATTTCCAAATGAGGAGGACTCAGTGCTGCAAGGGCCGCTCATATCCTTACAGGACTGGGATATCTGCCCACAGTGGGAAAGACTCCAGGACAAGTCCTGGCAGGAGGCTGGGATGGAGAGCTGGTAGAGAAGAGGCTGGCAAGGGAGCAGTGATGCGGACCTGCCCAGGGCCATCTGTCAACAGGATCAGAGGCAGGCTATGGAAGGTCCAGAGAGGCCTGCAGCCCCAAAGTTGTCCCAACAAAGATTCTCTGTCGCTGGTCATTAATTTACTTGCCAGACACTCAAAACCACATTAAAATTATTTGCCCTGGAGAAGGAAAACTTCCTAAAGAGACCTCACACGCTTCAAGAGATCCCTTCATGGAGATGGATTTTTCCTGCAGTGGGAAGAGACCATCGCTTTCTTTTTTTCTGCTGCCTTCTGTACTGAGAGTTGGAAACATAGGTCCAACTAAGGCTGGCTCTTTTGTCCTCAAATTCTCTTCTTGAGAAGAAGTCTTCCAGGCTCCCCTGCCTGAGGGACCCCTCTGCTATTCCCTACCTCAGCCCAGGGTGCTCTCTATGGTTCCAGGAAGATACTTATTGGGGTACAGTAAGAAGCTCCCAGCCTACTTTGTCTTAGGCTGTTCTGTGTTGCTCTAGCAAAATACCTGATGCTGGGTAATGTATTTAAAAAGGCTTATTTGGCTCATATCTTTGATGTCTAGGAAAACATGTGATGCTTGATGATGGATCCCTGGCTGCCTAAAAGCATGGTAGATGACACAAAAGCAGGAATTGTGCAAGGGAGCTCACATACAAGGCTTGGAGAAAGAAGCAACAGACCAGGGAGGGCCCAGGCTCCCTCCTTTATACAAAACAATCCTGTGAGATCTAACCCAGTCCTGAGACCAGCATTAACCCCTTCACAAGCATGGAAATAACCCCACCACGTCTCACCAGGGCTCCCCTCTTCAAGGACCCACCAACTTCCCCTTCTGTTCCACTGGGGACAAACCATGTCTAAGTCACTGTGGCCTCCCAGAAGTAATTCAGCCCAGTTATTCTAGGACTAGGGATGATCTCCAATTCCTTTTTCCATCATCCTCTCTTGGGATCACCAGGGCAATTGAGGGCAAGGAATAGCCCTGTTCCCCACTCAGTATACAAATCACTCCAGTAAGTAACTTCTCTGGGAATTACTGGGGAGACAATGGGTCTGGAAGGTACAAAGCCCTTGAAAACCCTGCCCACCTCATGACTCAGAAACATCCATGCTTGGAGAAGAATCAGAGTGACCAAAGAGGGGAGTGCTGGAGGGCAAGCCCCATTCCTACCATGAAGCCATGGAACAGGCGGGGTGGCAAGAGAACCACTGCTTTGTCTTAGAGATACTTGGACCTTAGAGCTTCAAAACCTTAGGGCCCTTGGTGGATGAATACCAAGTAGCTTCTGCTTTTACACACACACACACACACACACACACACGACCAAAGCTTAGTCACTCCCAGAAACCCAAGGAATTTTAGAGAGAGCTCCTGTTCAGCTTTACCAATTTGGGGAACTTCAAAATCCTTCTAGAAGGTTAGTCCCAAACATAGACTCTTGCCATTGCGCAGTTATTGTACTGAGGCTCAGCGGTTTATACAGGAACATGGAGACCGAGCCATGTTCTCTTGCATTCAGTCACCTCTCCCTGAGGCCACACTGGATCTCGGTATAAGATTTCCACTGCCATTCCACCCCCCGCCAACTTCCTGCAGGGCCTAGCTGAAATCTGTGTCATACACATGTATGAAATATTTAAGCCTCTCCTGAGGAGCTTTGTGTCACTTCTAAATCAATTTATTCTAATCTAATCTTCATCTGCTATGGTTTTCTGGGCCAGCGCCATCAAGGAAACCTCTTGGCAGGTGAGAGAGACTGAAAACACAGAACATTTGTTTTTAATGGTTCCTTTAGAGCTGGCAGCCTCCAACATGGCAAAGTTCACCCACACCATGAAATACGATTGGTCCTTGGAAAACACTCCTATGTTCTCAGAGTTTGTGCTGACGGGTGGTGGCCCAACCAAGCATAAAGTCACAGGAGCGCCTTGGAGCTGGAGTAAGGCCGAGTGAAGGGCGGGAGGCCACGGGGTCCAGCCAACCACTGAGGGAAGCTGGGAGAGATCCTGGCAGAGGCACGAGGTACGGCAAGGCTCTGTGTTCCTAAGTGGACTTTTAACAGCTTCACCATAAAAGGCACTGTTTTCTCTGTTTCTGCCTGGGCTGCAGTGCTAGTTCCTTTCCCCAATTCCTTTTGCTTTGATAGGAATGTTCCAAAATGCAGAAACCAGCTTCAACTTGCTTTTCCATTGAGCACAGCTGGGGAACTCCGGAAGTCCTTGGGTCCAGAGTACAGGAAGCCTCATGGTGGCTCCAGTGTCCTGTCTGTGATGTGTCAGGGAGGTCCTGGGAAGCCCTTCCCACCAGGTCCAGGATTCTCGATGTTCCATTCTAGCAGGTCCTGCACCCTCCACCCCTCCAGCATTCCTACCCACCCAATCCTGGGCCAGAGGTAATCAGCACAGAAGTACCTGCACTGCCACCCCTGATCCCTGATGTCACACACCAGCCTGGAGTCCTGGGGCTGACTGACCTACTCTGGGTCAGCTCTGCCTGTACAGTAGGGCTTCTCTGAATGAGACCCCTCAAAGACAGAGTCCCACCAGTACTCCCCAATGGAGGACAGATGAGGTCAACCCTTGAAACCATTCTGACTGACCATGTTTCTATTACCTGCTGCTTCGGGGACATCAGGGACCATCACACTGCCAGGAGTCCAGGGCCTCCCTATCTGGGTGAGACTTTAATGTTTTCAGAACACAGGCTTGTGCTGAATACAGCAAGGGAGGATGGAGTTCAAATCTTATCTCTGGTACGTCTTGACTCCGTGGCATCAGGAAACTATTTCCATTCTCTGTGCCTCAGTTTGCGTATCTGAAAAGCAGGTACAATACCAACCCCTACCTGAGAAGAAAACAAGGACTGTCCTAGAGGGTGCTGCACACACTGGCTGGCAACAAGAAGCCTCCCAACATGGGTGCCATTAAGTATCCTTTTGGGCACCAGACCAGGCTCTCCTCTTCTTCAGAGGCTCTCGAAGGACATGCTCACTCTTTGCAGTCAGTGACAGTCAGCCATGTAGTAGTGACTAGACACCTCCAGCCTAGAGTATGTAAGCTCAGGCATGATTTTAACAGTCTCTCTGCCCTTCCTGGGTGAGCCTGAAGCTGCTTCCTGCTATGTGGTATCATCTGCTATCACTAGATGATAGATCTCATCCAGCTGGCTTCTCGCACAAGATCCATGGAGCAGTGTTCTCCACCAGACCCTGCAGGGCTGGGTGTGGAAGCCAGAGTGAGCCTTCACTGGGGCATCCTGACTCTTCTTCCAGCCACTATCCTCAAGTGACCGCTCCAGTTCTCCTGCCCCCAAGTCAGCTGTAGACCTGCAGGCTACCTGCTGCTTTTGGAACCTGGGCTGAGACACCCTGCACCTTCCCCTTCTCCTGGGTGAGCTGCAGCCATTACCTTCTCTTTCTCCCTTCTGGTCCTCCTCACTCAGGTCTGAGCAGGCTGGGATAGGGACCAGGTGAAGGGTGGCAGAAGAAGCCAGCTGTCTGGAGCTCAAGATGGACCATCCCTCTGGCTGAAAGCACAGTGTTTAACCTAAAGCCCTCTCCCCAGCACACGGTCCTGACCAGCCTTCCTAGGAGACACAGAGAGATCACACACACACACACACACACACACATCTTCCTTTCTGTGAATCTACCAGACTACCACTCCTCCACGGGGTACAGTAGGCAGAACTTCTCCAAGACAGTAGAGTCAGTGCTAGAAAGACAAAACCCACACTTCCTCCATTGTGCAGAGAAGGGAGGGGATTTTCCTTCTGCTACAGTGAGGCAATATCACTCATGAGGCCAGAGTCCTGCGGTCAGAAAAACCCAGGGCACCAATGTCATCAAAAATAACTTTTCTGGAATCTGAAGTCTGTTTGGCCATAGATCAGTAGTCAAGGGGATGGAGTGGCTTGCACTATGCTGTCTTTCTCAGAGGACCACAGGTCAGAGTCTGCCGTGGGGCTGTGCCTGCCGGGGCACCCTGCAGGGCAGGCCCTGTCCATGTACCCAGAAAGCAGGCCTCGTGGTGTGTCCTTGGCCCTCACCCTGACCTGCCATGTCTTCCCTAGGCTTCGAGTCTAGTACAGAAGAACCTGAGAAGCAAAGATGGTGAGGCAGGGGGGAGCCTTGAAGGCTGAGAGAAGATGGCCATGTTGAGTGTCCCTCTAGGGCCTCCACCAAGCAGTCATTAACCCCTGTTATGCTGGACCACCCACTACCTCCCATGGTGGCCATGTTGTCTAGGACTTTGTCTCGCTGTCTGAATTGGAAGACCCTCCTGCCCCACATCTGCCCTTCGAGGTTACATGTGCCTTGCACCCTTAGATATAGGAGCCCTGGCAAAGCTTCTCACAGTGAAACTGTGAGTGGACCCCTGTGGCATCTGGTGACTGTGGAACTGGGCTGGCCATGCTTCTCAGATGTGTGAGGAAGGTGACCTGACCTGATTTGGATCAGAATTCCCATATCTTGGGATGCCCTTGACCTACTGGGACAGCTGGATTTCCTTCTGTGGCCATCTGGGTATCCCTGCTTTCATGTCACCATCTCTTAGGTGAACCAGGTAGCTGGCCCCACGTACTTTTCCAGACATAGGCAGAGTCTCCAGAGGACAAGCTGGGACAAGGCAGACTGGCACACTGTCACTTCCCATCATGGCTCAGCCTTGGCCACCACGTTAGTCTCAGTTAAACCTTATCTTCATAGATTTAGCCTCGTTCTAGGCTGCAACCATCTTTCTGGATCTCTCTTCAGGTGTCTTGTACACTGGCCAAAGCCCAAAGTTTAGGTGCTGGAAAAACACTCTGTCCTTGATGAGGCCGGGGCAGGGGTGTGGCTGTGGAAGGGTGAATAATCCGGACCACTTGTTCCCACTCCCCAAGTAAAGCGATACTGGCTTCTGGCCATAGATGATGTAACTCCTTCCTGACCCCTCCCTCCCCCGCAGGGAGCACAGTTCCAGGGCCTGAAACCCCCTCTACTGCTGCCTCATCCACCTCCTCAACCACACATATGCACCAAGACCTCATCACCATGTGGCTTCAACTCTCTCTCCTCCTTTTCCTCCTTCCTTTCTTCCTTCTTCAGGCAGAGGCATCTGGAAAGAGAAAGACGGTCTTGTATCAACCTCATCAGCATCTTGATCAATCTCCTGTCACCGAGGAAATTTCAACATGCCAGGCTTAGCCTCCCTGAAGTCTGGCAGGGTCTCTTGGAGGTTGCTTCACTGTCCAGTGTATTCCCCGTTGCCTCCAGTTCTGCATCTTGGCCATATTTTCACATATCTTTTTTTTTTTTTTTTGGTACTGGGGATTGAACTCAAGACCTTGCACTTGTCAGGCAGGCGCTTATGCCACTGAGCTAAATCCCCAATTTTCACATATCTATAATCCGGATGTCAGCTAAGCTCTTTGCTTCAACCTCCAACTCCAAGATCTACAAAAGCCCATAGAACTCCTTGTGTTTGACCACTTTCTACTCCCACAGAATCCAACAAGCATTTCCAGACTTAGCATTTCTGTGGCCTCAGAAGCCCCCTCACAACTGACATGGCATAAATATCAGAACTCTGCTGAGGCCATTGGAAGAAGGATGGGTGACATCACAGACCTCACAGCCCACTGGACAACCCCAACCTGGCTCCTCCATCCCTCCTCTGTTTCCTTCCTGACTGCCACAAGAAAAAAAAACAACCCTGTATGCCCTTTTGGGTCTGTGTGCCACCACTTGGGCCTTTGGGAACCCTAACTTTAGCCTCAAGAGGAGCAGAGAGAAGGGAGGGGGAAATTTTCCCTCATTTCAATTTATGTCAATTATTTCTGACCATGGTTTAGGTCCCAGGCTGAGCTTGTCCCCAGCCACCCAGAAGCGTCTGGGCTCCAGTCCCAGTTATATGCCGAAAAGCAAAAGAAGGAGGAGGCCTTCCAGGGAAAAAGTTAACAATGCCTCATTGCTTTAAAAATTATGGGGGCTGACTCATCCTACATCCCTAAATTTATGATGTTGCTCCCCAACAACATAGGAGAAAAAGAAGGCTGACCTCCCTCTTTACCCTGCTGACACCAGCCAGCCTGGCTCCTGAGGCTCACCAGGAATTAACCCCCCACTAACCAGCCAGCAAGCGCTGGGCTACAAGGAGCAGGGTCAAGCTCAGTGCCTGAGAACCCAGATGCAATCCTTCTGCTGGTACCCTTGAGGTTGCCTCCTCCTGAGAGGCCATGCTCTACCGGAACAATACCCACAGAGCCCAGTGCTAGGGAATATGCGTCCAAGAAACAGAATCAGGGAGGTATCTCAAAACCTGACTGGTACCACCCTGGTGTGCAACACTAGACATCCTGTTTGTTGAGCTCAGAAAATGCCAGCTGATTTCAACATGTCCCTCCCTTGGTTAAGTCCTTCATTAGGAAGGCGAGTCACTGTCACAAAAACCACAGGTCTCTTCCCAGGGGGTTTCTGAATGGACCCACCAGCGGCACAGTTGTCTGCCTTGCTGACTGAGACAGGACAGAATGGTGACTCTGCACTAGACTCAGAGGCTGAGCCCCGGGTGGGCACGGGGCCTGCAGCTGCCATAGGAGGGAGGGAGGGTGGAGCAGCTGAGTCAGGGCAGCACAGAGGCCTGGGTTCTGTAGAGACAGCCAAAGGCCTGGCCCAGCTGCCTCTGTCAGGCTGCCAGGCTCCAGAGCTGCCCCGGCAGCTGCGAGGCTGCCTGGTTGGGGTCTGCTGTCTGCTGGCTCCTTCTTTCTCCTCCCACCCAGTGCCTCTCCTTTGCTTCTCTGCCTCCAGCGCCTTCTCTGTGTGAGCTCCCTCCCTCCCTCCCTCCTGCCTCCCTGCCTCTCTGGATCTTTCCATATCTGTCTGCCTCTGCCTTACCCTATGTCTCTCTCTCTTGTGTTTTTCCTTCCTCTTTCTGTTTCTCAGTCTTTTTCACTCTATGAATCAAGGGGAGGGGAAAAGAAGAATCCCAAGCAAAATCCAGGTGGGATCCTGCTGAGCCTTGAACATTTGCACCTCCCCCACCAAATGTCCAAGTTGATCCCTAATTCTCAATGCTGTAGCAGGCAGAGGCAGGGCCTCCAGGTAGTGGTGAGGTGGATGTGAATGCAGAGCCCTCAGGAATGAGATCAGCACCCTTGAAAGAAGTCCGAGGGTGCTTCCTTGCCCCTCTGCCATGTGCCAGACCTTACCACTTAAGAACCAGAAAGCAGGCCTTTAGCCAACATCAAATCTACTGGCACCTTGAACTTGGACATGCAGCTTCCTGGACTATAAGCAAACAGTTCTGTTCTTTAAGTCACCGTATCTGCTATGTTGTTACGGTAGCTTGAATGGACAGATTAGATCCTTCACCCTTCTCAGTGTATCCAAAACAGTTGAAGATGGGTCCCCTACCCTGCACACAAGCAAACAATTACACAATTAGATGCCTAGAGCCAGGGACAGCCAAAGGGCAGGGCCAGCATGGCACTGCACCGACTTAGCACACACTAGAGAGGAAGGGTCCAAGGGAGCAGTGGACATTTGCAGAGACCAGGAGAGAACTTGAGGTCACAACTCACAGGTAGAATTTCCTAAGGCAGAGCAGGGGCAGCCCTCAGGTATTGGGAGCCCTAGGCCAAACCTTGGTCCATCTGTGAAGTGGGGAGAGCTCAAACAGAGGCCATCTGAGGAATAAGGAGGCCTGTGGACATTGCTGTGTGCCAGGCAGAGAGGGAGGGCACTGATGACTCTCACCAGACACCTCCTTATGGAATGGGCTTTCATTCACAAAGGAGGTTGCCACAGACCACACAATGGGCTTTGTTTCTCAGTCAAGAGGAAAACTTGATTTTTAACATGACTTCTTCTGTAATTGGGGGAAAAGGCAGCTGCCTTGAGGCCAAGGGACAGGATATGAGTGAAGGATGAAAGAAAAAAGATGCTGTCAAGCGATGACTTTATCCCCACTTAGGAGCAACCCCAGAGACCGGCAGCAGGCCTGAGCCTACCCAGTCACACGCCCAGCATCTCCTGCCCTCCCTGTGAAAGCTATCTGGGGAAACCGAGGAAAAGACAGAGTAAAATGGTTCCCAAGGTCACAGAAGATGCTAGAGTTTGTCTGTCACTTTCTCAGAAAGCACCATTCCTGGCTCCCTTTGTGGCATGGGTCACAGGCCTGCAACCTGGGTATAGATCTGAAGAGAGAACCAGGGCCTGAGTGTCACCCACACACAGGAGGTGCTGGGAAACCTAATCTGGGAATGGAAACCATGTTTGAGGACCTCCTTTCATGCCTATAGTAGACATCTGTCACGGTCACTGCCACTTTGAGACAGCTGTTCTGTGAGGGATGGCCACCATGTGTGTATCTGAGGAAACGAAGGTCAGGGGGTCAAGGGCAGGTGCACAGAGCAAATTCTAGGTCTCACACAGGAGCCACCAAGCTCGGTGGCTTACGACTTCGTTCGATGCTGGCAGATGCATGCGGATTTGTGGCTGTGTATGGCACACATGCACAGGCATGGAGAGTGTGTAAGTATTTACAGTATGCACACACACACTGATACACATTGCACACACACACACACACACACACAGTTTTTACAGCTCCACTGGCTCCTCTCCTTGCCCTGTGTCGCACAGAAAATTAGTAGAGTGGTGCAGTCACTAATCCCTTTCATTTGGATGCAAGCAAATGACAGGATCAGTCTCCGTCACTGCCATAGCTAAACCCCAGGGCTCTCCCGGGTGCCTTCAATAAGAGTCAGGCTGACCCACTTTCTCGGGCAAGTGCCTGTCTCCGGGCAGCTTTGGCTGGGAAACTGTCAGCCTGGTAAATATCACAGGCTTGGCAGGGTGGCTCCTGCTTCCTTGGCCGCTACTTTCCAGCTGCCCTGCCTGTTTTAGAGGACCGAGCCCCAGGGTCCTGCCCCAAATGCTATAGTCCAGCCGCCCCTTCACAGACTGCGCTTGTCTGCTGGGTGTGGAGGTAGCTGAGTACAGACGGAGGGCACTCTGTCCCTTCGCAGCCCAGCCTGCACCAGCATGGGGCAAGGGTCTAATCAGACACAGGCGCACCCTCCGGGAAGGAGCTGCTGGCGAAAACAAACCAGCAAGGAGGGCAGAACAAGCCCATTGTTCTCCAAGTACAGGGAAGGGAGCCGTCCATTCTGCCAGGAGGAGCACGGAAAGCCTCTCGGAACCACAGAGTGGAGACTGGAATTCAAATCAGAATGTCCTGCGTGAGAAGGGAGGAAGGGCATTCCAGTGGGATGGGGGCAGGGCATAACAGAGAGCTAAAGCAGTTAAACAAGAATGGCTGGAGGGCGGCTGGAGGCAGGTCCTGGCAAGCCTCCGGGCCCCACAGGAGGGGACACTGTGTCCCCAAGGCTTGGATCAGAGGAAAGGCAGTGGGATTCTAAGCAGAGTCGCCGAAAGATGCAGGCAGCCTGGGCTTTAGCTCTGGCCTCCTTGGGCCTGAGGCCAGGCCAACTCTGAGTACTTTTCTATGGCCTAGCGTTGTCACTCCATCCACAGGTGCCCAGCTTTCTCCTCTGTCCTCCTGGAACTCTGTTTCTGATCAAGTATAAAGCATTTTCCCCTAGACATTGCATCCTCCTCAGGGTTCTAGTAACGGTGCTCCTGGCAGGTCACTCACTTGAGACATCACAGAAGGAAGCAAGCCAGAATCCCCCAAGGCCAGGGGCAGGCACAGAGCCAGTCTTGCCCACACACTCTGAGTTTTACAAGAGTAAAAGACCCTGAAGCTGATGTTTGACCTTTGGCCTCAAGCCTCCAGATGCGAAGGTAAATGGAGACAGCTGTCTGCCTCTTTGAGGTCAGGAAATGTGTTCCTCCCCAAAGCAAGGACCAGCCACACCTTGGACCCCTAGGTTATTTCAGGGGATAAGGGACCACCTCTGAGCCTGAAGCCAGAATGGTGTCCCTGAGCAGGTCACAGAAAAGCTGTCCTCTCTACAAGTCCTCCTGGCCCTGGAACAGATGAGTGAGTATGGGTGGGAAGGGGTGAGGCAGATGGGCTTTAAGTGTGGGCCGGGGGCCTCCCTGGCTCGGCTGGTAGCACTCACCACAGGAAAGCCTTGAAATTGCTCTAGGGCAGGAAGGAGCTAGGGACATACACCTGCCTGGTTCTGAGGCTCAGAGAGAAGTGTCCTGACAGTCCCTAAGCAGGAATCAGTTGCTTTCTGAAACCAATTTTTATAACTTCAGCGCAATGAGCCACATCCAAAGGCATGCCTTGCCACACCGCCACCCCAGTTGGGATTTGAAGCCTTTTCTTCAACCCCGAAAACTTCTTCTTCCCCTTTGCTTCCATTCTCTCTTCCTCTGGCCACACTTCACTTTCCGTCATTATAGGTTAGATTTCACGTTTCTAGAGTTCTGTTTACAGATGGCCCTGTCTTGTGATGTTTTGACTTATGCTTTTTCAATTTCATGATGGTACAAAAACAATACAGCTACAGTAGAGATTGTACTTTAAATTCAGAATTTTGTTCACCTCCCAGGCGGGCAATGATGTGATATGATCCTCTCTTGAGACCCTAGGCAGAGTAGGATATTCCTGCCTTTTACAAAATGAAAACACATTATCTTTACTTTATAAAACCAACAGAAAAGGCAGACACAGTGGCTCACACCTAGAATCCCAGCAGTCTGGGAGGCAGAAGGTTTACAACTTCAAACCCAGCCTGGGTCACTTAGATCCTGTCTCAGAATTCTTTTTAAAAAAGACTGAGTATGTAGCTCACTACGCAAGTCCAAGATCCACATTTACATTCTGTAAAACAAAATAGAATAAGAAATAAAAGCAACAGAAGTCCAGAGAGGTAATCTGGCTACCCAAAATCATATAGCAAGCTCACAATAGAACGGACACTAGAACGAGGTTCCTTGTGTCTGGTCCTGGGATGTTTTTATCATGTCCACAGGCTTCTCTCTCCTCTGCAATTCTCCCAGAATCTGAGCTAAGGGGAAGCAGCCTGCGGGGACCCCGCAGAGACCGCCCTTCTCTTGGAGACCCAGGCACACTTCATCGGGGATCCTGTGCTCCAGCACCCCTTTCTACAGCGGCCTTGGCATGCGTAGTTGCCTGCTATGGGATTCCAGTCCTGCGTGGCCAAGGAGGCCACTGGCTCCTGCCCCCTGAAGTGATCCTCAGAACTACTTTCTGTTCCTCTGTCTCCCCACAGAACCTCTTGATTTCCAGCCCAAGAGGTGTCCAGATGGTAAGGGAGGGAGAGCAGCACCTGCTCCCTAAGTGGCTTTGCTGTCACTGTCCCGCTGAAGGGTGGTCTCCAGCAGGCCCACTGTGACCTCTGCTCTGTGTAAGGACTAGGCCCCTTGTGAGGCAGCCTCCCCAGTACCCCACAATCATCATGCCCTGCAGGTCCAGAGATATGCAGGCTGCGATATAACCCAGGCAGATTTATAGCCACAATGATGGACTCCAGGCAAGAGGGGAAGACTCTGCCCTGCCAGAAACAAAAGAAAATTCAAAGCCAGAGCAGTGATCAGGTGCTAACACCAACTGCCCCACAGAAGTCCAAGAGCCAGATGAAATATTCCTGGTGCAGCCCCCAGGAGGGATGAGGAGGTGAGACGAGGAGCCTGGTACTCAGAAAAGGCAAAGAGTGCTCTTTCCTCACTAAGCCAGATACCTAGAATAGCTGCCCCATCTGTAAAATGAAAGCAGAGAAACACCACCCACAACTCACAAAAGTGGACTCACCTCCCCCAGCATGAATGAGAAAGAAGATATCAGGAAGAAATCTGAGCCTTCAGTCTGTACCATGTCCAATGGAGGATCCCAAAGCTCTACCATCCACCAGGTATGAGATCCTAGGAGAAAATAATTACAGCAAACCTGCCTTGGGTAGGGGAGCCCCTAGGACTGTGTGCAAGAAGAATGTGAAATCCACACCTCCCACCTGGGACACGGTGCCTTCAGAAGCTGAGCTTGGAGTCAGCAGGATTGAGTAGGAAGAAAAGTAGAAGCCAGAACAAGGATCTCCAACCACGCCCCAACAGGAGTTCTGGATTGAGAGCTGTATAAGGACTAAGCTCCTTGTGAGCTTAGTGGATGGTCCTCCAGAACTGCAGATATATATAAGTTCTCAGAGCAAGGATGTAGTGTGAGTTCCAAGCAGGATATACACCAACAAACACTCACTTTTAAAGAGGGGAGCAACACATTAAAAGCTTGTAAATTAAATGCTAGGCGCAGAAGAATATTATTTAAGGCATAAAAGAGAAAATAGTTATATACCCAAATGAGATATTGGAGAAAGCAAGATAGGAAGAGTAAACTAACCTTCTTGGTTTTCATGATGGGAAAGTTTCTTAAATTATAATTCGATAAATAAGACATAAAAGAATATTGTGTATAGTTACAAGACAACCACTAGAAGAAGTAAAAATACTCCATAAACCTTCCACATTGTTAGAGGGAAAACCAATACATAAAGCCAGCCACAGAGATATAGACCATGAAGTAAAACACTTCCAAAGGAAGCATTAAAACCAAAAAGCATAGTATAAAATAATATGACAGAACTGAGACCAAATGTACCCTTTCATGTCATTAAATATAATGGGATAAACTCATCTATTATTTAAAAAAATACTCTTTTTGAATCACAGAGCAAAACAACAAACATAGGCTTATAGAATATGTCTGATTCCCGAGTTCAAATCTCAACTTCACCTCTGACTTTAGTGACATCAACGTGGACATTTCCATGGGGCTCTGACTGGCTTTAAGGTGACAGCAGCAAGATATAGCAGTCATGAGCACTTCTCCCTTCTTCTCCTGGATTCTCCCAGAGCAATGGGAACCCTGCATGATGTGTACAACTTAGAGATGCAGGAGAACTAATACCCCCGGAGGGACCACTCAGCCAGTGCGGAATGAAGCTTATCTGTGAGATGTTTGGCCCCATCAAATCACCAGAGAAATATGGACTAGGCTGAAAGTGCTGTTATGGCTGTGTACTCATCTTGGGAGCAAAAATCAAAAACAGTGGAAAGGGATGGAGTGGATATGGATCCACAAAAGCTTTCATATACAGCCAGCGTAGAGGTGAGTTTGTAGAACTACATTAGAAAACAATTTGACATCTCATAAAATTCGACCTTTTTAGAAAAAGTCCGTGCATTAGTTATATTCCCAAGAGAAATTCTTGCAAATGTACCCCAGGGGACATTAGTAAGGGCATCCTTCACAGTAAATCCATGGAAACGATCAAAACAACCATAGACAGGATAAAGGCTAAATAAATTGTGGCACACTTACACAATGCAGTAGTATAAAATAATAATAAAAAACCACAGTAGACACCTGCGTATATATATATATCTGAATGAGAAAAGTAAATTCCAGAAGATCAAATATTGCCTCGTAGCATTTTTGTAGTTATTAAAAAGCAAATGTTAAACAAAAGTTTTTACAAGAATATACACATTATAACACTATATTCAAAATAGTGATGAGGTAGCTAAAAATCATACTTGATGGTGCAAGACTGGATTCCTTCTCCCAAGATTAGAAACAAAACAAAGATGTCTGTTTTCAATACATTTAAGTCAGCATTTAGTGGAAGTTCTAGCCACATAATTAAGCCATAAAGAAAAAAATGGTGTGCAGATCAGAGGACAAGTGAAACTATACTTTCAGATAGCATGATCTTATATATTTTTTCAAAAACCTAAGAAGTTTACTAAAATCCTTATAGGATAAACAAATGGGTTTAGTAAAGAATCAGATAGATTGTAAGATACAAAGTCCTAACCCTCACCCTAATCCTAGAAAACAACTGAATTTCTATAAAATACCAATAAAACAATCTAAAGGTGAATAGGAAAACAACTTTATTTGTGATGGGGTCACTTAAAAATGCAAAATACTTAAGGGTAATTTAAATAAAGATGCAACTAATTTGTATATTGAAACTTCAAACACTCGTAAAAAATTGAAGATGTAAATCAGCAATAAGATATCCCATGTTCATGGATTGGAGGTATAGCTAAGAAAGGAGTATTCTCCCAAATGTATCTAAAATTAGAGTTTGGTAATGGTTTTACAGCTCTGTGAAGACCATTTAACTGTACACTCTTCGTTGGTGAACTGTGGGTGACGTGAGTCGTATCTCAATGCAACTGTTTTAAGAGAACAAGATGAGAAGCAAGAAGACATCAGCCTAAGACAGATAATGATGTTTAACTGTGGTAAAAGAAGCTGAGGCTGAGTTGGGATGGGATTCCAGGGTAAACCCAAGTTTTTATCAAAGTTCTGGTTAATTATTGTGTGGTATCTTCTCAGGTCGCTATTGAAATTTTAAAAAAACCAAACAAATGAAAAGAGAATAGAAGAGGGCTGTGCATGGTCTGGTAGTGGTGTCCTGAACCAAGAATATCATTGCTCCACTTCTGAGCACTCGTAATTTGAGTTAAGAAACTAACCTGGAGCTGTTTCCGAGATACGGCTGCTGTAAATTGTGCTATGTCCGTCAATAAATGAACGGATGAAGAAAACATAGACAATGGAGTATTGTTGTGCCATAGAGGATAAGCTCGAGTCATTCGTAGGAAAATGAAAGGCACCTGTGATCCTGCTCTTTGGTAAACTAAACTGGACACACAGGCTTAGTTATTGCATGGTTGTTTTTGTGTGAGAAACCCAAAGGGTAAACAAGGAACATACTGAAAGACAAGATATTGGGAAGTAGGAGAAACATGCTCAAATGGGAAGGGGGACAAGGTGAGGGGAAGGAAAAGAAAAGAGAAAAGAGAAAGAAGGGAAAAGTTGAAATAAAGCCTTTGTAAATAGGGAGGGGAAGATGGGTTGAAGGGGGGAGAATGAGAACAAAAAAAAATAAAGTATATGATGTACAGGTACAAATTCCCTACAATAAGGGACTGTGATTGTGTGTGACAAACATATGCTAATAAAAACATATAATGTTTAGAAACAACGAAGAAAGAAACTAACCTTGAATGTCTACAAAATAACAGTAAAAACCTTGCTCGCGATAACTCATGGGTACAGCTAAAGTGATGCCCAGAAGAATCCTCACAGTCTTAATTAGTTTATTTTACTACAAACAAATGAAGATAATTCAATTTAAAGTACACAGAGAACAATGTATTAAGCATGAGGAAAGCAGAAGGAAGGAATTAGTAAGGATAAAAACACCAATAAATCAATTATAAAACAAGAGACAGAGGAGTTAGTACATTCAAAAGCGAGTCTTCTGGGAGAAAAATCTTGCTTTCTTGAAAAATAACAAGATTAATAATGAAAAAAGACCTTGCCTCAAAAAAAGAAAAAAGAAAGAAAGAAAGGAAAAAGTACCAAAATCATCAGTACACGAAAGTAGGGAGTAAAATGAAGACATAATCACAGATACAAAGAGTAGTAAACAAAGTACAAGGAGTGAATAAGTGAACCCTCCCAGTAAGCATGAAAACCTGTGTAACCTGAATCATTTTCCATGGAAATATAATTTATATGTTTATGTTTAATCATTTAATGTTTTATGTTGAGAGTTAGAAAATATAATGAGACCCATGATCAGTTAACACATTAGGGGAAATTTCTAAGCGCTATTATGTATCATGAAAAGCATTAAATCAGAAATGTCACAGAAAGTGTTAAAAACTGAACATAGTCTTTTTCTTCCTGGGTTATCACTCATTTTTAAATTAAACTTCTTGAAATAATCACAGATTTACATGCAGTCATAAGATGTAACACAGAAAGACCCTCTACATCCTCTACCCAATGTCCCACAGTACTAATAGCCTGAGAAATTACAGTAAGATGTCACAAACAGGATCTCGGTGATGCAGTCAAGAAACAGCCACATGACACAGAACACATGCAACACAGTGAAGATCATTCATGCTGCCTTTTTACAGCCAAGTTCGTTCTTTCTTGTCCCCTCACTTCACCAACCTTTCATTTCATGGATCATGTCTTGAGTAGAAACTTTCGCCTAGCCCTGGGTCCTGAAGATTTTATTCTAAGTGGTTTTCTAATAATTTTACCATTGCCATTTTATAGTTATATCCATAATTCCCTTGAAGTTTTGCATATAATGTGAAATTTAGGTTGAGATTCATTCTTCTGCCTATGAATGTCCTATCACGCCAGCACCATTTAGTGAGGAGACTCCATCAAACTGCCTTTACACCTTGACAAAATCAGTGGGGCATATTTGTTTGGGTCTATTGGGTTGGCTCCATTAATCTATTGTTTATCCCTCCACCAATCTCATACTGGCTTGATTCCTGTTACAATATTTAGGCCTCAATAAAAAAAATAGTGTGATTCTTCTCACTTTATTCTTTCATAAAGATTGTATTTAGCAGTTTCTAGCCTGTGCCCTTCCATATAAATTTTAGAATTAATTTATCTATGTTAACAAACAACTTTACTGAGGTTTTAAATTTTAGAATTAGTATGTTAACAAACAACTTTACTGAGTCTTCTGATCAATGAAAACATTATGTCTCTCCATTTAACTTTACTTCAATAACTATAATTTCCTAACTAGGCATCTTTTGTGTTTTATTAATTTATTATTTTTTCCCTTAAAGTGATTATAAAGGGCCTTGTATTTTTAATTTTGGTTCCAAACATCCATTGCTAGTACACTGAAGTGGGTTGACTTTTGTGGGTTGATTTGCTTCTAATCTCACATATTAGTTCTAAGAGGTTTTATTTGTATTGCTTAGATTCCTTAGGATTTTCTACATATATAATCGTGTCATCTACAAATAGGAATAGTTTTATGTCTTCTATCAAATTTAAATGCCTTTTTTTGCTTTTCTTGTCTCATTGAAGTGGGCAGAACTTCCAGTAATATGTTCAGCTAGAGGAGACTGTACAACCTTGCCTTGTTCTGATTATTACAGGGGATGTAGACGGTCTTCATCAAATTGAGACAGTTCTCTCTTCCTAGTTTACAGTGGTTTTTATCATGAGTGGGTATTGGATTTTACCAACTACTTTATAATCACTGATATGATCTCATAGCTCTATATTTCTGGCTGTCAATATGTTTTATGTTGATCTTTGAATACTGAACTTTGCATATCTAAAATAAACCCCACCCAGTAATGGTTCACACTTCTTGTTACATCATTAACGATTTGATTTGCTAATAGTTTGTTGGCAGTTGTTGATTCTAAATTCATGAATGATCCTGCCTTGGTAATATCAGTCTGACAAAATGAGTTGAGAAATAATCCAGTCTCTTCTGCTTATTGGAAGAGAATGTGCAAAACAGGTGTTATTCTTCCTTAAACCTTTGGTAGGATTCATCAGTAAAGCCATCTGAACCTGGGGATTTCTTTATTACAAGTTCAGTGATGCATTTTTTTTTTCTTGCTCCAAGTTGGTAATTTTTGGTTCCAGAGTAATTTGAAGTTGTCAAATTTATGAGTGTGAATTTATTCAGTTTAATTTTGGTACTCTTCTCATGGTTGCAGGATCCACAGTGACCATCCGTTTCTTTTCTTATATTGTTGATTTGTGTCTTCTCTCTCTTTAACTCTATCTGTCTGGATACAGACTTGCCAATTTTCTTGATTTTTTTAAGAGAAGCACCTTCTTGGTTTATTGATTTTTTTTCTATTGCTTTGTACTTTTCAATCTGATTTCTACACTGACCTTTATTACTGTCTTTCTTTTTTTTTCTGCTTGCTTTAGGTATGTGAATCTTCTTTTTCTGGCCTTTAAACTGGGGACTTGATTTACTGATTGAGACCTTTTATATTTCATAATTTAAGCTTTTTTCTATAAATTTTTCTTCTTTGCACTGCCTTCCTAGGTCCCACATATTTTGTATGCTTCATTTTTGTTTTCATTCAGTTCTATGTATTTTCCTCTTTGATTTCTGTCTTATAGTTTATTAATGTATTTTTATTAGCACTACATAATGATTGCATTTGCTGTGAGGAGTTTGTATATGTGCGTAACACATCTTTACCCTTTTGTTCTGTTCTGTTTTTCTTTGGCATTCTTCTCTTTCTACTCTTTTCCCTCCAAATCTTAATCCCTTTCACAGTTGAAAAAGCTCAAGTTGCATTCATTTACCTATAAAAGCCTCAGGTTTAGCCTTCTTTATAGCTGAGTAGTACTCCATTGTATAAGAATACCACATCTTTTTTATCCATTCCACAGCTGATGGGTTGTTTCCAAGATTTAGCTATTACAAATTGTGCTGCTATAAACATGGATGCACATATACCGCTGTGGCATGTTTGCATTCTTCTGGGAAAATACCCAGAAAAAGTAAATAAGACCCAAAATATACAACAGATATTATGGAAATGAAAGGGAAACAAAGTGCTCGAAAGGAAAGAACAATCTGGGATAGAGGAAAGGAGAAAAGAAAAAAGGGAAAAGATATATACACACAAGATAGATAACTACACTACTAATCTCTGCTAGTTCATCAAAAAGAACAGTTTGTGCTTTTATTATTTGATTGTTATCATTTTTTCATGCTTAAATCTTGTAATCGGAACAACTACTTTGAATATAACAATATGCAATATATTAACTTGTGTTAATTTCCTATTATTTTCTTTTGAAATTCTGTAGTATCATTTTTATTCCCTTTGGTTGTTGTTTTGCTTTTACAATAAATACAGTAACATTTCCATGTTTTTCTTTTATTCCTTTTTTTAAAAATCCTGTTTCCCTTCCTTCCCTCCCACTTCCGTCTCTTATTCCTCATTTCATGTGGAAAGATTCTCCTTACTTCCTATTATATATCCTTTATTCTGCTTTTTATTTATATTTTGAGTTTCTCATGAGAGAAACTGTGCTATATTTATTCTTGTATATCTCATTTATTTCACTTAATGTTACTGAGTTATGTCTTATTAAGAAGTGTGTGACTTGGCTATTCAGAAACTTTCTTGCATCTTTTTGTTACTGATTTCTCATTAGATTTAATTACGATTAGAGATCATAGTTTATGATTTTGACTGGTTTAACTTCGTTAAAGTTTGTTTTATGTTCCAAGATATGGTCTGTCTTAGTGAATATGCCATTGATATTTGGAAAAAAAATGTGAATTTTTCCATTGTTAGGTGGAGTATTCTTATATATCACTAAAATTCACTTGGTTGTATGCTAAGTTATTTTATAATCTTATTGATTTTCTGAATAGAGCAGTTGCAGAGAGTAGTATGCTGTGAATTTGTCTGTTTTTCCTTCCTGCTTTACTAGTTTGTTTCTAGATGTTGAGGTCTTCTTTAGAATCATTATGTCTTCCTTTTGTATTACTCCTTTTATCATTATTTAATGAATCTCTTTGTCTGTGATCATTTTCTTTACTCCAAAGTCTGTCTTATCCAATATTAATACCCAGTTCTACTTTCTTTAGTTATGTTTTCATGGCATGACTTTTTCCATCCTTTTCCTTTTAGCTTACTTATGTTTTTCTATTCGCAGTGAGTTTCTTATAGGCAGGGTATTGTTTGATAATATTTTTTAATCCACTCTATTGATCTATATTTCTATTGGTGTATTTAAGCCATTAACTATTAAGGTAATTGTTACATTAGAGCCTAAGTCTACTACTTTAATAATTAGTTTTCTGTTTGTTTCTTGTCTCTCGTTTCTTTTATTTTTCTTCATCTTGCAAGTTATTTTTTCGAATTCCATTTTCATATTTTATAGTGATTTTTAGTATATTGCTTTTATATTTGTTATAGTGGTTTCTCTAGATATTTCAATATTATGCATTGAGTATCACTGTCTACTAACTATGACACTTTACTACTCAAGGGAACTCTAGAAATTATTTGTTCTATTTTAAGAATACATTTTCTGTTTAGTATTTCTTCTACATATACTGACAACTATATTAAACAATGGTATAATTTTTGTTTCAACCATCAAATATTATTTAAGAAAAATATTATTCATGAAAAACAGTAGTCTTTTATCTTTATCCATTCAATGTTGGTTCTACTTTAAGGAACTTCCTCTTGACTTTGTTACCACTTCCTTTCCAGTTAGAGCAATTCTGTGAGCTATTCTTAAGTGTAGGTTTGCTAGGAAAAGTTCTCTTCCTTCATC
Source organism: Hydrochoerus hydrochaeris (assembly GCA_004027455.1). Lineage (NCBI taxonomy): Eukaryota > Metazoa > Chordata > Mammalia > Rodentia > Hydrochaeridae > Hydrochoerus > Hydrochoerus hydrochaeris. The sequence goes on along the minus strand of PVLA01000189.1, from coordinate 1,904 downwards.
AGAAAATCCCATTATTCTCCCCATTAACTTCTGAAGGATATTTTCCCTACATATAGAATTTGCAGTTGACAATTACATGCTTTCAGGATTTGGAAAAAATCATACCACTTTCTCCTGGCCTGCATGGTTTTCAGATGGGCAATTGGAAATTCTCTGCTGTTTGAACTGGTGTTCCCCGCATCACATTCACCCTACACATCTCTCAAACTTGGCTGTTTTCTTGCTAAGTGCTTTACCACTGAGCTACATTCTCAGCCCCAGTTTGGCTGTTTCTAAATTGTACCCTTATAATAAACTACCACACATAAATGAAGCATTTCCCTGAATTATTTCTGTTTGGATCCTTTAAGGATTTTTTAAAATTTGTTTTTAGTTTCTAGAAGTTTAATTATGATCCATCTGGTCATGGATTTCTTTGAGTTTATTCTATTAGAGATTTGCACAAGTTCTTGAATCTTTAAGTTTGTCTGTGGCCAAATTTGGGAATACTTATCCTTTATTTCTTTGGGTTTTTGGTGAAATTTTTCTCTTCCTACAATTCTAACAGTACAAATGTTAGCTCTTTTGCTAATGTCAACCAAATTCCTAAGATGCTGTTAATATTTTTATGTCTGTTTTCTCTCTTGACCAGAATGGGTAAGTTCTCTTAATCTGCCCTTGAATTTTTTTACCTTCAATCATCTCCACTCAGCACTTGAGTTTGTCCATTCGGCTTTTAAATTTTTTAATTGTATTTTTCACTTCTATGATTTCCATTTAGTTCTTATTTAAATGTTCTTATATCTTTGCTGAGCCATTTCTACTCTTTTCATTTGCTTTAAGAGAATTTATAGTTGTTTGTTGAAGCATTTTTATGATGGCTGCTTTATAATCCTTGCCAGATAATTCCTACATCTGATTCATCTCTGGGTTGATTATCTATTATTATTCATGGTATGGTTTTCCTGGTTCTTGGTGTATGAGTGATTATTTAATTGCATCCTGAACATTTTGGACATTATATAATGAGGCTCGATCCTATTTAATCTTCTTTTATGAAGCAGGCAGTCTCTCTTTTGAAGTGTAAAGAGAGCTGGGTGGGTGTCTTTGCTCAGCTTCCTGCTGGGCTCCAATGCTACTCACCAGGCTAAAGCAGAGGGATGACTCACCCTGTTTTGTTGCTGCAGACTGGGGGAGGCAGCTTAGATACCACTGGGCCCTGCTCACACCATGACTAGGGAGGGAAAGGAGAGAACTAAAGTGCCAGTCACCCTCCCTGCCATTACATCATTCCTCCTGTGACGCTCAGTGGGGGTGGAGGCATGGCTCCTTGCAAGGAACCACTGACACTAGGGTGGGAGGGAAGTGAGACACCAAGTCTCTCCCCTGCATCAACTCCTCCCACCATGCTGGGAGTGAAGCCTCAGCTTCCCACTGGAGGTCACAGACGCTATTCTGGTAAGGGGCTGGCACAGTGGCTGCTTCCACTGGGAAAGGAATTGAAGATCGGTTCCCCACTCAACCCAGCCAATGTGGTCCTGGCATGGAAACTAGAGTACTGCCTGGTTCCCCTGGAGGAAAGGGAAGATTTCCATGCCTCTCCATTTGGCATCCCCCACAGGGGGGATCAGGGGACTGTCAGCTCCAGGGAAGGGGAGAGAGACAGATGGGAGAGGTTGGAGGCTCAGTTCCTGGCCCAGATCTGCTAAAAACACAGGTGTATGTAGGGGAGGTTTTGCTGCTGGTATTTAGCTGGAATAAGCCAGATCCTGTCAACAAGGTCTTCTGTGATTAAGACACCCCTTTGCCTGGAGTAATAGGTTTTCTTGCAGCTCTTTGTTTTGTGGTTTTTGAGAGTGCACGTTTGTTGGAGATTTCTAATGCAGGGTCCGTCTACACCCTGACCAGGATATTCAGTGGGCAGA